>JAODLD010000038.1:6080129-6095773 GCA_026781065.1 Mormyrops boulengeri
AAGTATACAATGTGAGGAAGGCTAACTTTAATGGTATGAGACAGAAACTAGAAACTGTAAACTGGATGGAGCTAAATGCCCCCCCCACTCCCCGGGTCTCCAAGCACTCCTCTGTCAAGTTGACTTTGCTTCCCTCAATATTGACTCTTATTACAATAATTATTGCTATCGCTGTGTATTTTTTAGGAAAGTATCAGAGCGAGGAGAAGGACGGCCAGCAGTGAGGGAGTGCGCGAGCCGATCTCAGGAAGGGGGCTGGCAGAGTTCGACAGTCTGGGGGTCCGGGGCGAGTTCTGCTTCAGCCTGCTTGGAGGCAGGGCTTTAAGGTCCTCTAGGGCTCCGTACGCCGCCATGGAGAACTCGGGATCCCCCGTGGTAAGAAGGTCAAAGACGCAGGACTGGAAGTAGACGTCCTCTACCTGTAGGATCTCCCGGCATTTGGCGGTAGCGAGTGCCACCGTGTAGGACTGGCGAGGCGGCACGGCGGGGCCTGGGGCGGCGGGAGAGGCGCTCCCCTGCAGCCGCGGGTGGGGACTCTGCCGGCTCAGGGTGTGCTCCTTGATGAGCTCGCTCCGCGGGCAGCCGTGCAAGCACAGCTGCAGCTCGCCGCTCTCCTCTGCATAGTCCAGCATGTCTTCGGGCATGCGGACGGCAAAGGTCAGGTACCGCGCCACCTGGCGCACGATGATGGAAGTGCCGATGTGCCGCGCCTGGATCTGTACGTGGCGGCCGCCCGGTCCAGCCCGCTCCACGATCCACAGGCTGCCCACCTCGCCGCCGCTCCGCGTGCCATCCAGGAAGGCCACCGGCACGTCCTCGGTGGTGGCCTGATACACCTTCTGCTCTGTGCAGCCACGGAACGCTTTAAAGATCACAGTGATCTGTCAGAGAGAGAGAAGAGAAGTCACAGCTAATCCCAGGGTGACTGTGACAAACATGTCAAAGGAAACCTCTGGCTGTTTCATACACCTTATCATAACCCAGTACTCTCATATTTAAGGAAATCTGATTCGATTAAAAAAACTTTACCTGGCATTTATTATTTATTTTTTCCTACATAGCAAAGGTGCGGCTTACTATGCGCTTTAAAAGATATCCTTTACATTTTCTTAAACATTAACATGTGGTTTCTTAAGTTCCGGGCTTCCAATACTGCTTTGTACTTAATCATTTTAATTACCCAGACAGAAATCCCTTCGATAGGCTGCCGCTTAATGATGAGTAACTTATGATCAAAGTGAATCTCAGCCCTGTTTTTGTAGCATTCAGTTTTTTTATACCACCCTTTCTGTCCAGCCATCCCCTCATGGTTTTATTGGCTGCTGTAAAAACTATTAGTTATAAGATCAAAATCCAATAAGAGTTTTATAGTTACATTTGTGCTCGTAAAGGTTTGAATGTGCCACCTTAACTCTGTCTGCTTCCTGTGGCCACCTCAAACAGCATGAATCAGTGTTCAAAGTGCTTAAAATTAATTTGTCATTAAGTGACTTAATTGTTCATTAAACAAACGATCATAATTCCATTAGGCAGTGCATTACTTTTTAAGGACTGGAAAATGAATTCTTTCAGCTTATCAGTGCAAACACTCCACCAAACACAGAAAATAAGTCTCACAAGAAACTGAAGTATGAAGGTTAAAAACTAAAGATAGATTTCAACTGACAGCTGAATCACACTTACTCAGACGTAATCACCATTACTTATTTTAGCCCCTTACAGAGCCAAGAGCCAACAAATGTACGCGTGCAGTACCCATTCTCACCACACGGCTGCAGAAGCATGTTTGGCGAAAACAAAGACCTCAAGGTACTCTATCACGCCGGGGCCTCTACTGGTCATGCTGGGAAAACGACTGCACCCAGACCGCAAGCCAGTAAATCAGCTCGATGATTAAGCAATAATTAAGCAGCTGCTTAATGGCACAAAGGTATATCTTGTTCAGGTGTTTTGCTATTAATCTGTAATATATTATTATATTAAAGGTTAATTTAAAAGATGATTTATTAAAGAACTAGGAAGCTGATTGTATATTTATAGAGACTATTCAACAAAGAAGAAGAGGAATTAAAAATACATCAGCACCTTTTCTCTTAAGAGTAGAAAATCCCCAAGGATTGTTTAGCCGTTAAGTACTTTTCCATGTTCTTCTCTGCGTTTTTTTACGCTCCTCCAAACACAACAATACAATAACTTACTGCATCCACCAGGGGGCGCCTTCTAAACATGCTACCTGACTACCATGTGGAAAGAATCACTAAGGTAATTAATTTCCAGATTTTACAAGCTGTTCTCAGTTGTCATTTGGGATTCTTAGGATTCCTTCCCAATTAGAGTATACTCCACTCCAGAGTATACTATTCCCTAATAAAGTAAACACGCACAACTTCTCTGTTTGCTAGTCGGAAATACTCGGTCAAGTTCGCATTACAAAAACATGCATTTACGTTGGCCCAAACATGGACTTTTCCACAGAGACACAATACCACTATTCTTTCTTTTAATGTACCATGAAAATGGTCATTACATTAGAGACACATACAAACACCTACAGGTCCACCATTGCACCGTAACTCTGCCACTGAACACGTTTTTCGAATGAAAATCTAAGACTAACATCCAAACACCCCAAAAGCTACAAGCTCCTTCCTACTCAAACTCCAAGTCCTTTTTCTAGAAATTTAATATGATCTCTCACAAGAACATAGCATGCAATGCCCTGGAAACTATTTGTGTACATTAGAAAAAGTGACAAACTTTTCTCCTTCCCATTTGCACAAAAGTAAAGCCTAGAAACAGTATGGCAATGAATCAGTGCTGTGTTCTTCCTTTCAAGAGTTGTAGACGTGCACCGTAGCAACAAAACTGTATGTCATGAGTCTTGGGTCAACAGAGAGTCTTTCTGTGGAGGCATTGGCTAGGCAGGTAAATGGAAAAACCAGCCTTAATATACTGGTATGTAAATTTAAAGAGACAGGTGCTAAAAACCAAAAGAGTGCAACAAGTCATCCACTGATAAAACAAACTTTTTTGAGTTTTGAGATAAAGTTTAAAGAGCTAGAACTTTTACATATATAAACGATTGGCATTTACCAATAAGATCAAAGACTGAATGTCAAGTAAACGTATAACCTTCCTTGAATTTATGCATTCCAACCAATGAAAAGAATGACAAATGATATGTCAGTATATTGTGGAAAATGTATTCATTTACTGTCTCAAGTACATGGCATCAACCAACACATTCCTGCACCAAAGCTTATACTGGAGAAAGCATGTTGAGTGCTTTAAGCTTTCTGATGATTGTAACACCATTGCCATCTCCAAATCCAGGCCTCGGGAACCCACAGTCGGTGTACGTTTTCGTTTTTGCTCCCTCCCAGCTCCCTGCCAGACAGTCCACATTTTTGCTCCTTCCCAGCTCCCTGCCAGACAGTCCACATTTTTGCTCCCTCCCATCTCCCTGCCAGACAGTCCACATTTTTGCTCCTTCCCAGCTCCCTGCCAGACAGTCCACATTTTTGCTCCCTCCCATCTCCCTGCCAGACAGTCCATAGACTATCTGTGGGTCCCTGAGGACCAAACTGAGACACACTGTACTAATGAATTAGAAATGCAGTTGTTTTAGTATCATACTCAAATCAAGCAGCACATGGCTAATGTGGGGTAGCCTCTCAGCGCTGCACAGCACCGCAGGTCTGACCTCGTTATCCCTGATGAGTGTTTTTCACCCCTAATACAATGTGGACTTTAAGGCACAGAGAACAGTACGACATTAACCTGTAGCGGAGCCAGAAATGCTGTACTAATGAGGCTATTGGTCACCGCTAAAGCTAAGCTGCTAACAGACCTGCGTTTGAGTCCTACGCAGACTCTAAATTAAGACCTTTGGTGGTTTAATTCAGTGGCTGCTAACACCTACTAGATCTACACAAGTCTTTTACATTACAAGTGCTTCATATTTAATTGCATTCTTCATGCACGTGTATGTGTTCCTGAAGGATTAGTTTGCAAATTTAGCAATTATAGCAGAACAGCATTGTGCAGATGGTACCTTTAATGGTATTTCAGGTCCACATTAAACATTCATCAAATACTCTGATCTCCGTCACCTTTAACAATGGCAGCTTAGCTACAATCCTTGAAGCTTCAAGGAAGGTTGAACACCAGCATGTGTGTCACCAACGACAAGCACTTTTTGGCCATCCTGAGCACCGGTACGTTTCTGCGGCTATTTGCTGGATGTTTAGCCTTTCAATGGTGTCAGGGAAGATGTCAGACTCGTACCTTGCTGGTGGCAGTGGCGCTGGAACCCTGGACCACGGGCACGTTGGTGACCTGCACTGACAAGTAGCGGTTGTCGATGAGGGGCCAGGCTCCCTCCACCTTGCAGGTCTGGAACTCGTCGCGGAACGTCCGCAAGTGCGGGTCCCCGAATAATCCACAGTGGGCGTACTTCTTCTGCAGTCCAGCCGACCCCGAGGCCAGCGCCCGGCCCTCGTAGTCGCAGAGCTCTGATATGGCTGGGTTCGAGGTGCTGGGGGCCTTGGCAGAGGATGTGGGGCCGTCGCTCGAGCAGTTGTGCTGGGAGAAGAGCTCCCTGATGCGGAAGACAGCCGAATGGTACACCAGGTCCCCGCGGCAACTCCGCGCCGTGCGGCGGGTGCACAGGGAGTAGGCCCGCAGCGCAGTGCAGTAGTCCATGTCAGCCGCTGCCTCCTCCGGCAGACCACTAGAGGGCGACGTAGAGGCCACGTACTCTGCGTTGCAGCGCTGAATCCGACACTGCTGGCAACATGCTATGAAGCAGATAGAAAGGGCCATCAGACACACCACCTCCGTGTAACTGTCACATGACCAGGGTGTCACTCAAAATCAGATTTTTTCTAAAGAAATCCAGAAAGATTCAAGTGCTCTGTGATTATCAAAGGGATGAAGAGAAATCACATACTTTTCACTAAATTTAAATTTCAGAAAGTCGATTAAAATGCTAACCAAAGAATGGGACTTGCTGATCGCCGCAATGGGTTAAAACCTAAAACCAGTTTAGTCTGTAACTCAGTTTAGATAATCTAGCTTCCATAAACCAAACCAGCTCCGTCAAAACTCACTGCTGTCTTGTGTTGACATGCAGCCATGACTTATAACAGAGACCCAGGAAGGAAGAATAGTTTACCTTTATGTGTCAGACTGGCTTTATGTACGGACACATTTTTCCTTCATTTACCAGACTCATTCCCTAAACAGCAGGCGATGGTGATTCGGACAGTTTAGACTAAAAGCAGAAAACGGTGTAGATGCTATGAATCCAACAAGGCGTCCGTTTTCATAACACTGCCCCACCTTCCGGCGACCCGCTGGTGAGTGAGGCTACACCACACCTCTGACAGGGCTCCACCCCTCTACGGCCGGCCATTTGTTTCATGGAGCCCCAAAACAAAGTTATCTGTCTTCTGAGGCCCACTTAGTGGGCAGACAGTATTCCCTCACACAGCGTTTGTTGGACTGTCTGGAGGGACGCCAACGGCAGCAGCTATCAAATATGATGAATGGTGCAGTTTTGGAAAAAGGTGGTACAATTCTGCTCAGAAACCCCAAATCCCGGGTGACTCTAACATCTCGTACGGCTGTTGACCTAGACCAAACTGCAACACAACATGCTTTATGTGCTGTTTGCTCACTTCATAACATAGGACTCATATTTTTAAAATATCATGTAGAGTAGCTATACAGAAATATTAAAGACAGACTCATTAGTTTTATATTTTCAGTTGCTTTAACTTCTTCCTTACACATTAAAGATCTATCTAACGAAAAGAGTAACTTTAGGTAACATTCAGGTAGCTGGAGTTAGGGTTAGATGATAATTAAACTCTAAATGTGGAAGCTGGAGTTTTGATTGTAATCATTATTTTATCTCACAGTACAAGACCTATTATACACAAGAATTATATAACACTTGTTCAACACACTTTCAGCATGTCACAGGCGCAATTCAATTTTTAGTATATGAATCAAAACAGACAATCATGTCTGACAAAGTAATCTGGCACCTGCCTTTGTTTAATGTGTGCAAAGGATTCTGGGAGCATTTGATTTCAGATTTAAGTGACTTGAATTTTCCCATTACATTGTTTGACATGAAGTATCATAAGTGAATATAGCCCCTGACATTTAGAAGACCTTTAAAAATCATAGCACGACGACTGTAACACATTCCTCTTTGAAGCTACACAGATGAAAACGTGGACGGTGGCACAGTGTAAACAACGAGGCTGGGAACTTGTTTTTTGCACTGCGTGAAGAAACTGGTAACAGAATCAACAATGGCGACCCTGTAAAGCTGCTTTTTTGCAGACCACATTGCCTCTTGTTGCCCAGGAGTTGGCCCGAATGTCACTTACACTAATACCAGATGCAAAAATAATTACTGAACAAGAACACTAGCTATGAGCTAACGACTGTAGCACACTTATGACGGTGATCATTTTTTCCATATTAAAAATCGTATTAACTCCCTTACAGTTAAATGTCCCTATGATTAGAAATCAGGATAACAAGCCCCAAATACTATCTGCTTCGTGGTATAAAGCAAAATATAGAGCGTTAAGTATTATCTGTCAACACTGTTTAATAGAATCTTGAAAGCCATCAAAAATCTAGAGGGATGTTCTTCAAACGACATTCTTTTAAACTTTCTCTTTAATTCCAGCTTTTCAAAAGGTTAAAACGTACAGGACATCGTTTGTATCATACGGTATTGGACATTCAGCTGTGAAATGTATTGTGACTTAACTTTATATTTATGAATAATTCAGGTAAAGGACAAAAGGATTACTATTTATTAATGTAACAGCCTACTAATAATAGCGATGATCATGATACACATGCTAGAATGAAGTTTAATCTTCGAACACTTGTTAATGTTTACAAAGTTTTCATATTAAAAACTTACAAAATATATTAAACATATTTTTATATTTTGGGTTCCATAAATAATTATGTCTGTATTTACCAATAGTCGTTATTCAAAAACTAATTAATAAACTTATTTCAAAACAGTTATCAAATATACCTTTTAATGAACGACGTGCAAAGTGGAGAAAACTTTTTGATTTGTCATTAATTCGCGTACATTACCTTCATGCTGTTTTATCTGCACTTTTCTGAACTAGTGCAGTTCAAATAAATACTTGATTCAGGTTATAAACTTAGTGGAGATGTGGATCACAGTTTTTGTTTGACTTTAGACCGCAATTATAGTTAGATAAATAAAATAAAACGAACACACAGGCTTTACACAGAGCTGGCTGGTGCTACAAATCAGGACCACCATTAAAACTTACAAGTGAAGTGGAACATAACGCTTTCCTGTCGGTAGGTTGGTGAAGGCCTGTTAGTAGCTGCTTTTAGATCGATTTGATAAAAACAAAGAAGGAAAAACATATGTATTCAACTTAGAACGGTTATTTTCAGACGTCTGTATATCATTCCTTGGTTGTTTGTTTTAACTGAGGAAGCAACTTAATATTCGCGGACACTGAACCACAAGAGCGCATATTTCTCGCAGTCATCTATTCAAGTCCCTGCACACTATTCCCGAAGTTACAGTCCGTGTCCAGAAAAAGGGAAATAAGTGTGATTTACTTCTCTGCTTTTAAAAATCACTTTTCGAATACGAAAAACATACCCATAAAATACATAACAAATAGCTCATTAACAAACACAATATACAAACTTGTTCTATATCAGCTATCGACATCAAATTTGTCGATAAAGAATAAGTCAGTTTATCTGCAAATGATACCGATCTTCAGCTACAGTACTATCAATACATTATTCACATGTTTAAAATAATTTCCTATTTTAATACGCACACAATCCTGCATTAAATGCACATTATTTAAAAACGTGTAGATCTCGCACTTTTATCTGAATGCCAGTTTCCAGGCAAACAATTATCCCCAGTGTGCAGTTCACTGTTTACTGTTAGGGTGGGAAAAAACAAAACTATACTTGCAGTGCAAATATTGCGAAGAGTATCGTACGGTGCCGTACCTGGTTTGAGGAGCAGTGAAAAAAACACCATCGTAAGAGAAAGACAGTCCCAAAGCCGCCGCTTAGCCAGGTTTTGAGTTCTGCTTTTCCCCATGCCAATCCATTCAGTTAGAATGGGGTTCGCTGACTGCCGCTGCACGGCGATGGAGCTGCAGGAAATTAAAGACAAATTCACATCCTTTACCCAATGCTGTCACCCTAAAGCGGCCCAGACCACGGCGGGGATCATGGGAGGCGGGGCCTTGGCGGGAGGCGGGGCGTGGCTAAAATAAGACCCAGCCATTCGCTAGCTCGCAAATTTATGTGACGATGGCTACCGTCAATCATGAGCAGATAGGCGAATAGGGAGGCTCTGAACGGCCGGGGGGAGGTGCAAGAGGGAACGGGAGAGCTACAACCTATGTTTGAATAAGGCCGTCTATGGATTGCAAGTCAGCAGTCTTTAAAGTTAATTATGTTAAACGGTTCAGTGTAAAGTTGCCTAGTACCTGTTTGAAGTACATTTTGACTTGCACTCCTACACTCTGCCTTGGCCAAGAAGTCATGCATATTGCTCAAATGTGTCTGTGTTTCAGTGACTGGTGTTTGCATTTGCATCAGCATCGAATTCTAGGTATCTCTTGGAAAAGTGCTTTTCAAAGGACCAGGTTTACCTGGGCAGCTGCTACTAATGGCTCCTGGTAAACAAAGTCACTTCTTCGCTGTGCCTTATGGGGACACTGGCGGAGGTTGGTCACTGCTCAGACACTATCATAAAATCAGAGGGTGAGCTTCCTTTTCATTAGTTAAGGATCTAGATGTGTGATGTTAAGACCTAGTGCCCTATAATAGAAAAAAAATGTAGATTTCAGCGAGTCCATAGGATGACAAAAATGGGAAGTCTTCATTTTTTTGTATGTGGTCAATAATAAAAAAAATCATCAAACTTAAGCAGACATAAACACCACGACTTTAGGCCCCACACATTTGTCTCTTTCAGAAGAACTACGCAGAACATTTTTTAGATGGGTGGGTGAGTATGAGATTTCATGACAACATAAACGTGAGATCAGTCCCACTATTTGATTCCTTTAAGATTTATGGTTTGCAATTCAGGGGGGGGGGGATTCTTTGTTTATTTTCCCAACACACAGGAGAACAGTTTCTCTCAAAAGGACATTCCCCTGATTTTTTCTGGTTATTTTTCTTTGACCACATAACCTATTTTCCCCCTGCAGCATGCAGGATGAGCCCTGTGGCTTTGAAACAGCAGGACGCAAGTCGCACAAACAAAACGTTCAGTGCAAGTCAACAATAACGCAAACAAAACATTACGAGCAGTCAACAGCCACACAAACAAAACGTTCAGTGCAGTCAACAATAACGCAAACAAAACATTGTGAGCAGTCAACAGCCACACAAACAAAACGTTCAGTTCAGTCGACGATCACACAGACAAAATTTGCAGTTCAGTCAACGATCATATAAGCAAAATGTTCAGTGCAGTCAACATTCAACCAATCACAATTCAGCAACTGCTCTGCACACATGCAGCCTTCTTTAGGACCATTATTGTTCGATTCAGAACCTCATTTAGTCTCACACAAGCTCTACCTGGTACTTAAAGGCAGTGAGTAAGAGCAGGAAATGAAGACAGTTCAATTCTACTGGAACTATTCGATTATTCTTATAAATTCAGAGTCATCACTCATGTAATCACTGAAGAGCAAATTTCCAAAACTCAGTTCATGGGACACTTCTGTGGACTCAGTGAGTTTTGGAAATTCGGCAAAAGGTTTTTGTTGGGTCACTTGAGGCCCGAGTTTTGCTTCCCAGTATTGTAACATATGATGAGGAAGCCTGACTTTAGGTCATTGGACGTCTCATCTGAAAAACAACAAAAGATGGACTGAGTGAAGTTTGGAAATTTGCTCTTCAATTTGGTCAGTGTCTCTTATAAGGGATTAAGTTTTAATCATTTGCAAGTTACCTGTAGTATCTTTTGCTATGTTGACAGATCAAGGACATAACATGCTATAGATTTTAGATTCTCTACCACCCAACTCACCTGCCGCAAAGCTGATATCTGTCATTCATTCCAAATACTACCTACGGAGATAGAAACGGTTAAATGACAGAAAGATGTACTTCCTCAATGACACGAATCATTTCCCGGAGGTTGTATTCCTGAAGATCCTCAGTCTTGAAAAACAAAAGATTTTTTTCTACCAGGTCCTTTGAACTTAGGCCAAAATAAATCTGGTTATATTCAACTGATAGATACATTTTGGAAATTATAAGCAAGGACAGATATTATAGTAGTAACAGACTTCATATAAACATCCAGAGGAATCACAATGGGAGACACTGATGCTTGTAAACATTGTTCACGCGTGGCATACTGAAGCACTAAGTTAATAGGTCCAGGTGGACGAGAAGAATTCTTAGCATGAAAGCGTACCCCTATGCGGCGTTTGTTGAGGCTGAGCACTGGAGAATGATCCCTTTATTCCCCCCCCCCTTCTTGGGAGCATATTACATTGCAAGCCCCCGCATACACATATACTCTTTGCTTAAAACAAGGGGGCTTGTGCAAATTGCTGGGATGCATCAGGTAAAAAAAAAAAAATCAGAAGCCAGTAGATTTCTAGTGACACAGGATGGCTTGTTCTAACACAATAGAAAAATGAGGTCAGCCGGGTAAAATTAGCTGTCAGATTCACAGCGGGGTCTGAATGCCAGGCCAGTGAGAAGGAACCACCGACCTCTGAGCCGGTCAGATGAGACAAAGCGGGAAGTGGGGAAGGGTGCAAGGCCGGCAAGAGAGGCGAGGGTAGCAGGACGGGATGGGACAGGAGGGAAAAGCGAGAAGCGCAGGGGACGAGGGAAAGTCAAAAGCAGGAATGAGGGATCAGTGAAGTTAAGAGCAGGAAAGCAGCTAGACAGTGGCAGACAATAAGCAAAAGGAGGCAGCTACAGGGAAGCCGCTGCAGTGTGAGTTAGCAGGAGTGGAAGAAAGAGGGAGAGAGAGGACAGGATTGGGTTTCTCCTGACTCTACATCTGGCCAGGTCCACATGTTCCTCATTAAAATCCCAACACTGCGAATGCAGTTCCATACTGCACAGCTTGTTTTGTTATTAGGTTCATCACACCACGGCCAGCTCTGCCCCTGAAAACAGGTCGCCGTCTTCAATTAACCAGGAAGGCCCTCACCTTCCATAAAAATGCATGAAAACAATTGGCTTTCATTTGGGGGCGGGAGGCTCCCATTTAATATCCTGATAGGACATAAAACCGGCTTGAGATCCGGAGGGAGGTTCTGAACGCAACTTGATACAAAGAAACATTGACCTGTGTGGAAAAAAAACATGGAACATCTTGAATGTTTTTTTTTTCTTTTTTGTTTTGGCTCTCAGTTTGTTTCAAGGAAAGATGAGTCCTCCGCTTCATCTATAGTACTGTTTGTAAATATGAGTGCCGCTTTAGTTATTTAGGTGCCTGAAATCAAGGCACTTCACTGACAAAGTGTGTCCATCCTGGCCTCACGGGGCACAGACTGCTCAGTTCACCACTTGCTGGGTCACAGCTAGCTGTTATCTCTTGTAGGAGATAAGGGGCCTTAAGGTGTGAGAGGCTGAGAGGCCCTACTGATAGCATCTCTCCTCAAGGATCCTGCTGACAAGCTCTGATTGGTGCCTGACGCTGCACAGGGGGGTGGGCCGGGCCGGGCCTCTCCCCCCGACATGCACATGTGCCTCTGTGTGGGACATGTGCTTCATTGTTGGACTCTTGATGTAGATGGGCAGTATTAAAAGCTCTTCCCCTTCACCATCATATGACATTGACTGCAGCTCTGAATGTGGTGGTCTGTGAGCGGTCTAAGAGAGGTCAGGGGTCATGGGAAGGTTGACTGAGAAGTGCTTGAATGTGGATACAACATGTGAAGAATTTCTGTAGGGAAAAGAAGAACGTGCAACAAAAATCACAAGAACAAAGGATAGAAAGTGGGGGGCTAACTCTGACCATAATGCTAATAGGCTAACTTCAGTTATTGATAATTCTTTGTTTAGTTTGTCAGTGCTCATGTGTACCTTTCCCACAATGCACCACTCCGCACTCTCCTTACCGATCTTCATTAGCAGCCAGGATGTTGACAACATCAGAGAAAGGTAACCCCAGCTTTAAGGTCAAGGACCTCTTTTTGTGCAGATAAAGGGAGATGGGTAAAGCAAAGGAGACAGTGGATGAGGGAGAGACGTTTAGTGCCATCCGTTGGTAGGACTTCATCACACAGCTTGAGTCTCGTCTTTATCTCTGAGGCTGGCAAGATATTGTGGTTCAGATGAGTAAAAACCATATTTTGTAAATGGAATGGATGAAATTGGAATATCTAAAAAATGCACATTATTTTTTAGGAAATATGTAGACTTAACATTGAATAGAGATCTATTTGAGTCGTCAATATCAGATTGGGAATTTTTTTTTATCTTTCGGTGTGCTCTAAAGTGCTATATGAACAGTCAAGCTTTTCATATGGTTTATTACCTGGTTAAATCTCTGTTATTATTTACACTTTCTCCAAATATTTGAGATTATTGTTAATTTGTCTTTAGGTAATATGTATCGCACATGAATGCACCTAGTAATAAAATAAACCAAGCAAGACAGGTTAATAAAATTTGATGTAGGAACCATTATTTTTCTGGAGATGGTCAGCACAAAAGGAGTGACTGAAGTACCCCGCCCCACATCAGTCATGCCTTCTCGCCCCTGTAGAGCTGAACGGGAATGATGGTTTCATGGGATCTGTGCTGGTGTTGCTGTTTTTAGTGGTGTGTTCAAGTTATCATAATAACATGGGCTGCTTGCTGCACACTGGAATTCCCCTCAGTATGCGAGTTTGCACCCTGCAATGGACAGACATCCCACCCAGGGCATTCCTACGAATTGTGCCGTATGCTTCCTGGGAGAAACTCCAGGATCGCTGGGACCCTGTACTGAGGAAGATCGAAGGAAGGTTTTCTTTTTTAAAAGCAGTGATCCACCCAATTCCCACCTCAGACAACTACAGGCCTGTATTGTTTAGTGGCACTGCACAGTACCAACTGTAAGGTCTTCTGCATGTTTTGATCATGGATGCTACAAACCAAAAACTGAAAATTAAATAAAATGATGAAATGGACCATAAATTAACTAAATGAAAAGATTCTTTATTTGCCATTTGTGCAAGAATGAGTATAGGTACTCCATAATGTTTGTTGCCGCGTATCCCATAATGCTCTCAATTGAAACAGACACACACACATATATACAGTGATAGTGATGGCTGGGGTCCGAGCACAGGGTCGGGCCGTTTATCTGGGGCCCCTGGAGCATTTCAGGGGGATTAAGGGTCTTTCTCAGGGGCCCAACGAACATGTGACTATTCTGACAAGGATAGGATTCGGACTGGAAATCTAAATGTTAATAATTCAGTTACGTTTTTCAACACTCATTGTGTGAAAAAGTCACACACTCTAAAACTCAATAACTGGTTACATCTGCTTTAGCAGTAGTGGCTCCAACCAAACACAGGTTAGGAGTTTGGGCCTCTGTCCAGGAGGTCACTGGTTCAAATCTTATGGCAAGCAGAGTAGCCATATCACAGTTGGGCCTATGAACATGGGCCTAAATCCCAAAAACTGCTCCAAGGGCACTGAATAAATAACTGACCTCCTACTTTAACCCCAAGCTTCCCTCTCGTCTATATGATGAGAAGTGAAGATTGAAATTT
Source organism: Mormyrops boulengeri (assembly GCA_026781065.1). NCBI lineage: Eukaryota > Metazoa > Chordata > Actinopteri > Osteoglossiformes > Mormyridae > Mormyrops > Mormyrops boulengeri. Next base: position 6,093,941 of record JAODLD010000038.1, read on the forward strand.
TACTGTGATTGAACCTGTGCAATGACAATAAAATAAAGGCATTCTATTCTATTCTATTTTATTCTGTTCTATTCTATTCTATTCTGGTAGCTTTGGCTTGGAACTTTGGTTCTGTTCCTCATGCAGGGCTGTTTTTGCTCAGGGACATTTGTGGGCTTGCACATTTCAGAGGGGGGGGGGTTGTGTCTGGACAATGATTAGGCCATTTTCTCTTATTTCCTTTGATTCTGTCATACTGGTGTGTTTCAGATCAATGCCCGCTGCATGATTCAGTCGCATTTCAGTTTGAACTCAACGCACAAATGGTCAAATTCTCTGGTGCATGGTGGAAATCATGGTTCCTCTGATGACGTAAAGTTATCCATTCCTGGCAAAACATCTGCAAACCAAGACACTACCATCACCACCACCTCCAGACTATTGGTATGAAGTTCTCACTGTGGAATGTAGTGCTGTGTTTTTGCCAGATAGAATGGGCCCATGTCAGCCAACAATTTTCCCTTGTGACTCATAGACCATTGATTGAGGAATTTTGAGGATCATATGTGCTTTTTTGCGCAGCATTATTGCTGTCTTCAGTGAGCAGTTGTTTCTCTCTTGCACTGCCCTTCTGATTCTAGAGGCAAGATCTTTGATCTCTACAGGGGCCAGTGAGCCTGGTAGAACCCTGTTTGTTGTTCAGCCTGTCCATTGGACAGATTTTGGCAAGAAAGTCTCTCCTTCAAAGATTTGATATTGTCCTAAATGTTCTCCATTTGGACAATAAGGTTATGAATATGGTTAGGTGACACCTTGGTCTTTTAGAAAAAATTTCAGATCTGTTTCGAATACAATGGGTCTCTTTTTTATGGAGATCTTAAGGACTTTCTTTTGACTATAGCATGATTCACTGAAAGCTTTACTCTCATAGTAAAGGTCATGCTGGATGGAATTGATCCTGACTTTTTCAAACAACTGACTCTCTATCTTTATTTAGGTTATTAAGAGATGAGACAACTTCGCACCTGAAGGCTGATTACCTAGCACACAGAACAAATGAAATAAACACAGACTTTAGCGTCTTTCACTACATCTCAATCTCCTCCTCTATACTACACCCATAAAAATATCTGACCAAATGTAAAAATCTAAACACAAATAGGAATTTATAATAACATGGAAATGGCCAATAGACAAAAAAAATCAAGATTAGATTTATATCTAGGCTCCAGCTACATCAGTTAATATTGCATGCCCTATGTTAATCTTAACTGAGGAAATATTATTTTAGAGAGTCTGAAGGGACTATAATGCTTTTATTCGAAAAAATTAAACAGATCAGAAAGGAATTTTATTATAAAGAAGATTCCGAGCAGTACGACAGTATTTTACATTTGACAGTAAGATGCATATATTCAGCATCTACTCTCTGCCAAAATTCAAGAAGTTGACTTTTCTGTGAAAGACATCACTTATCGTTACAGCTTCATAGTGCCTGTTGCACATGTGCTGTAATTAGACTCCCGAGTAGTACAGAAAGGTGAAAAGGGGCGGAGTTCCATCAAATAACTACCCATGTTTTCCCTACTACACTTAGTTTTGCACCAACATTTGCCCTATAATCCGATACACTAAGCTTTGCACTGGGTTACTGCTTTTCCCCCATTACTATTTAAACGACATAGTAAAAGTGAATAAGTGAATTCTAAGGTGTATATTTAAGTCCCCTAATTATCTGAAAAAGCTCTACTTAAAAATGTGGACGGTGACCCCCCCGGCTTCTCCACCCACCTCTTCTCATAGGCCGAGAGTGATATAAAGCTGCCACCCCTCCCCCACCCCAGAGAGCGGCAG
>JAODLD010000038.1:6112920-6127173 GCA_026781065.1 Mormyrops boulengeri
AAAATTATTACTATTTACAGTCTATTTTAAAGACCTGGTGTTCGCCGGGGCTGGGAGGCCTCGAGCCATTAATGTCCACGCAAATATTTTTAAAGCCCCCCCCCCCCCCCCATGGAAGGCACCGAAGCAAGCTCCCTACTTCTTGTACCATCTATAAAACTGGGGGTGGGGTGTGGAGGGGGGGGCTACCTGCAGACAGAAACAGTTGTGCTATTATGCGTTCAGTCTCCAGGGACCGTAGACGCTGCTGCCAGGGAGTCTTGGCTCCATGTCTGGAAGCCCACATCTGGATGAAGTTGGTCTGATCCCCCAGTTCTTTTTTTCAGCCAGCCCTTTTCTGCGTGTTGGTGTGCATTGGAAAACACACTAACAGGGACTCAGACCCACTTTCATTGTGTCCGTTCTGCCCCCTTTAACGGGCTGAGTGTTACAGAGTCAGCCCGTGGACACCGGCGGCACGCGAGACTGGCCGCTTCTGCGCAGCTGCGTGCCTGTAGCAATAATACGGGGTCTGTCTCGGCCCCGACCCCTCCTCTGAATCACCCGGCATTTTCCAGACAGTGAGGGTGGAGAGGCAGTCCCCCTGGCTCCCTCCACCCCCCACCCCTTAGTGGAAAGTGTAGCCTTCAGTGTACAGAATCCAGGAGATCAGGCAACCGCCCAAGTCTGTTGATGTTGGCCTCGTCTCCCTGCACCTCGCTCCATCTGTATATTTGAGCCATGGGCCACACGGCTCGGGCGGACTGCGTACTTGCTGGCTAGCCAACCGGATCGCCAGACGTCATCCCGGTCTTCGCCGTTACCATCTCTCAGCTGTTTTTATTCTGTCTTTCTTCTGCTCAATAAAACACTCTAGAAACTTTCCTGAAGTCGTATAAAGACTAGCTAATGGCATTGTACGTCTCTCAGTATTTATGAGGGGAATTGTAAAAATTAAGAGGTGAGTTTGATAGAAAAATGTACAAAAAATATGAAATATTGAAATAGTGTGTTTGTCAGACCGAATTGTAAAGCCTGGTCTTTTCATCTCAGTCGCATCCTTCTTTGTAGTGAACTTTCTCCTTGTTACAGTGCAAGACTAACAAATCATGACCTGCATTTTGCCATGAAAGGCACCACTGGACACTGGAAGTCGGAATCTGGAGACAGTGTTTTCAGGAAGCTGAAGCCTTCTTCAATTGGCTACACTCTGGATTATATTTTAATGATCTGGTTGATCTGTATAAACAAGATAGCATGCAAAATCATTGGCCAGCTGGAATTTCAGCCATTTAAGCTCAAACCACCTGTTGAGATTAAAATCAAAGAGTGGACAAGGCCTGCCAGGAGTCAGGTTAAATACCCAAGAAGACGATGAAAATCCTGTCATATAACCTAATCTAATAAAAAATAAACATGGCTCTTTTCTAAAAACCGACAGTCACCAGTGCCTATTGGTAGGTAGAAGTGAACTGATGGCACACATTACTATAGAATTTGTAAGTCTTCTTTCAATAACAGCATAGACCCCAACCCTACATTGCTACCGTGTCATTCGCCTGTCCAGCCTGAATAATTGTGAGAGGTCCTTGGGGATGGGCACAAGCCAGAACTCTAAGAATTACTGTAGAATTGAGAAGGAACCAAAATGAAGACTAAGCTCTCGCTGTGAAGCTACCAGCAAATTAAAGTCTCACTTTATTTCGTTCACATTAAATCCACCAGAGATGCATCCATTAAAATACATGTTGGGCTCTCAACCATGCCCTATGGATACTTTTTAGCATGGAGGCAGGAAGGGATGGCTGGGCAGTTATGTGTGCACCACACCTTCGCCTCCATAAGCAAAAGGCTTAGGACTGCAGCACTGCAGCCTTGGAGAGGAATCAAAGCAGCTGCCGTTGCAGGGAGGTACGTAGCTCAGTGTAGCACTTTGATGCGCTGCTCACATTCCTATCTGCTTGAACTTGCACACGCAAAAAGTTCATTCTCAATATACTAGGACTTAGAGCTGAGGACTCAAGGACTTCAGGACGACATGCTAAAGGCTTTATTCTGCTACAAGCTTGAAGGCATGGCTGTCAGTTACACCAGCGCTCATCATAACACAACCTGAAATTTTGTGAACATGTTTCTAAGATTTTCTGCAACTTAGTAACTCAGGTCCTACTCAAGTACAAATCATGATCAAATACAAAAGTACAGAATACAGGAACCGTTATGATTGATTAATGATCAACGAACATGGGATCAGCATGTAACTAACATTTAATTTCTGGTTAATTAATACATTAAGTAAGAGTGTACTACTACATTATTTGTGCACCTTCAAGTAAAGTGTTCCCAGTTTTCTTGTATATCTACTTTTTCAGGTAATAGGGGAAGACAAATGTTTGATTCACTCAGCCCTAGGCCAATACCAATGTAATATAAAAGATACGGTGATAAATTTGGAGTGATGCTGTATTACAGATTACAGGATTCTCCCAGGACATCGAACTTGACTTTATTAATCGCTCACTTTTATTAAAATTGAAAAGCGTCATTGTCTATCATTTACATGACTTCTTATTTATAATGGTAATGAGTGATATAAAAGCACGGGGTAGGAAAAAAAATCACCTCTCCCATCGATTTTAAATAATAGCACAGACTTACATAATACATATAATTCAATAACAGTTTTAATCAGTGGTACACAAATGGTTCAAAATATTTCACAAAACTTTATTAAAACTTGAACTGAAAAAAAATTATTCTGACCAAAGAAGTTATGCATTTTAAAGGGTAAACTCAGTGTGAAAGGTTTGACGTAATTCCAAAAATCAATTTCTTTGCCAGTAAGTGAAGATATTTGTTTTGCATTTGGAATTTTCACTGCCAGTATCCATAGCTAACAGGCAGCCAACAGAAATAAAAAAATGTTATATTTAAAATGCCTTTCACTGGAAACAAAAATGTGTGTCTTAAACAAAACAGGCTTTACGTATTATACCATAATAAAAGCAGCACAGACTGTTATAATCCAGCGGAGTACCTGTGAGCCGCAAACAATATGCACTTTTTATTTAGGAACAGTACGGCTGAACAGAGACTAAGAGAAATTTATCATGCACAAGAATGTGTTTAGAAATTCCAGATGCAATTGTATTTTAGTGGGTTATTTTATGTGATAGATTTATGAAAATATCTATGATCCTCTGCAGTACAGTTCAGGCAGGGACTCAACCCAAAGCTATAACTGCTTTAGCTGCTTATCAGAGTATGATAACAATTTATGCTAAAACCATAACTGCAGGTATGCACAGATTGTTACTGCAGCACCAGTCCGCTAATGTAAAACAGGATTGTGTATTAAATAATCAATTAGAAAGTGGTGATGTACAAATTAAGTAAGCGTTTAACACCAGACATCAAAGCTTCTTGAAAACTTGTGTAATGGTGTTTTATACCAATATTTTTATACAAACATTGTATTTAAAACAAATGATATGCCTACCAGTTCAAAAAGCAAATATTCAGAAATCCTGATTATCTACCACATATGTAAAAACTAAAAATACTATAAATAAATAAATAAAAATACTGCAAAAACCTAATGTTATTAAAATTTTGTTGATAATCATACATAGATGAGAGTAGGTCTCAAACACCATTACAAGCCGGTGAGTAGTCTACTGATATCCAAATTACTGAAATGCAAAAATGGTATTATGTCAGTGACATTTCATAGCAGCGGGTTCACAGAGTTGAGGCCAGTTTCCTGTAAGTCAAAGCTGAACTGACGGCTTTGCCAAAGATACAATCTGTTGCCCATCTGTAGCCCCACTATCATGCTCTTGAATATTCAAACAAACACCTGTGAGATGGGCAACATCTGATTTTTGATGGATCATGGATCACGGTCTCTTTTATTGAATCCAGTTATAAATGTAGAGTACATTTAGTTATCTGTTGTTTAAGAGAGACTGAGCGGTACGAGTGCAGAGAAAGATAAATGCGTATGTGACAATATTCCCCTAAAAAGGGTAAATAAATTGCCCTATTATGCACACTAATTCACAGTTATGCCATCGCCCCAAATTACACAAATTATAGTACAATGAGAAAGAAATTGTTGAGAATGAATGATTGTTGAGGATAACTGCGCTGTGCTCTCGTTTTTCTTCTGTTGTTTTTTTGATGGAGGCACTCATGCAGTCCATCGTTTATGAAAGCTTTCTGGAATAACTGGAGCTTATAAGTAACTAACCATTCTCTCCGCACCTTCCACAACCCCCCCTTCCTCCCTCCCCCCGCTTTGAAGTCTGCTTTCTCTGCTTTCTTCTGCACGGTACAGTTGCAGTGAGCTTGTAGAATAACGGGGCCTGTTCCGGCTTGAATCCAGCTTCCACATCTGGCTTTGCGCTATTTTTCCCCTCCCAGAATTCTCAGTGCTCTCAGTCTTCCACTTTTGAATGTTCGCAGAATTCTTTTAGGCTAAGGTTGATTCAACGACGGCTTTTATTTTTTAGTACACCGGTGGCTGTGGCCCAAGGTTTGACAGAGATTTAGAAGCCATGCAATACCAGGGTATGGTAAATACGTCTCACTGTGATACAGAAGTCGTCATTAAATTGTTAGTTTTTTGTTGCCGTCAAAGGACATTTCTTCTATGGGCGCCACTTAGGAGAATCTCAGAGGAATGAGTTATCTTCAAAAGTAATCAAGTGAAAAATTAGGACAGCCTTTGGTTGAGACAATAAAAAGGGCTGTGGGTTTTGTGTTACTAGCCAGCATAAAGGGGATACAAAAGAAGCGAAGGACTAACAATTAGGAGGACTTCAGCATTAAATGCGTGGCCAAGCCCATCCTGAATTTACAGGGCTGCCGCTGCACTGCGCTTGACCTACAGAGCAATTATAAAACCACAGGCCCCTTTACAATGGAGGGCGGCACAGAGCCAGGCATGAACTCCTGACCTTCTTCGCACAAGGAGCGTCAGTTGTCGGCTGCAGGAGGTGTGAGATGGGTCACAGAGAGCAGCGCAGGGAAGACGGGGGGAGGTGGGCAGGAGCTGAGAAAGGGCTGTGAAGTCGCAGACCACAAATCCTCTGTTCAGAACTGTATGCAGGAAAAAAAACGCTCATAGGAGTTCACACATATAATGAAACAAGGTATGTGTTCTTATGAAATTAAGCCTTATTTGACATTTGTACAAGTACAGGAATGTGTTTTTTCTGCATGCCCCATCCTGCTGTCCTCTTTAAAAAACACACATATATAGACAGGAGCAAGAGAAGTTCGGAGTCTGAGCACATGGTGTCTGGGGGCATTTTTTCAGGGGTTAAGGACCTTTCTCAAGGGCCCAAGAGAGATATTGCCTCTCTACCCAGCACAGGATTCAAACTGGCGACCTTCTGATCACGTGCACAGAGACCTTAAAACAGACTGAACCAAACCCCGCAAGCTATAATGGAAAAATGAATCAGCTGAACCATCCAATGGCAGCCAGGAATCATCTCTCCTTGCTACCAAACTGTTCAGAGCAAGCACTGTGGTTTGCGCCCTCCCCATGCGTACTGCTGCGGCATAGATCATAGCCTCACAGCCCCATAGATCAGTTGAAGTACCCTATGAAGGTTATGTGGCAGTCATGCTTCCAGGAAATGTAGATCGGTGCAGCAGACTCCTCATCATAATCCTGCAGCAGACTAAAAGGCATGGCCTTTCACTCAAAAGCAGTGCATTATCCTTGACCTCTATCTGTTAATAGCCTTTACATATGTTATATGCGGTTTGGAGTCCCTTAAGCAAGATATAAGTCTGTGACAGTTCATTTATATTGGCAGCGGCTCGGATGAAGAAAACCCAGGAGAACATGGGAAGAACATGCGAGCCCCGAGGCCACACTGGTACTCACTGAGACACCATGCAATCTGCAGAGTATTAAGCAACAGACCTGAAAAGGGAATCAAACCCAGTTCACTATTAAACCTGTTTCCCCAAAGGCAGGAGTTTGTGAAGTGATGCTTTATTTGCCATTTGCACAAATACATGAACTCATTAATCGGACATGATGCTCCCAAAGTAACTTACAGTGGAAGGACAGATTATGGTTAATTTCTATGTGGTTCCTGGGATTTGAACCCATAACCTTATCATCGTTAACATAATGCTCTCTTTGTTGTACTATAGGAGCTTCTTGGGGCTTAACCCATCTACCATCATTGAAAGATACACACACATATATTCAGAAAAGCATGAAGCCTGGGGTCTGAGCAGTGACCCAGCCATTAATCTAGTATTCTTAAGAAACAATCAAAGAAGCAGGTTTTATTTGCCATTTGCACAAGTACAGCTACATTGGAATGCTTCTCTTCACCGACCCCATCTTGCTCTCGATAGTTTGGGGGGGGTCACAGCATAGGGTCAGATAACATGCAACATCCTTGGAGCTGGGGGTTAAGAGCCTTGCTTAAGGGCCCACAGACATGTGACTGTTCTACTGAGGCCGGGGCTTGAACCAGCAATCTTCTGATCACAGGCACAGAGCCCTCCAAGCCACTCACAGCCCTCATTAGGGGGTGTGGGTGGTCAAAGCCCTTTTTAAAGGCCCCAGCAGAGATGTGGCTGTTTTTCTGAGAACAATAAACCACACATTGCTCACCCATAACCATGTCCTTAGTAGTAGAAGAAGGTAGAAACCTGCCTATCAAAGCAGACTGTCTCTCCAAGCCTCACAGTGGTCATGCTGTCTGGATCGTGCAGCTTCTTATATTCATTTTCCATCTTTCTCTCTGCTTATCCTGGTCGGGGTGACAGAGGGAGACCTGGAGCCTGTATCCCAGAAAGCACAGGGCGCAGGCCTGGGGTGCACCCTGGATGCGATGACTGGATTCTCTGCTCCAACATCATCAAGTCTTCACACGATTTTCTCTGCTCCCCCGCAGACAGTGTCATTCTCAGCTTTTCCTCAGCAAGTTTTCAGAGTTTCTAACACTGACGGACACTAACGGGGTTTAGGTCCAGCTCATATCCTAAGCAGCTCATTGAAACAGTTCTTAAATATTAAAGACTTTTTGAAAGCACAGTAACATTGTAAACTTTATTTTCCAGCTGTATTAAAGCAAATGAATAGTTTGAAAAATAATATCAAATTAATAATACAATCGTTCATTATTATGTCATTTCCCATACACCTTATTCTTTTGTAATCCTTAAAAATCTGACTAAAGCATGAACTCATTTAAAATAAAAAAAATTGAATCAATTCTGTTTTGAGTACAAATGTCAAATAATGGAAACTTAAATATTTTGATTGTTTTACTTGATTGCAATTGTTTTATTTTTTATTATGAAAGTGTTCAAGTTACTCATTTATTTGAATAATATGATACATTCAATTATAATCTGAAAACTAGTAGAGTACAGTGGACAGTGTGCCATTAGGACCAGGGCTGAGACACATAATTATTCAAACTGGGAATAATCTAGTGGACGCTTACAAAAGCTTCCAGTAATGAAGAGGAATAGATGGCATTTGTCTCAGGCAGGAATACGCCTGGCAAATCACAGGGGAATTACTGACAGTCACAGCATCACGACCATCTCTCGGTTACCGTCGGAATTTAGCGGAGATCTTAGATGGCTGTTCCTCACAAGGCCATCATCTAAGCACGTGAACTTGTGAATGAGGACCGACTATCCTGAAAAAACTCTGACGGTACTCTAAACTGTGCATAGTCATGTGCGGTGACTGTCAGGTGTGGAAAATGACTGAACCTATGATTCGTGTCTTCGTCACGTCATCATCTCATGTCACGGACACATTAAGCTGCTGCTCTGTACCTGTGTCACCCCTTAGCAGTCTTTTTTCCTGTGGCTACACGCATGCTTACATCTGCACATATATGCACATCCATGCTTGTATGTCAGGAAGCTGGAAAGACTGTTTTGGGGAGCGCAAGAGCCCAAATTTAACCATCATGCAGTGCTGTGGTCGCTTGCCTCGCTGACTTCTGTTGCTTTCATTGGAACTTGCTTTGTGAGGTAATCACTGCCAGGTGCTGAATATTAGATTTAATCGCTTCCATAGTGGTCCACAGTGGTTGGGCTCCCGGTATGAGGTGGCAGGCTTTCTCTCTGTCTTGCAATTGCATAAAGCCCAATTATCCTGACCTCACCAATCAGACTATCAAACCACCCTGTTTATACATAAAGTTGAGGGAATCGCATTGCAGGATGCCATTATTAAACGATCACTTTTTAAGAGCCAGCTAAGAAGACAATGTTGTTTTTTTTAACCGAAGGAATGTGACAAAGCGGGGGCTTCGCACAAAGACATGAAAACTATTCTTCCTCATAGAACGGAAAATGAAATTTATGTGGCTTGATGCCCGCAACAGAAAAGGTTGGCCGCTGTGAAGTCAGGCTGTTGGCTTATGACCACTGTCTGCCAAATCTGCTCCCTAATCTGTGCAACGTAATTACACAATTAAGAAATTTACTTAACTCACAATTTCACAATTATTTAATTGGAAATGATAACATAAATGGGATTATGTAATAGAATAAAATATGACAGTCTAATGAGCGTCCAGGTTAGAGCCTGTTTAACCACTATAATATTGTGTTTCTAATGTGTACTAGTTTCATGCAGCTGGGACTGTGCCTCAGTTTTCATAAGCAGTGGTTTAGTTGTATGGTTTCTGTGTCTGGATACAAGTACATAAACTCTAACACTCAATTTGTACTCAATTTGTATATATAATGTGTACAAGTATATAAAATCAGTAAGAGTGAAAAAGTTACACTCTGTTTTGTTGCTGTTTTTAAAGAGACCGTTTAACCAACCAAGCAAGTAAACATGGTTGGGAAATTACGCAATTCTTAAGACTTAAGTTCAACCAGTTCATTTTTACTATTCTTTCTTACTTCATACTATAAACTTGCTTCTATTATGATGACATCAACACAACAGACTAAACACTGAGCTGGATGGCGGGAGAATCGCCAAGCCCTGCCAAAGTGACATCAGCTGCAGTGGCCTAAAATATTACTGAAATGCGTGTCTCTCATCCTGACAGTCTGAATTATTGCAAGCTGAGGAAGGAGGAATGGAATGGGGGGTGTGTTTAAAGGGGGTGAGTGGCGATGTGGCTGAAACCTCAATGTCATGAATAGAACTTGTAAGGATTATTCTAGAAATGAGGTGGAAATGGGGGGTGGGGAGACCTAGGTCAGGGACGTGTGGCCCATCAAGCCCCCGCCATAGTAGATGGGCCAGCCCTGTGAGGCCAGCCTCCCCCCCACACTGCCGCCGGCCTGTCGAAAACCCCAGTGACTTACTGCCAGGGATTCTGCACGCTCTGGGCCTCCTCGCACCGCGTCCTCGGTGTCTCTGTCCCACGGGGCTCTCGGAGACCCGCTGAACGCAGCGCAAAGGTCACACAGGCTCCAGACATGCGCGGATTAAATCATCCTGGTGGGGGGAGCCCAGGCTCCTGGGCTCTGCGGTTCTTGGCACGGCTCTGACACGGACACTTCGCACATTCGTCTTTTGCAGGATGTATGTTCTTCTAAGCTTTCCCATGACACCTAGAGCCATCCACAACCAGGATCCACGCGCACTATAAAGTTTATGACCAGGTGTTTTACTGTCCAAATGACAAAGAGCGGAACAGAGCTCAGACACCTGTTACCTGGCCAACTGGCACACAATCAGCCAGCGCTGGACTCAGTAACTCATTACATCTCAATAACGAGGCTCATAACAAAGCAAGCTCTTTGCTTTCTTAATTACTATAAAATTTTACTCAAATATTAGTGTTATTTGATGTGCAAAACCAGTTAAAATATATCCATTGAATACCACTGAGCACTGGATTCAATTTCATGACAGATAGATTCTTTCCCAGAAATGATCTCATCACCTGCTTTCTGTGTGAATCGGACAGTATTAGCACAAAGATATAGGCATGCCATATCTCTAGCTTCATGCTTGTGCCCTTGAGTAATTCTGACCTTTGACATAAAATTCTCCCACACTTTTGTTTATATAATTTTAAGGAAGCAGGAGAAATCAAAAATCTGGTAACACTTTACTTAAAGCACTCTTGTATAATGCATTATAGATACCTTCATAATGTATACATTCACAAAGCATTATAAACACAGCTATAACTATTTATAAAAAGGCATAGCACATTATAGACATGTTTATTATGCATTATGAATACATGATGAAGCTCTCATCTATAATGCACTATAAATACCTTTATAATGCAGTACAAAGCATCATTTATTCTTATACTGACCTTTATAATGCATTATGAACGTATCTGAAGTGTATTATGGATGAGAGCTTCATAGAGCAGTCATAATGCATAATAAACATGGCTAAAATGTGTTGTGCCTTTTTATAAATAGTTATAGCTGTGTTTAAAATACTTTATGAATGCATTACACTACATTATTAAGGCATCTATAATTAATTACGATAATTCTAACAAAAATCTACTTTAAAAGTCATTAAAAAGTACTGTAGACTGATTATAGTAATCACACAAAATGAGTACTGCAAAGTACTGTACAGTATTATAGTGTCTTTAGCTAGGTGTTACACTGCAGTATCAATTTCAGAGTGTTCCTGTTGGCTACATTCTCAGATAAGCATCTAGAACTGAAGTGGTGTTTTAAAAATGAAATCTACTGGTCCCTTTAAAATACCATTAGTCAGCATCGGGGTGAAATAGAGACCATACATTTTATTGAAACTACTGGAAAGTAAGCAACGTTCAGTAATGCTGACTGAAAACTTATTTAAAATAAAGATGCATTCTCTTATCTAACAATCTTAGCAAATTTTACATGTAGAGCAGATGCCAGCAAAATGAAAAAAATAAAAGACTGAGTAGCAGCAGGCAATAATTTCCAACTGAGAACAAATGCTGATTTGAAAAAAAGAGAAGACTGTGAAACATTAGTTATAATGTAAATAATAATAACAACAATAGCTATAATAATAATAATAATCATAAAACAATGGAAACCCAAGGATACATAGGTGTTCTAGAACACTGTTTCCCCAGCCCGGTCCTCAGGGACCACCAAACAGTCCATGTTTTTTGCTCCCTATCAGGAGCTTGGAAGGAGCAAAAACATGGACTGTCTGGTGGTCCCTGAGGAACGGAGTGGGGAAACACTGTTCTAGAATATTTTTCAAATGAGAATTCTATTCAGTCCTATGCAATTTATATTCAAAACAAGACATTAAACCAACGGCCAAAACGCCATTTTATTTGTACTCCAAAGTACAGTTATTGTCTAGTAGGTACCCAAGGAATATATCCTCATAAATAAAAAAAACATGTGTACTGGCAAAATGGGCCAGTACATTGTTCACCAACCAGCCTGCCCAACTGAGAACCGGTGAAGTGTTTTTTTTTTCCAAATAATCTGGAAATGTCAGTTACTCTCTGGGTTTATTCAGGCCCTTGTATTCATGCTGCTGGCTTATAACTGCGGGGAATCAGAGAGACAGCCACACCTTAGCCATCGCTTTGACGAACGACCCAAGCCCGTATCTCTGTCTTGACAATGACCTTAGCATTTAGTGGGTACACAGTCTGTGTGCGTCCTCCATAGAATGAAGAATTCCAGTTTGAATTCTGGAATCAACACTGGATTTTAAAACATCTTTTTCTGCATGAAAAGTCTTCACGCTGGTATTACCCAAACCAAAAGTAGGGTTAAAGTACTTTTATGTCTTTATTGTTCAAAATTCTGCACATAAACGACTGCAGAACCCTTAGTTTTTAATAACTAAATAATGAAAAAAACTGCAATAAACCTTCATAGATTGACAAGAAAAGGAGGATAAAGTTCAGTTAAAATAAGTGGTTTTTAGTTTCAGATTTCAGTGGGTTTTTTTTTTACAGTTATAACTGCAGGTCATTGTATTTAGTGCTCAAAATGCTGACAAGGACCTAGAAGAAACATTACAAGGGGATTAGAGGAAGGCCACCATGAGGAAGACATAGCACCTATTTAATGTTATATGTATTTTTAAAGTCAGCGTAGGAGGAAAGCCTGAGGCCCTTTCTCTGTTCGGGTGAGTCTCCTGGGAGTGCAGGGCACTGATTCTTCTCCCCAAGGCCCTCACATGCTGTTGGGGGCAGGAATTTTCTGCCTGTCCACAGAGGAAGAGTTCCTTCTCCTGACGGGATTTTTTTGGTCTCCTTTGTTATTTCTTCCCCTCCCCCCACCGCCGCTGCCCTCGCCCCTCTCCGAATCACCCCTTCTACTCTCCCCAAATGAAATTCTTTGGAAAGTCATTTTATATCAGCCTTTGAACGTGCATTGAACTGTAAAAGCACCCCATCTGAAACAAAATAAAAGGTTTGGGGAAGGGAGGGCTGGGGGGTGGGTGGGTAAGGAGGAGAATTATAATTCTTTGCAGGCCTTTGGTATTAACCCAAACACCGTAGCTGTCAGCGGCTTGCGGAGGGAGGTGCGAGGGGCAAACATTCACTGTTAATTGGCACTTTGTAAGCTCAGTGCCTTCCTTTTGTGAGGACAGGGAGAGAGACAGGGAGTGAAAGAGAGGGAGAGAGAGGGACAGAGAGAGAGAAGGGGAGGGGGAAGCGAGAGACTCCATGGAGAAACACAGAGTGAAAGAGAGAGAGAGAGAAGGGGAGGGGGAACGAGAGACATCATGGAGAGACAAAGAGTGAAAGAGAGAGAGGGAGATAGAGAGAGAAGGGAAGGGGGAGCAAGAGACTCTATGGAGAGACACAGAGTGAAAAAGAGAGAGAGAGAGAGAGAGAAGGGGAGGGGAGACGTACAGAGAACTTGGGGGTAGGCTGGGGGGCAGGGGGTGATGTGGCCGCTCTTGTTCTTGTGAGTTTGTTGGTCCTCGTTGAATGTTTACGGTTCACTTCTTATCCTCTCTTAATTGGACTTCCTCTGTATGAGAAAAGCTCACATACATATACCCCCATCCAAAAACTCAGCACCAATCTCCCTGTGCAAAACATTTATTTTGAAACAGGACTGACTGTTGTGTGATCTTGTAACTATCATGATGGAAGCTGAAAATGTGGCCTACAGTTCAAACATTTCTTTAACAAGAATTAATACACTATCATTTCATTAAATGGGAACATCAAACTAGCTATTTCCAGTCTACCGTCTTCAAAGATTGCGATGTACATGTGCAACAAATATTTTTTTATTTTTAACCTATAACCACATTAGCAGTGTTACCAGCACGCTAATTGCCGTGCATGTGCGTGTTTGTAATGTGCTTATTAATTGCACTGGGGGACAAACAGACCATTGACCATGTGAAAGAAAACCTTGATGAGGGGACCCAGTGTCACAACCACTGGCATAATAACACCAGTGGAGTGTTTCTAAGGATTCAAGATGGCGGTGCAAATTACTCTGTCACAGTGTGATTTATGGTACAGCGCTCAGAAATCCGCAATCCAGCAGAGCTCTGCTACGGTGCATTTAAACAAACATGCTTGTACAGTAAGCTCAGTTAATATGCTCTGTTTATACACTTTTAAATGAGAACATTTATTTTGGTATGGCCCGGCACGTGGTGTCCTCAATAGAGTGGACTCCCAGGGAAAATGGAACCGTGTTGAATTTCCAAAATGCAGGACAAGCATAGCAAACCCTTATTACTAAATAGCCGAGTGCTATTACAACACATAATACAATAAGCAGTTTTATTCACTGTGTCTTTTTGCTTTTTATACGCTGCTCGGCACATTTAGCAGGTCAGGGCTGAGTGGAAAAAGCGAAGGGTTGCAGCTTCTGAGGCCGCTCCCGGCCTGCGCTCATTTCAACAATAGGCCGATTCAATCCCGCGTCTTTTTCAAACATATGTAAATAAGTCAATTGCAAATCATTCTGAGTAAATCTCTTGACAAGTGATTCGTCAGTAATAAGAAGCATTTGATGTAGGGGGCGGCAGGCTGTACATCAGGTGTGGCAGAGATGGCAAGCTGCAGACGGCCACGCTATTTAAGGAACTCTTCTCCTACCCTAGACACACACTCTCACACACACAGACACACACAAGTTTGGTCCCCACAATGCAACATAAAGCTAAACCACGCACACACAGTTTTGCTGCTATGTCCAACGTAGCACAATACCTTTCCCCAGCCTCTTTCTAATTCGGTTTTACTAATTAATGCTGTTAAGGGGGCTCACTGAAACTCTCATTCTTCAAGCAGGTTACAGAAAAGGAATTCTTCACCTTCCCGTGGGATAAGG
>JAODLD010000038.1:6130932-6148406 GCA_026781065.1 Mormyrops boulengeri
AGGGGTAAAAACAGGAGGAGGGGGCAGGAGCAGGGGCAAAAACAGGAGGAGGGACAGAGGCAGGAGGAGGGGGCAGGAGCAGGGCAAAAACAGGAGGAGGGACAGGAGCAAGGGCAAAAACAGGAGGAGGGACAAGAGCAGGGGCAGGAGCTGGGGCAGGAGCAGGGACAGGAGGAGGGGAAGGAAAAGGAGGGGGGACAGGAGCAGGGGCAGAGACAGAGACAGGAGGAGGGACAGGGGCAGGGGTAGGGACATGAGCAGGGGTAAAAACAGGAGGAGGGGGGCAGGAGCAGGGGCAAAAACAGGAGGAGGGACTGGAGCAGGGGCAAAAACAGGAGGAGGGACAAGAGCGAGGGCAGGAGCTGGGGCAAAAACAGGAGGAGGGACAGGAACGGGGGCAAAAACAGGAGGAGGGACAAGCGCAAGGGCAGGAACTGGGGCAGAAACAGGAGGAGGGGGCAGGAGCAGGGCAAAAACAGGAGGAGGGACAGGAGCAAGGGCAAAAACAGAAGGAGGGACAGGAGGTGGGGCAGGGGCAGGGGTAGGAGAAGGGGGAGGTGCAGGAGAAGGGACAGGAGCAGCACAGGAGGGGTAAACTTCAGCCACCAGGCCCAAGCAGCCAAATGTCCAGCTTGGGGGTATGTGAGCGTGGGTGAGTGTGAGTGAGCGTGCTTGGGGGTGTGTGAGCGTGCGTGAGAAGGAAGGAGTAAGCGAGGACTCTGTGCATGTTCGAATGCTGCTCCACTATCATTCCCACACGCACCCGTCTCAGGCTAGCCCCAAACGCAGAATCGTCACAGCGTGGGTCTGACAGCATCGCGCAGCAACAGGTTTCACAAACCAACCAAGCCGAGCGCTGAACAAATACGATGATAAAATGCGAATGTGTGGCTTCTTCAGACCTCCTGTGCCCTGGGAACGCTGTCTATCTGTTAGTGAGTCGGCATTAAAAATTTACCAGTTGTTAACCTTGCTGTCAAATCTATTATGCAATGGCAGTATCAATATTAATGGAAGAGGGCAACTCTAAAGAAAATACATTGCAATTAACTGCAATTGGATAGATCTCAAATTGGACACAAAATTTAACACACAAATACAAAGAGGGGTAAACCATTGGGTCCAAAGAGCTTGGCCCTGAGCCTCGGATGCATGCCTTATAAACCTGATAAGCATCTTTTGCAACACGCCGCATGATGTTTATATTTCCACTGCAGTAAATGAAGGGCTAGGGGCTACACTGCATGTACACGTGTGTGGCCACAACAGTCTGAGACACTAAACTGTCTATTACCAAAGTTTAGCACATTACAGCACCGTCCCACACAGAAAAAATACGTTAGGGTCCGACCTGATTCCCAAATTCATTCGCTCTAGTTCGTTTAGGATAAGATTACCCCGTGTATGCTTTAAGTTTTTTTTTTTCCACTCAGGTTGTCGACAGTGTCATGTCCTTTGTCTGGAAATAGAAACGATGACACCGCTGACAGCATCATGCTGAAGAACCGTGACTCAGGGGTCAGAGTTTGCTCCGTAACGCCGGCCGCGTCCGCGCACGTCACCCGGCTAAATGACAGCGAGTGCCTACCCAGTGGAAAGACACACACCGTGCTGCAGATGAAAAATAAAAACCAAGTAATAAGCGGCGGCGTATCTCTCTGCAGTCCAGCAGTCATCTAACAGCGATAGGAACAGCCAGGTAACATTTAAACCAAAAGTACGTGCCAGACCCTTAAGCTAAGCTGAGGTTTAATACTTCTAGTGCAGCACAGGGTCAAGAACAACACCAGATGGTAAGGATGTTGCCCTCAGGGAGGCGTGCAGTCATATTAGCAAAGGCATTTCTGGGCTGCTATAAACGTACGGGCATCGGCAAACTCAAAAAGTCTCAGACAGTAAATGACTTTGCGCCGTTATGGTTTTTAAACCTCGTCCTTTAGCGTTTGAAACTTCAGTTAGATTTTCAGAAGTCAATTTCCCAAACTGGAAAGTTCTCCAGGACAGCATAAAATACAGTCATGAGCATCTGTATTTTAAACAGAATAAATATGAAATGTGAACTGGAATAAGGGCATGCTACATCACTTGTGTGAAATGAAAGGCGTTCAGTTCGGTCTTGACAAGTTAATCCCCCATGAAACCGAAGCCTTTTCTCCCAACTGGCGTGGGATGTCTTTGCTCAGCCCTGTGGTTAGAAGCGGTGCTTCATTCCCCCATGGGGTGTTCTGACACACACCGGGTGCCCCTCCACTTGCCCGCCACTGACGGTTTCCTCGTGGAGCATGCCGGCAGAACGTGCGATGGGTTGGTACAGTCAACGCCAATAAAACACCAAAGTCCAGATAAGAGGAAACATCTTTAAACCCTGCCCGTCTAATCAACCAACCCCCCCCCCCATCCCGTCCCGCCAGCCACGCCAGGATCGGCAGTCCCGGCGACTTACTGTCGGCGTAGTTTTTGCGTCGGGTCCCGTCCACCTTGCCCGTCTTGTCGATGCACAGGAAGAACTTGTTGGCGGAATAGAGCCTTCGCAGCCGCACATCACCCTCCAGGTGGTTGTAGCTGCGGGTGTGGCGCTCTAGTGTCCAGGAGCAGTTCGTAGCCCCCGCTAGCACTGGCAGAGTCTCATGGCCCGTTCCCCCTTGACCCCCCAGGGGACACTCTCCCAGGACGGTCCCGGCCACCAGGAGCAGTGTGAAGCATGCCAAGCAGAAGGAGGTCGCCCCAGGAAAAAAGCGTCCAGCGGAGGGGACGGCGTCCAGGACCAAGTCAGGACGGAGACGGACAACGGGGGGCGTCCATTTGCACATGATGCGTCAGGCTCCCACGATGCACTTTGCACACGCAGAGGACATGCTGCTGGTCTGGGTGATTCTGATGTAGAGATCTGTGGGATGAGCTGTGTCCGGTGAGGAGAGAGCAGAACTTGTCCACCGTGGAGTAAAGGAGAAAACTTCTGCTTCAAGTCTCACTGCCCCTTCTGCGATGAACCAGTTTAGTTCTTTGGAAAAAGATTACTTCTCTTTTTTATTTTATTGCTTTATTTCTTCTTGGGGATGATTGGTTTTTGTAATTCCAATGCAGCACCAATGTCTCAGTCGTCGTAAATGTCCGGCCGGTGACCCCGTCAATGCCCTCTCCGGCTGCCGAAATGTCTCCTCTTCTCTGATGTACACCTTGTGGGACTCACTCCCCAGCTGTGCTGAGCCTGGACCAGGTGTCTGTCTCGCTGTCTGAATGAAAGTTGAATGAAAAGTGAGTGAGCAGGTGATTGTGTGTCTACAGATGGAGGTGTGTCTCTGTGTGTGTGGCTGTGTGTCTGTGTGTGGTGCATGCGTGCATGTTTGAGTGTGTGTGAGTGCAGGCTAGACACAGAAAGGGGAGCGAGGAGAGGGAGAGAGAGAGAGAGAGAGAGAGAGAGACGGAGAGAGAGTAAGTAAGAGTAGAGCGACAGAGAGAGAGAGAAGGAGAGACAGAGAGAAACAGTCAACATGTGCGTAAATTCTTGTGTGGCAATGAAGTGGCTTACAGTTGCCTGCGTCGATCCTCTCTCCAGTGTCTTTGAGGTGTCTTCACACGGCCTTGTGTTATATCCTGAGCAGGGCAGGACCTCAGTAGACATGAAAAGAGATGGGCGGGGCCTGAATCATTCATAATTATTTTAAATAAATAAAGAATGGAGCCGTTCTCCAGCGCTGCAGCCCCGTGCAACTCTCCCAATTATTTTCTGAAGTCTGCTGTTCCTTTATTGTCGCCAGAATACATCATTAATCAGTTCCAGTGCTTCACAAAGTGTTTGCTGTTTAAGAAAACAGGAAAGCACAATCCAGCAGGTCTAGCTCACGCGGGTGCTTATACGCCAACAGTCGGAGGCTTTTTGACATAGCAAATAGGAAAGCAGTTTGGCAGGGCGTACTGAGTGTTGACACCTGTATCACGCGACACTGGATACGCTTGAGTAAGTGGAAGGCTCTCTTACATTTTTAATTCATGTATTTACAAAGCACAGTTAATACACTCTGCCTTCAAGTGGCTGTCTGACCGTTTTTTTATACACGGCAATATACCCCATCAACGGGCATTTCCTCTGCTTTTTTTCTGCCTGGACACTCCTCTCCATAAACATGTTTGTACTAAATCACTACCATCTCTGTCCAGGCAGGCAGAAGAGCAGCTCTCTGCACAAACAGCCAAGCCCGAATACTCTATATTACGCATTAAATGTGAGATGGTAACCTTGATTTTGTCTTTATGAATTTCTAGAGAAAAAATAAGCTTCATAGTTATACATTGTGACTCCTGATTATGTTTAACCTAGCCAGATAAATTGAGATGTGTCTCTTTTTCAGGGATATGCACCATCTACTGGGACTAGTGAATAAGTTCTTACTTTACTTGTAATTGTGAAGGTAACTGAGCAAAACTCACATGCACACTCCTCTGCCCCATTCATACCTGAACCTGCGGAAACATTGCCGGTTTAACTTAATCCCGGTTCCTTCTCTCCTTAAACTGGCCCATACTGTCACGCAGCCAAAACAGGACACACTGCGCTCCAGAACTCCAGGGCTGACAGCAAGTGCATTTATATTTAGACATTAAATATATTCTTTTTCTTATTTTCTATTCTATTCATTGCCATGTGAAATGTAATTGTCATGTAATTTTAAATGTCATGTAAAATGTGTAATAATTAATGTTGGAACTAGAACCAGGAACTGTAAGACATAAAGAGGATGCATTAATAAGGTGTCTTTACAAGCGCAACGGAATGGTAAAATGGTGTTATAATGCAATAGTGATAAGGTGGTATATTTCTAAGTTATACTGAAAAGAGAAAAATCCTTGATTTCTTTAATTGGTGCTACAGAAACATCCGTTTTATGCAATTGTACAACACAGAACAAAGTGATGTTAAAGTTGTAATGTTCTTAAAAATGCAGTGTAACAGATAAAACTGTTGTGATGAAAAGGTCCTTATTCAGAATAAATATAAAGTTTGTTGCCATGGACAGCTGTTTTCTTGCTCACTGAGAGAGGCAGTAAACAGTAGCCCCGCAATTCAGTTGTTGTATAATCTGCATAGTAAATCCTTTTATCTTATGGCTGGCGTCCCCATCCCCGTTCCCGTTCCTGTCCCCATCCCTGTCCCCATCCCTGTCCCCATCCCCGTCCCTGTCCCCATCCCTGTCCCCGTCCCTGACCCCATCCCTGTCACTGTCCCCGTCCCTGACCCCATCCCCGTCTACTGCCGGGGCCCCCATTACACCCACCAGTTCCTGTTTCTCTGAAATATTCCATAGCTATAATCACACACAATTAAATAAGCGTGGTGTCGATCTCCTCCGAAGGCCACCTAAACAGTTCCTACACCCCCGCCTGCATGAGACTACCACACCACATGCTGAAAGTAAAGCCCAAGCAGTGACTGGGTGAGCTGCAGGACAACTGCAAGCTGCCATCCATTTGCTGGACCATCTTACAGTACAGGGAGCTCCTTAATTATTCAGTGGTAGCGCATTCAACTGAGTGAGCGAAGGCACGCCATGTGGAAAAACACTCTTCGGCAGGTCGGGTATCTCTCAGCGCCTGTTCCTGCTGACTTGGGCACAATTAATCTATGGCAACTCATTACTGAGAGAGAAAAATATTCTTAAAAACAGGTTTACTGTCCAGGGGTACCTGTTGGAGTAAATATTTTTGTTTTTATGTAGAAAGCTTCCGAAATAGTATGTAGTTCAGGTTTAAAATCTATGTATGGTAAATTTGGTTGGATCCCTCTGGAATGAAACAATGGCACTCTCTCCAGATTTAAAAGGGGGGGCAGGTGTCTCTGAGGTGTGCTCTGAGCTGAGAAATCTCTGCATCGGGGCAGCAGAGGAGGATGTTCACAAGCAGAAGGAACCTAATCTTTCCCAGCAGGCTTCCAAGCGGCCTGTAAGTGTATGAATGGAGATAATATCTCTGTAATGAGGCCTGTTTTGTACCATCAAAGTCTTCAAAAGGGACTGAAACTCGACCTCCCTCTTAGCGTTGACAATCCACCCGTAATAGCTCCTATTATTAATTGTTTTCTCCCTCTTGCTAACTCACTGACTCACTGCTTCTTTCTCATTTTTTTTTTGGACCATTCCCTCATTTGCGCATCTTTCCTTTCCTGACCATATGCCAGCTGCTCTGGTCTCCTTTGTTCTGTCCAGTTCTCTTCAGATTACACCCCGCGATATGCATCAGATCACAGAATCATCATAAACCGTCAAACTATCGAGGGATTATTCAGGCGGTTCGTGTGAACCATCATGGCTGCCGCGGTACGGCCCAGTGTGACCCGTTTTCACTGCTGTTTGCAGGCTTTCCGGAACCTCCAAACCCGGAAGGTCTTTCCTACTGTTCTTTCAGATTGCATGGGAACTAAAGTGACAGTCCTTGACTTCACTTTCCATTCTCTACTCGATGAGTGCCGTCAGTGTTTGGGAGTTTAGGGTGATCACAGTGTGGATCCTTGGTGAACAGCAAGAGTAGGACAACCAGATTTCAACACCCAGGTTTGTAACTGTGAAAGAATCCAACACTAAATACCTAGAAAGATAAACACTAAATGCAAACCTAATACATGAAGAATCAGATAGCAAAATTTAATCATGGTTATTGTACTCACACCAAAGTAATGGAATTTGTTTTAGTAATTGCTCATAAATAGTTCACATTTTACACTGGGAACTAAATTAAATTGTGGTTAAATTGGAACTTGAGCTGAGTTTATCACGGAAATTAAGCTAATGTTCCTGTTGCTGTTGGCCTGTGTCAGCAACTCCCAAATCTGGAAATTCTGCCTAATTTATGTTTGTGTACTTATTTTTTTTTTTTTGTTGCAAACTAAAAACACGTTTGTATGTTGTATTCCTGGGATGTTCTAGGGAGTTAGTTATGTAGTATTAATTCTCTTTTTGTGATTTTTTTTAGTTGCATGTTCATTATGTTATTTTCCAAAATGATTTTCCAGAAGCTTCCATTTTGTCACCCTTTTTTCTTTCCTTCCTAAAGTGTGTCACAATAAAGGTAGTGGAGTAACATTTAGGCCACGCCCACTTCCTTAAATGACTGGCTTCCTACTGCCCATTAATCATTAATGTCATGCTAAGGTCATCATATTCTACTTTTTTAGTCATGCATTTCAGTGTACAGTCACCGTGGGATCATTGGGACATTTGTCTCATAGCATATCTCTTACAAACATTTCACTGTCACCCATGGCATCAGTGGGACATAAGTGCAATATCCCTGGGACTCACTGCAATCACTGTAAAATCGAACTACTCCACTATTTACTATTCATATACTTCCACCCTGTATATATATTCATATAGAAGCATTCAATGTTTTATTGGTTTATGTTACTGCTTGTGTTTGTACTTTGTTATGCATGTGTGTAGCTCAACATGCAGAGCATTTGTATGTGTGGAATCTGTTTGTAGATTCTGTCTTTTATTACACTGTATGAACTGTTCAGGCGGCACACTAAATTTCACTATACATTGGTGTGTATGACAATAAAAGATATTCTATTCTATTCTGTTCTATTCTATTCTATTCTAACTGCAACAGTCAGGTAAATGAAAAACTCAATCATCCATAATATTTTAATACTCAAGAGTATTTGGTATATTTCAAAATTAATGGTGATATCTATGCTATCACCACATCTCATATTGTGATATCTGTTTGCTTGACATGTCCACATAAAATAGCAAAACAGGTTAACGTGTTTTGTAATTATGAAGGGGTAATTTTAAAAGGGATATTTTTGAAAATATTGTATGGTATGTATGTATTGTATGTAACAACAATTAAACATAAGAATCTCAGGTATATTCATTAGAATCAATTGAGGCTAGAGCTTTTATCAGTTACTTGGTTTTATTGTTATGTAGATACATAGTTTAGATAATTTTATTATGGAATTTATGGAAGCTAATGATGGAATCCCTTCTTTTTATA
Source organism: Mormyrops boulengeri (assembly GCA_026781065.1). Lineage (NCBI taxonomy): Eukaryota > Metazoa > Chordata > Actinopteri > Osteoglossiformes > Mormyridae > Mormyrops > Mormyrops boulengeri. The sequence goes on from JAODLD010000038.1 coordinate 6,138,931, forward strand.
TAAAATGCTTTTTAAACCTTGCAATTTTAGATGACCAACTACGTAAATAATATGTTAAATCATTCATCCATTTGAGGATTTCTTCATCATTAATCATTGATCATTTTGGCCCCAAATTGAAATAAAAATGAATAGAATTGTAATAATTAATAAAATGTATTCATTTGGGTCAGAAAAGACATAAAAAGTGAGAAACAAACTGATTAGTTTGCACAGATAATGTATCATTAGTCCTAAATGCTAAAATTTATCATATGACTTATTGTCAAAGGATTGCTGCTGCAGTGACACCCTGAGGAAAAGTGCAGAAATGCAGCTTAAGTGCCTTTGACACTCGAGGCAGGAACAAGTCTACAATAACAACAACAACAGTAACAGCAATAAGAATTATGTCATCACCAATAATAACAGAAATTATCACAATTTTTAGATTGAACCAATATCCAAGCTTACTTAAAAAAAATCACACCTGTGCAATCTTTGTAATGAAATCATGTATAGAAAAAAAGCAAGACAAAGGAGTTATTTTCAAATGAAATGACAACTTATAATACAGGACATCCTTTTCTCTTCTAACCACTTATCCTGGGGTCTGTATCATGAATTAGCATTTCTTGCTTAGCCTGTTAACTTGTCAGATTAAAGGTGCCCCAGTTTAAATGGACTTCATCACCATTCACTTACATTTAGCCCAGACACCTTAAATCCTACAAGTTATCCGGCTAAGCAAGAAATCCTGCTTCGTGACACAGGTCCCTGGTCAGGATCAAACAGAGCGACATGGAGCTTATCCCAGGAAGCCAAGATCACAGGGTAGGGCTGCACACAGGACACGATGGCAGACCATCACAGGGCACACACACGCTCACACACACACACACACACACACACACACATTCATGGGGACCTTCCATTCATTTCTGTAGGAAACTCCTAATCCCAGTCAGGACACCCTTAACCCCGACCCAGTGGTAACCTTAACAATAAGTAACTAAACAAAATACCAAACAAAAGACTTTTGGCATTTTTCTTTTTTGATTGCAGTGACAGAGATTTATGTAACTGGGTTTTCCCTTGTGGGGACTGTAAAAGATGGTCCCCACAAGGTCAACATAACAGGATTTTATCACATTGTGGGGACTTTGGTCCCCCCCCCCCCAGATACTGTATACTTCACTGTATCATTACTAACACATTCCAAGCACAACATAACTCCTTTCTGAACAGACCCCCAAACCCTCCAATAGTCTGGCCAATCGATATTCAGGCAGCCTATTGTCAATTATTCTGATGTCATGTGACATTGTATGGAAAGTGTGATATTAGCCAGGTTAAGGCCAGCAGGTCACCCTTTCATATGATGCCTCGCGGCACCACTGTCTCCATTTGGCCCCTACACAAATGGCCAATATTGCATGAACTTCCCGGAAAGAGTACTTCCCGGCTGTACTACTGTCATTTTATTCAAAGCCCAGGTAACTTTTAATAGGAGTAAATCCATAGTGCATCATAAGAAAACACTCAATTGTTTTTTTCCCCACTTTAAAATCACTATTTATAGATTCCTCTAAAACAGATGAGCAAATAAAGTATTAGTTTAATTGATTCAGCTTTTTGGAAATACCATTCTAGGTTTCTGCTCGGGGATACTGTGATTGCGCTGTTTGTTTTTAATCGATTTTAGATGCATTTTCTGTATATCAGAATGTTCACTTCCTGTTGCTGGCTTCCTGTGTGAAGGCCACGTGTCCTTCTGATTTCAGCTCCCACAATCTCATAGCACGTAGCTGAAGTGATGTCTTTAAATCACCCATAGTGTGTGAGTCCCCAGACAGACTGGCATCATCTCCAGGGTGCCCCCCCCCACCTCCCGCCTTTGGCTGCCTGGGATAAGCGCCTGGCTCACCGACACCCCCTACTGGATAAGTGCTTAGACTGCAATCCGTGGGACCTTTTCGACAAAAGCAAACATTGCTGGAATTAAAATGATAAATAACCTAAGATTCTGACATCTGACATTCAGTATTAAATGTGCTCGTATGTCATATTGTAATTTTTTTTAAGTTTGTTCTTTTTCCGTCAAAACTGTTTATCCCAGTCAGAATAACCATTATGGAAAATATTGATTATTGATATTAAATACGATTTTACATCACCAAATTCAATCTTATTGACAAACACTATTACTGTTAATACACTCTTTTTTTCTGTTTATTTTTTCTGTTTATTTTTTATTGTTTTGCATTATCTTCATTCCACAGCATTTTGATTTTATAAATGTCCAGGTACACAGAGGAGATCTCTTAGGGTCAAATTAATTAATGATTCTCATAGAAAATCCAGTCTATTCGGTGCTATCCATCTGGGAGGCCAAAGACATGCAGTCGGGTTTACTAGCATTTAGAGGTTTCCTATAGAATCTTCCGGTGCGTGTGAGTGCTGGGTGATGGATGGGCATCCCCTGCCTTACACCCTGTGCTGCCTCCATTATAAATTGCATAAAATATTACAAGCACGCAATTTTGAACGTCTCTGTGATGAAATGTAATGGAAATGCGACGCGAACCCTAGCAGCAGATGTGGGTCTGCGTCTCTGCTGGTTCTCAATCAAGCCACTTTTCCCATAAACGCGTAGAGGTTTGTGAGCAGCCTGAGCCCAATGGCCCCCTTTTCCCTCCCCAGCTGCGGCATCCATCTTTAAAGGCTCTGGAAAAAGTGTGTGGGGTTTTACGCCCGACATGGCTGGGAAAGGGGCCATGATTAGTAGGAGGAACCACCGTCTTTTCCACCTTTTGTCAGGCAACACATTGACAGCCAGTCACCCGGCAATGACTGTCACACCCCCGCAAAGAGGCCGCCAGTGACGGAAACCAGCCGTATCGCATGGGCTCATCAGGCAGGGGGTGGGGGGGGGGATTGCAGGGTGGTGTGGCTGATGAACCATAACAGCGAACACCTACTGATCCTCACCTGCACCCGGACATCCGTGCCTGCGACTGCAGATGGGAAGAAAGTGATCCGCCGCTCCCTGTTTTTAATTAACCCCGCCGTTGCTTAGTCAGTGCTCCACCGAGCCACATTACGCCGAAGTACTTACTTCTAGAAGGATTCTGCTGAATTTATGATGCCTTAAGCCTGTGCTTTTATTAAGCGTGTTTTAAGTGCATTTCATTGTAATAGCTCTGAAATGGGTTTTGAAGCTGTTTCTTTGTGCCGAACAGCTGTGTATAATATAAGCGAACATGTAAGTGGAGAAAACTAAAAAAAATGCCCACGGCTGGTTAAAGGCCCCTGCTGCCGGAGAAGCAAGCGAAGTTCAGTCCTCTAAGCTCCTGTTCTGCTAATGAGGCGAGCAGCTGTCTCATTAAAGCCACCAGCTCCCTTCCAACACTTCACACCTCTCACCTGTCTGCTGGGGCAGTGTTTCCCAACCCAGTCCTCAGGGACCCCCAGACAGTCCATGTTTTTGCTGGGAGGGAGGTAGGAGGGAGCAAAAATGTGGACTGTCTGGGGGTTCCCGAGGACCAGGTTGAGAAACACTGTCCTAGGGGTCAAAGGTCACCCACTCCTTACAATAGGTATAAAAAAAAATTCAACATGAGTGAAACATTACATGAGTGTTTAGGAGGTTCCTTTGCAGGTAATTCAAATAAATAAATGTTCTGATACATATTTATTGCATCACAGACCATCTACTGTAATAGGAATTTTAGTGCATCGTACACAAAAAATTGATACTTCATAATTTCAAAATGTATTTTATCTCATATATATTTTGGTTTTATCACAATTTCTGTCTTTCTACTTACAAACGATACAGTTAATTATCTATTTCTTTTTTTTATTATTATTTATAAAATATCCCTGTAATAATCTGTAAAATATTTAAGTATACCTACATTAATCAATGGTTCTTAAACCCATCAACTTTATGTATCTAAATGCCGTTCCGTACCTCGATTTAGATGGTTTGTAAATGCTTCAGTGCAAAATACAATTTTTGATTTTGCATTTGCTTAATCTTTATCTGAGTCAGGGCATAAAGGTTTGCTATACTGAAGCTTGTATGTAAGGAAAACAAGTTTATCCAGCCAAGAGAGAGAGGAGACTGGGGGTGGGCCAGGCCCACATTCCCACAGAGTCCTGAGCAGCTGACCGGGCACTGCTTTGCTATTTTAGCAGCTGTACCTGTGTGGGCATCTGTCTGCCAGACTTATTATTTATACATAAAAAGGACACAACACAAACATGGCCGCCACCTGCTGGTCCGGGTGATTACGACACTTTATTCATTTGTACATAGGAAGTCTTTGATTTTCACATCCCATCTTACTCTCCATGAGAGGCACAGACACATGTATAAACAGCTGAGAGCAAAACTTGGGTCAAAAGACAGGGCCAGCCAGGGAATTCAAACTCACAACATTCAGAAAACTGATCCATAACCCTCTGTGCTACACACCAACCCAAATGAATACAGATTGCTCCACCTTTCCTGAGCAGTCCATTGTAGTGAAGACCAAACAACTCCATATCTGGTCCCCTATGTCTCATAGCACCCTGAGGAGAAGCAGATGCGGCTGGGCATGAGGTGGGACCTTGATCCTGCTCTGCAACCTTTACAGTGACAGCAGAAGTCACCGTCACCCTCCTGCTCTATAAGGCAGCCATATTGCTGCCAAGCCTTTCTGCTCAATCAGCTAACAGCAGCAATGCACATCTACACTAAAAGGATTATGGGACATAAGGCACTGTGGGTATTATGGCAGTGCATGGCGCAGGCAGAAAAAGAGTGACCATAAAGGACTCACCTCACATTGAAAGGGGTCTATTAATTAACAAAACTGAACAGAATTAATATGAAGTTGGCTAACCTTTAGGTGACATAATAGCCTGTACTCTTCTGGGAAGGCCTTCCATTAGATGCTGGAAGATTGCTGGTGGAATTTGCTGTTATTCAGATTGGGTATTGATATTGGGTGATCTTTCTTTCTTTGAGTTGCCACTTCCTAGCTGAACTTGCTCCCAGATGATTCCACTTCACAATCACTTCACTTGCGGTTGACCAAGGCAGCTCTAGTAGGACAGAAATGTGGAGAACCGACTCGTTGGAAAGGTCTCCAATGGTGTCCAATGATGGTGCCAGATGTGTCCCAATACTTTTGTCCATGTAGTATAACATCCCAAGTGCCAAACGATGAGATAAGTATTTAGCAAGAAAACTGCATGGGTAACGCTTGTGCTGCCTAAAGAAACCTAGTAAGTGGAGAGAGCAGAGATGGTATGTTGTGTTAACATTAAAGGAGGTGGATAAATCAAGGGGAGTGTTCAGTATTGCAGTCCTTTAGGAGCAGGAGTGCTGTCTGGGAAGCGTACACAAGACAAGGCGCTTGAGGCTATTTTGACCGCACGGCCTCTCTGATGGCACAGTGAGCTGTTTTGTTGAGGTCGATCTGGTAATCTTCCTCCGAAGGTTGGCACAAATGGCAGTGGGGCGCTTCATTCTTTAACTCAACAAAATATTGTATATGATGCTGCAGTTATGCTATATAGCTTGATAACTTGAGCTATGGCTATTCATTTTGTGTATAATAAGGCAACATTTTCCTGATACAAAGCATTGCTTTCGCTACATGTCTTCCTTTCCCCCCTTAACCCTCTGATGACCCCCACAGAGATTAAGTTTTTGCAGGGAACTTACTTCTCTGATGACCAATGATTAACTATTAAATACAGGATTTAATCATGCAGGCCTGTGCCTAGTTCAGAGGTTCTCAAAGTCGGTCCTCAGGCCCCACTGCCCTGCTTGTTTTCCTGCTATCCCTGCCTCACACACAAGTCCCAGCTGTCTTTCAGCTTCTGATTGACTGAACACACCTGATCCAGGTAATCAGCAGTGTGTAGGGCAAGGATAGCTGGAAAACAAGCAGAGCAGTGGGGCCTGAGGACCGACTTTGAGAACCACTGGCCTAGTTAGACTCTTGTTTTAAAATTATATTTAATATTTTTCAGATTTCTTATTGGTACTGCAACTGCAGTTGGCAGCACACCCACACTCCTAGCTATATACTATATAAAATGACTTTAATGTATTTGCTATTTTGTGGAGAAACAGACTTTCAGACAGGTTTCACGTGCGATTGTGGGTGCTTTTTTGCGGCTGGATTTGGCCGCCACCTACAGGTACGGGCAATATGGAGATTATAACATCAACCAACTGAATTCTAATCGCTAAATGCATAGAAATTCAGCGCAATATAGAGTATCGTTGTGCTAATACAAACGAAGTTCAGATTTTAATTTCCGTTTTAGGACTAAAGTGAACACGGATAAAAGCTAGTTTAACACAAACTTTATGTGCTGTTTTACTGTTAACCGTGCTTCCATGCACGTCTTATATGCTGAATTGTGTGCACTATTCCTATTGCCGCTAACTTATTACCAGATTGTTGAGAAAACTCTCGAACTATAGACTGTTGTTAAATATTATATACGGAGCTTAAAGTAAATTTAATTTTAGCAAAATAAATGAATCGAAGTGTTCGAATTATCCGTGCTCGTTTAGCTGCGCCTGTTTGACTTTCTCCAGTTCGACCAACTCGGTTTTCTTCAAAATGGCGTCGAGCATGGAGGAGTGGTAATGCGGTAATGTTCAAAAGTCTCATGTCAACATGTCTCTGTTGAGACTGTGTGCCCTTTCCAAGTGTTTGACTGGTCGCATCTCTCTAGAAAAATTCGCCGGCCATTTGCTACAGTGTAATGTTTGTCTCAGAGCGCGAAATGACTTTCAGAGACGAATAGCAGGTATACTTTTGTCACGATTAGTTGCATGGTTTCACCCAGACATTGTTACAGAAATGTATCTGCAGGTTGTCACGTTAAGCAGCGTGCACGTGATCCGGTGCATAGATGCATGTGTTGATAGGTGATATATACGTGAAACTCTTGTGTCATATGTGTGTAATATTTCAGCAATACAGTAAAATGTGGTTGTTTCAGCTTCCCGACAAAATCTGTATGAAACCCGATTTTAATTGATATGTCATAAAATTATACAATCTAACAGCAACGTTACTGTGAATGAATTGTCGTGGTGTATGTATATTATATGTCACAGCGTACAGCTTCGGGCAATCCGTATTTTTGATAGTGTGTTCTAGACAACGTGTCTTCATTCCATGCTCATTTAATCATCAGATCTTGCGTATTGCGCATGAATGTATCGAGACAGCCGGGTGAAAATGTGTTTAGGGTTAATTGTTATAATTATTTCTGAACAGAGAAACCCTGGACAGTTTTCCAGAGAAATTACTCTCCTCTAATCCCAAAGAAGGACGATGACAAGACAAGAGTATGGAAGCAATATCAGCTCCTGGACGGTAAATACGAGTGAACTTATCACTTGACTTCAGTTTTTAAGAATATATAGTGTATAGTATTGAATAAGAGTTCATGTGTACAATATACATAAGTACCAGTCATTAAATGTTGGGTCAGTGGTGGTTTAGATACATACATTCTCAAGGAAGGTACTGCAGTTTTTTTACAGTAAATTTTATGTTTGTATGTTATGAACAATGCAGAAATAATGGAGCATGTTTAAATCCTCTGTTCCTCTACTAATTGAGTTGCTATGATCAATTATCCTTCCTCTGTTGTCAGTGCTGGAAGCACGGATTCAGCAGCTTCAATCTGATTCTGTCATGGACGTGAATCAGTCAGAGGTGCAACTTCTCAAAGTTCCCTCCGGTGGGAAGAAGGTTCCCGCTGGGACAGGACAGAAACGGGTGCCTAAAGAGGGGGCGGATGCTTGCAAGGAGGGTCAGACCAAGAGAAAGACGGCTTCCGGTATGCCAGTCCTTAAAACGTACCCAAGCCGCTGGATCGAGAAATTAAAGAGAGAGAAGAAGAAGAATAAGACAAGTCAACAGCAGCAACAAGAACCCCCGGTAAAGCAAGCGAAGACCATAACAAATGTAGAGAAACGAAAGCTTCCAAACACCACATTTAAAACAATTTCCAAATCTAAAAAAAGCCCAGCGGCCACAAAATCGGAGCCTCCCGGACCTGCTGTCTCTCAAGCAAAAGCCACGGCGCAGAAGTCAGCCAAATGTGCTCTTTCCAAGGAGACTGTAAGAGAGAGCAAGGCTGACGAGTTCATCTCCGAGCGGCCGATTGAGGAAGGCCAGAATAATCGCTATGGAGATGCACAGCTAAACGTGTGCTGCTACCTAGAGGCCTGTGTAGTGTCTGGAGATGTGGACCGAGCCCAGCGCTGCCTATTCCACTACCACCGCCACATCCCGCGTCGTAAGCTGCTCTCCATCAGTGCCTATAACACCATGATGAGGGTGTGGGCCAAGAAGGTAAGTCTCCAAAAAGACCAGAAGATCCAGTCTGCTACTGTATGTCAGTACTGTGTTTATAATGATTGCTTTCATTCCCTTGTTGCATTATTGATTCAGACTGAGAACTAGAAATTAGTTAAGCATAGTTTGAAGTTTTATTGTCAAGTATTGCGAGGAACACAGTAGAAATTCTATGCCACAGATGCAATATAGGGAGTAGGTGCATGTGGGTGTGTGATCAGAATCAGCATAAGGTTCATTTGGACAAGTATGTTCACACATACAGGGAATTTGTCTTTGGCAGTCAGTGCTCACATACATACAGTAGGGAGGGAGGGAGAGAGAGAGGAAGAATGAATGAATGAACAAAGAAAGAGAGAGAAGTAGAGAAAGAAAGAGGACCATGCAGGACAGAGACAGGAAAACAATCAGTAGTGCAATACAAGACAGTGCAATATAAGAATAAGGGAAGAATGAATAAGTAAGAAATATGTGATGCGATGGGGATAAGTGAACTAACTTGCCTTGTCCTTTGGAGGGCTCCATGAGCCAGATTGGTCGGCTCTTCATCATGGTGGAAGAAGCTGGGCTGAAGCCTAACCTCGACACCTACAGCGCCGCCCTGGGGTGCATGGGCCGTAACGCAAGTTGCTCCCCACGAGTCATTAGCAGGTAAAGCCATGCATATACTAACCTGTGCTTCATTTATGATAGGACACCGGTGATTGCTTAGTGTCAGTTACCTGCAGTGCTTGTTTATCTTAACTGGTACAGCCTCCCGAATACAGGTGCCCTGTAGATGACAGGAAGTAAATGTCAAGTACAATAGGAACGAACACCCAACAATTCCATTAGGTTAGCTACTTGTTAGGGCGAATCACTGAATTTGTTTTGTCTTGAAGGGTCAGTACTGTTCTAAATTATATAGCTCTATTTTAGTTGTATAAAATATAAAACAGCTAACAGTAATTGCAAAATAGATTACATGCAGTGTGGTCAAACTAGAGCACAGGTCTCAGACTCCAGTCCTAGGGGGCCAGAGCCCTGCATGTTTTTGGGTTTCCCCTCGTTTAACACACCTGATTCAACTTCTTGTGCTAATTACCACATAGCTGTTGAGCTGAATCA
>JAODLD010000038.1:6163352-6181521 GCA_026781065.1 Mormyrops boulengeri
CCCCCCCCCCCCCCCCCCCCCCCCCCCCCCCCCCCCCCCCCCCCCCCCCCCCCCCCCCCCCGGATTTATAGAGCTGCCCCTTGAATTTACTGTAGGGCTGCCAGCTCAGGTAGCGGAATTAAGCAAAAACTTAAGTGAAAAACAAAATCTTGCAAAATAGGATGGTGCACTGTAAGTGGAGGACTACGCCAACTGTAATAATACTTTCACAACACTTTAATTTTTCCCATTCAAAGAACACAATGGGAATATCACCATACCGTCCAGAGTTTCCTTTGTATGTAGATTAAGCTACCTTCCGGAAATCAGAGGGAGTGACATTTTCATCACAGCAGGAAACAATTACATCTCCTGGCTGGCATGTCAGCGCCTCAGAGGGAGCCGCGTTTGTCAGGAATGTCTGATTATGTACGTTTTGCGGTTTAACTGCTTGTTAGGACCCACTGGCAGTGGGAAAGGGTGGCGGACGGCGTGCCCTTTTACCTGGTACTGGCTGAGGTTCTTCCTGGTACGTCACGTTGGTTTTCTCCGGCCCATCACTGGTCATGGAAGGCAACAGGGACAGAGGTAGCTATGAGTCTTAATGGACCAGGAAAGCAGAGCATTGAGGAACAACATCCTCCTCGGAGCAACACATGAATTACCCAAAGGCTTTTATTTCAGTGCTTTTAATTAAGTCAGAAGGGCCAGTTTGATATTAGTCTGGTTAGAAATTAAAAATTTCCATTAAGCCATAATGGCATGAAGACGTAACACATCGGAGTCCTTTCAAACTGTTTCACAACAGTCTGGAAGTTAATGCAGACAGATAGATAGATGTACATGAATGAATAAATGTCAAAACATTCTGTCAGTCAACAAGCCATCTGCGTACAGAATCACCAGAATGGTCAGATCAGTTTGTAGTGGTTTCATGTTGCCTCTTTGGTACCGTCACTTTTATGAAAGCATGTATGTAGGACATTCTTAAGCTTATTATAAGGGCTTTGCTAAAAATTTGAAGTCATTACTGGTCAAGGAGATGGAGTGGCAAAGTGAGTGGCTGTTTCACAACTGCAACATCATATTCAATGGATGACAATGGAGCAAAATGAAAACGTATCTACCACAATAAAAGCTGTGTGCAAAATTGATATAGAAGCATTTTTGCATCTTACATATATATACAGTGCCAGTGAATAGTTTGGACACACTTACCCACAGAAAAGTTTATTTGTACTATTTTCTATGTTTTAGAACAGTTATAAAGACATCAAAACTATAAATGAATATATATGGATTATATACTGACCACAAACAGTATTCTGCTGACTTCAGGGGTGTCTTAGAGATTTGGGACCCCAACCCAGACCAATCCAGTTATGTTCCAAATTTTTTCGAGGCCCTGGAATCATCCTAATTGACCCCCCTTTACAGTGCCCCTGATTGTGTTTAGGTCAGGTGGCCTGGTCATGTGACGTGACACTATCTCTCTCCTTTGTAGGCGGCTTGGCGTGCCCAAACTTTTGACTGTTACTGTATATTTGGTTATTTTAGATCAGGCAGACTTGCAGCCGCCCGCAGCAATGGCAGCCACGTGCCAGGACATGGTCACTCGAAAACCCCCTGGGTGTTATCTGTCCCGGAGTGCCACGGCGAGTTTTTAGGTCACACATCTCTGTGCTTTTATCTCCTTTGGCACCTCTGTTTTTATTGGCCTCCGCTGGACCTGATTCCTCTGCGGGACCAGATTAATCACCCCTGAAGGCTGCTATGAAATTTCATTACGCTCGTCATTTGCTCAGTCGATACTGTTCCGCCCTGTCCAGCTGCTGACTAACTTACTGATATGTAGCCATAGCACGAACTGACCCTTTAATGGCAAATAAATAGGACAGGCAGACAAATATAGAATGCTGGCTTTGTATTATGCCTGAAAAGGGAAAATTAGCAGTGCATTAGGCACTAAAAACTCATTACAGGTTACCAAATACTAGAAAGAATGATGTTTCTTAAGTTATGGTGAATGCATATGAGGCACTTTGTGTAGTTTTTTCGTTTAAGTCATAGTCCATGGTGCCGAGAGGCAGGAATTTCAGGGCCTGACCTGGAAAAACAGCGGTCTCCTTTGCAGCAGTGGCGACACACGATCAGCGTGACCGAGAGCAAGACCAGTGCTCCGCCCACGAACACGGACAGGAGGACCAACAGCAGCACATAGCCGTCCTGCTTGTCGGGCTCCTGGGGTATAATCTGTGCAGGGGAGAGGTGGAGCTTCATTAGTGTGTGAGGAGAGCAGGAAGGTGGCTCCGCAAGGAAGGAACGTCAGTCCGTGAGTAAGGAGGCCATCGAACATGTCAAATATGGCTTGCGGAGATTAAAGTTAAATCTGTTATCTGAAATCGGTGTATGTTTCTATAAAGCCATCACTGGACCTGACTGTGAGATACAGCAGCCCTTACATAATCATTCCTTTTGATGCCTTTTAATAACCGTCAAATAAAGAAAAAAGGGAGGTTGTCTCGTTGAAAACGAGTGAACAGAAACCATCTCAGCTCACCGCTGGGAGCTGGAAATCCCTAATCTTCGGCGAACACCTGCCTAGCAGCACCCCGACACGCCGTAAAGTTATCTTTCATCCTGCGCCGTCTGACTCCTCAGCCACACCCGAGACCTAGAAATACCGCCGTGAGCCTCATTTAATGAGGGCTTTAGCTATGAGGAACAGGACAATAGCATATTACAGTGCAGACAGGATGCCAGTCTATCAGCAGACACACACAGACACACATGCAGGGCTATTTACACAGAGAGCCGGCACTGAAGGCAGACACGATGCAGCCTTCCAGAACATCCTGCTGCACTTAAGCTTGCTTAGATGAAATTAAATTGCAACCATTTATACATGCAAATACATAGTTATAGTTAGAACCAGCACACTGCGTAACAACCGGAAATAAGCTGCCATTTACTGAACATGAATGTATTTGTATTTGTAGTTTGTATCATTTTTGTAGGTGTAGAAGGGGGAATTCAGGTGGGCTTTGCTCTGCAGTTGCAGGTCTAGGTGGCATGGTAATTCTGGAGTAACTGGGAATAAGGTGACGATTTCAGTCCCTACAGTACCAACATCGGGCAAGTAGCAAACTAATCTAAGGCATGCAGGCAAGCAGGGCGTAGGGTGCTCTGCGCTCCCCCCTCCCCCCCCCCCCCGCCTAAAATTTCACACATACTAATCAAACTGGCAGGCTTGGTTTGCTCAGCCTTATGCTCTGTGTTTTATGGGATTGAGTTTCCGACAATAAAACACCATAACGTAAAAAGAAAATAGCATAGTTCATGAATTGCAACTACAATAACAAGATAGTGACATTGTCCTTTTATTGATTACATCTTCCTTTTTTTCAGAAAGTCAGAGACATTCAAGACATTGCTTCCCCCACACAAATTCTGTGCCAGCATGGACACCTCAAAGGCACAAATTCCTGAGGCCGACTTTTATTCTGCAGTACGCATGGTGAGTAAGTCGCATGGTGCCATCGTGTGAACACTGATTGGAGAAGTGGCCTGTCATGCATGGTGACTGGGTTGCTGAAAGTTGCTGATTGGTCAAAAGGAGGAGCCCTTATGGTCACCACCTTTAGTACTGTCCCCAATGCTGGTAGAATAATTCCAAATGGAATGATATCAAGAATCTATTGAGCCTGGACAGATCATCCATCCATTTTCTGTAACTTCTGGTCCTGTTCAGGGTTGCGGGGGGGGGGGGGGGGACTAGGGTGCCTGGAGGAAACCCCACAGCAACACGGGGAGAACATGCAAAGTCCACACACACAGAGCCACAGCAGAGACTTGAACTGAGGTTCCAGGGGTGTGAGGTGACAATGCTAACTACCCCCCCCTTACAAAAGCACATGAGCACAATCAATATATGACATGATTCATGCTTTGCTGACAAATACATGACATACTGAATCCAGAACCATGACATACTGCACCAAGAGCCATGACATCAGATGTACCTTTGTCACTAATTGATCACTCACCACAGTGCAGAACCTTCCAAAGTCCACTGCAGGTACTTCATTAAGACTATACTTGTTTCTTCCATTCACACACACAGTAATGGCATGGCGAAACAACAACATGATCATTGTTCTGCTATGCGGCTATTCACAGCAGATTCCATTCTGGAAGACCTGGATGCCTCTAAAATCATCACCGTATCTCTGCCGCCGGCCACTCAGCATTCATTCAAACCGTGTAGGGGTGGGGGTCTTTTTTTACAGCGGGCAGACAGCATTAAGCTAAAAGCCAACACGACAGAAAAAAGTGTGCATTCATCAGCACATAAAACATCCATCCACCCATGTAACTACTTGTTCAGGACAGGGTTGTGGCGAGCCTGCAACGTATCCCAAGATGCCCAGGGCACCGGGTAGAGGACACCCTGGAAAGGGAGTCAGTCTGTCTCCTGAAAGATGCTCACCCACAATGGCCAACTCAGAGACACAAATTCACCTAACCGCATGTTTTTGGACTTCAGGAGGAAGCCTGTGAAAACACGGGAGAAGATGCAAACTCCCCACGCAGAGCTTGCAAGAAGGATTTAAATGCCCAGTTCCAGAGCTGGGATGTTACACTGCGAACCAGTGAGCCACAGCGCAGCTCCAGATTAAACATCCATACAGTAATACATATGGCACTGGAATTTCTCACTGCATTATCTCCTCCAGTAACTTACATGTAATTCCTATTTCGTGTATAGGGTTTAAGCGGAAAATGTATTGGATTTTATAAGCTGCTCATCTACAAGTAATTAAAAATAAATAGGTAGCTTATAGCATATGATTCTGTACCCAGGGATGGACCCTAGATTGTGCCTAGTGCTTTCTGGGATATTTGCAGTTACATTATGGATGGATGGTTGGATGGATTTTAGAATAAACTCTTGGCAATTAAATGGATTTGCTACATATGATACATAATTTCTCAAGCAACAAACAATAACGCAGCCAAACCTATCACCAAGCTACTTTAAGTGAATGTTAAAACAGCAGCTGTTCTAATCTTTTCTTTTCCATAACTGAAATTCGATTAGGCCGGCCTAACATTTTCAGTCTGGAATACATGAAGAATAACACTGAAATCCACATCATCATCATAACATCCTTTTCAGCATCACCTACCCACGACTGCTAAATAAAGTGGCTACAGGAAGGTAGAGTGAAACGTGCGGCCAGCCCAGCTCTGGACGGCGGTCTTGTGCAGGTAAGTGTGGCTAATAGAAACAAGGTAAGAGTTTAGATATACTGAGCTATGACAGATGTCGGCTGCGGGAGGGGGGCATGTTTGCCTGCCATCTCTGCACGACACCCCGGGAAGATCTCCAAACAGAGAGCCTCCCTGTGGCTTTCACTATCCAGCCCCTTCACAACGGCCAAAATAACACAAACACAGGCTGTTCACGCTTTCGCCGGCTACATCCAATTGAACCTGAACCTAACACGGGCTGCTGGAATCATTCTCGACGCTCAACCTCCGCTATATTTAGAGCGAGTTGGCAGGACATGGGAAACGTACGATGGAAAGGCTCCTTCCTCACGACCACATCCTATGGGATCATCGACACTGTTCGACACTTCATTTGCCCATTTTCCCACACAAGCTAATTTCACCCTCTAAATGGCAAAAGCACACCTTGCCCAGGGAGAAGACGCCTTACTTACGGTGGTGGTTTCTGTCAGGTTTTTCCATACGGTAGACTCATTGCTCATGGTCCAGGCGAAACGTCAGGGTCCCCCTGAGGGAGAGGGAATGAGACGTTATGCAGCTGCCTCCGTAACGCCACGAAGACTCCCGCCCAACGGTTCACCTTCACGACAAAAAAAGGAAAAACAGTGAGAAGTTACTATAGCAGGAGAACCTTCCGGCACAGCTCTGCGATGATATCTGCCTTTGCTGAGTGTAGAATATTTATGAGGGCCTGACAGGGAGAAGGGGGGCCATACCGCGCTACTTCCTGCATGGCCCCCGGTCACCTGTTGTTTCGGAGGATGACAAAAATGACGTCAAGCTCAGGCGGCGAAGGGTCTCGGGTTGGCGTGAGTGAGGCATGCGGCAGAAACGTGGCTGGGCTCCATCTGAGACACGCTGGCAGAATCTCAGCGTATCCCCTCACCCCGCCGGGCCCGACCCTTGTAATCCGCCTACTCTGCCTCTTGGCGGTTTTTCCCGAACTGGAACGGCTCCAGCAGGGACACCTTTTTGCCGAGCAGCGTTCCCCAAACTCCGACGGCCGGCGCCTGGCATATTTCGTTCCCTTCGCAGTAATTTTGTTCCCTTTGCAGTAATAATGGCCCCCAATCACGGCAACATCTCATCCCTGACCTCCCATAAGGGCCTGCCCCCCCCAGCTCCATTCACACGGCGAACACCGGCAGCACGCCCCATGAGTGATGGGAGTCTGCACCGTGACACGCTCGGCCAGACCCCCGCCAGTCGGCTCTTACCCCGACAGAAGCATATGTGCCATGTCTGTGGTGCATCTCCCTGCAAAGCAGCAAAAATGATCTGAGGCTCCCCAATGCCAACCAGCCTCACTCGCCTGCTTATGACCTGCGCAGACGCCCCTTTTTTCAGAAGTTCTACGAAGCTCGACAATTTCATAATACCTCAATGCCAGAAATGTAGGCATTACACCCTCAAAAACCATTCATATAAACGACAAATCTGACAAGTCGAATATGTGCAATAATCCGGGTAAGACGTGACTCTAGTAATGATGGACAAATGAAACATAAGGAAGATTTCATTTTGCTATAAGCCTAGCGCATTCTGTAAGTTTCAGCTCCCAGCCAGTGTGACTTATCGATGTGTTGATGTTCAGAGGCACACTGTACACACAGAGATATGCAGAGGCAGATCTGTACCATGCCCTGACACGTCATTATTATGCGCAACGATAATATCGCTGAGGCTATGATATGAATGCTAATTCCACATCCAGGCCCCAGTCACCTCTTCAGATTTGACTTGTGCAGAATATTCCATATATTGCTTTTTACCACCCACCCCTGTATAACCCAGGGTTTCATTTTACTGACTGACCAGAATTCAAACCTTACACATAACCTTACCACACCATATGTCAGTCTTTTACAGACATTGTCCATTAACTGTAAAACAAAGGTAAATACCCAAATCATTTTTACATTTCATAAACAAAGATGCACAAGTCACCACCATTACTAGGCTACAATATAAAAGGCAAGAGAAATGTAACATTTTGTTGCCAATTTGGATGCTGTTAGTGCTCTATTTACAAGTTACATATGAATAGACGTCGCTACAGAGTTGTAATTTACTGTCCTCTAGCAATTTACTACTGCAAGAAGTCATTTACCTAGTGTTTAAAGCAGACAAAAGAAATCTCAGTTTTCAGAATGCACTAAATATTTTTAAACCCTTACAAGTGTCAAGGCAGGTGATGAGGTAACATCTAAGTACCAAAATGCTTCAGAACAATTTCACTGCCTTCGAAACCATCTTGAAAGATAAGCCTATTGCAGTATATTAGTGGCATACATTCAGTGTCATGGGAAACCTAGAGCCGACATCATCGCAGCATAAGACATAAGACATTGATCCTAGTCCATTGCAGGGAACATACACACACAATCACACACTACAGGCAGTTCACAGTGGAGAGCTAGCCTAACTGGCTGAGGGGGGAGGGGCAAGAGGAGATCAGTGTGACACAGGGTGAACATGTAAGCACCTCATTAAGTATAGTTGCTTGCATTCTTTAAAAAGAAGGAAAATATATACGATCGTTTGAGTTTTACGGTAATTAGAGGAACTGTAACTACGCCAAATTTGAATTACAAATTCCATGGATATTCCCCTATTCGTGACATTACATTCTGTTATCTAAGCAGTGAACACAAGCATCACAAGCAGTGAGACACAATTATGTAACTTTGGAGGCTGATTCTGTCATCGGT
Organism: Mormyrops boulengeri; assembly: GCA_026781065.1. NCBI lineage: Eukaryota > Metazoa > Chordata > Actinopteri > Osteoglossiformes > Mormyridae > Mormyrops > Mormyrops boulengeri. The sequence goes on from JAODLD010000038.1 coordinate 6,171,338, forward strand.
ATGAAGTCCGTGTGCTGGTCCATGTACTCTACGTAATACAGTAAATGGAAGGGGTTCTGACAACATTTAATCTCCTTATATTACATGCATTATTCACCTAATTAGTTGCCAGATTTTCTTTATTCAGATAGATGCATAGACTTAATAAAACAACAGAATTGTTCGAGAAAGGGGTACGGCATTGTTAAGACAACTCAATTGTCCCTTCGGTTGCATATAAACGATACGCGTTATTCTTAAATAAAACAATTCAAAGTTTACGTAAAAGAAAACTTTTAAAATATTCTAGGTCTATAATCGAAAGCAGTTTGCATGCCAAGGCCAAACGTGGCTTATATGCAGTTACGCGTATTAAGGCCATTATCCATAGGATTTCGAATCTAAATGTCACCCTATGATCCCGCGCATGCATTAATTAGTGGCGTTTTGCGTTTCGGTGAGCATTACGTGATTTATATATTTGTTGAATTTGTTTAATGATATACTCCTTACTATATACTGAGACGGCAACCCAGTGCAGATTCAGGTTTGTCTGATTCACACGTCGTGAATTTCTCTGGTGTTAGAGAAATCACATTACATTATCAGTGCCTTTAAGGCCCTGTAAACGTTCGTCAGTATTAGCAAGTAACGTATGTTATACGCGGATTATATACATCTTGTTCCGAGCCATGTTCCTAGATGGCTTTCTTATTGGGCTAATAATTTCTGGACGTATTTTAGATGGTACGTCTATTAATATATCAATGCATTGACATTTATATGGAATTGTCACTGTCAAAATCGAATCGCCTTTTGTTTGATATCTATATATTATCTATATCGATATGGTGAAAGTCACTCTTTCTGTCGATCTCTAGATGAGCTATCCACGACTTATACACGTTTTACTTTAGTCCCATGTAGAAGCAGAAGCAATCAACTGGTTTCAAATGGGGTTTTGGACGGTTGAACTGGTTTGTATCACCTCTCTAACTGAGTACCGCTATTAGGTTATTTATCCGAACCTAAGATCTTCTAGTAAGGAATGCAGACTACTTCGGCTGTCTAAAAATCCACTTGGAACCGGCTGAAATTTATGTTTGAAAAATTTACTGGCTTTTCCACCGTGTCTAGGAGACCAGTTACACTTCCTGGAAAGTACTATCTGGACTGAAAACGCATTGCTATTGAAACGGTTTCCATTTTTAAGCAAATAAACCAAAATGGATCACAGTATCCATTTGCGCTAAACAACCTGCGCATTGAAAATCATTACCGATGTGGTGGACGGATGCAACCAAAATAGCAGAATAGCCGGAGTCTAAATGGTGTTCAGCTCATAATGCATTTAATGTCGTTTCCAGTATTATGTTCTCCGTATTGCACACCTTACAATATATACAATTATGGATACATGAATTGTTAATAACGCATAACACTAGATGTTGATAAATTTATAATATAATCTTTAACAAACACATATGTAGGACCTAAATTTCACTGTCGCTAAGACGTAAATTTTTCAGATCCACAACATCATACGTTTAATTAAACCTTTTGCATCGCTTCCTAAATGCTTATAGCTGTTTCATGCTCGTGCTTGTGACATTATTCTCGGTGGGCTACAGCACTAAACATAGAACCATTGCCTCTTTGAAACAGACGCTGTTTGTTCCAGAATAAAATAAACGGGTAAAAACAAACACAGTGATTTCTGTTACATGCTTCGTTGTCAAATTATGGTTCGAACACACAAGACAATGCTATGTTAAATTAACGAGAAATGATAGAAAACTGACCCATGCCTATACTAGGCAGAACATAAGCTGAGTGGCAGAAGACTCACCTAATTGTAATTCATGTGGTCCATGCAGGGATATTTAGACAGAAACCAATGGCGCACAATCTTCCTCGAACAGCTTAATTTTGATTTAAAAGCTAGACGTATTTATGAATGAAACCCTATGATTTAAGACACACCCACAGCACGATCTGGACATGACGTAAAACGCTGTCACCGTGGATCGAGGGCTGAGGAGCCGAGAGGAGACGCGACCCTGTGATTGGCGTACTCTATTCAAAATATAAAGAAAATCCTGCTAAGTAATGTATATATTCTGTTCTATTCTATTGTATTCTACTCTATTCTATTCTATTCTATTATTTTCTATTCTGTTCTGTTCTGTTCTATTCTATTCTATATGACCTGGTAACGTTGGCTAGACTGCGTATTATAAATTCCAAAATAAAATTTCTGCTCAAAATAACCGACAGACAGTTGTATAGGCCTACAATCGGAGTGCTAATAAATATAAGTGTCTGTTAAACTAGATAGATGTCCACCTTCTTGAGAAACGGCACCGTCATTTCTTTGCGTCCCAGTACAAGTGTGTTTTGTGCATGGAACTTTTGGAGAAATATATTACTTTCTATCCTACGACACCATTAAAAGAGGAAAGATATAGTTTAAACGCAACTGAAACGGGAATATATATAACCCGTAATGATCTATTTTGGAACGTGAACTGATCTTGATTACTCACGTGGTACATGTTAGCTAAAAAACCCATTGAGATGAAATTTCTGCTGGAACCTCATAAAAATGTACATTTTTACAATGTAATATTTCTTTGCGAAGGGCAAGATCCTGGCGTTCTTTAACTTCTCGTTCCATTTGGGTTTCTTCAAAATTGACGTAGAAGCCATTTATTTTGGAATAAACTCTTAATCTGTACGGGATACTGCTGTTTATTTATGCTGCTGTATCGTACGCTTTGTATAGGCCTATATATAACAACATTATGTTCGAAAAAATGATAAGGATGTTTTGTATATTTCAGTCCGAAAGGTCCCATACTAAATAAATAGTAATGTGGTGAGTAAAGATGAAATAATGCTAGACTTAACAGTCTGTCATATTCCATCCTTTAAAAATGTTTTTTGTTATTTGATCAATTAATGTTTATAAAAGTTTTGCCAAATTGCTCACCAATTACCAAATTTTTGACATTCTCCTAGCGCCACCTTCTGGTAGTATATTTGCCTATTTTATAAATAATTATATGGGCTACTTGAGCCAAGAACTTTGACAATTACTTATATTAATAATAATTGACAATAAATTGGCTATACCATCAGCAATACTTAAAATATGAACAGAAGAGTGCATTCCAGATGGAATTTATATACTAAATAGACTAATTTAAATCCATCACTCCATTTATATTTACAGTAGAATGACTTTTGCTTTTTATCAGACATGAAGCACATTTGTTATATTAATCGTGTAGTAGAAATACAGCATTATACAAATGTTTTTATTACACTACAACCCCCAGAATACATCTGCTACATAGACAACTACATGTTCCGTGATGCTTTGAGATCTGAGTAGGGCTTCCGGGTAGGTTGCGCGTATCCTGGCGTCTTTCGCTTTTCCTTCGCCAACGTCACTGGACGGAAAGTCTTTTAAGTTTGGGCCTCCGAGAGGTTTAATTACCTTGAAACCTAAAATGACGTTAAGAAATCGTCATTTGAAAGCTGAACAACTATATGTTGTTAACATTTCATAGTTTACAACAAGATTTTTTGCTTAGACCTTGAGAAGACAGCGGGCAGTTATACTATGCGGTTTTATTGGTTAAAAGTACCATGGAGTTTTAAGGTGCCATCCTACATGTTTCCATTGCATCGATAAAAAATGACGTTTAATCAAATAATTGTATACTGCCCGTATTTTATAGAGTGGATTTTCAGAAGGCTTTAAGTATTGCTTTCCTGTCCTGGTCTGGAAACTGCATTTTAAGATTTAAATCCTGCTTAATGCTCTATAACTAAACGGAAACTCCTTCTTTTGTCCAGAAAGAAAGTGGCGCAAGATGTCTGGCTCCGAAATTCTGCTGAAGCTGTCATACTCTGGACAAGTTCTGCTAAAAGGGCACTTGTGGTATGACGTGTAACTCCTAACTATTAATCTAACTTAAAATAATGAGGCTTTTCCTTTGGATTAGGGGTCGTTAGTAGGCTGGAAAACGTACACGTGGTGCAGAGAAGGTCCAGCGATCACAATCAGTTCATGCTGATTTAAGAAGGAATGAAACTGGAACAATGTATAAAACCATCATTTAAAGTGAGATTTTGACGCACACTTTCGTGGTTATTTATATTTAATTCCTGTTTTTTTTTATTTTACTAAATGTAATGTTGGTACCATTGTATAAGGTAGTTTTACCTATGTTTAATGTAATTAATCCTTGTCTATATGAAATATCTCAAGGCGACAGTGGAAATGTCTGAAATTAAATATGAATTAAATTGAACATAATGGAAAGCCGTACTCGCACTTTGGGCAATTTTGAGATGTGGAGTTGCCTAATTATATGTGGACTGCTAGAGGACACCCAGCAATGAGGAGAATGTGATTTAAGTGCTTGGAAGATGTGTGGTACGGTAGCTGGATAACCGAAGGGAGATTGGTCTAGTTGCAGATGTAACCTTTTCACTAATGTATATGAAAAAGGAATACCTTGCTATTTAAATGAATTGCACAATACTGGCCGTGTGTGTGGGGGCGAGGTGCGTTCAGCATACTTCTCGCAAACTTGTGTGACCTACAAACACATTACATGTGTTTCTAGATTCCTCACAGTTACGTAACTTGTACACAAATACACTGTTCAGGTGGGAACATATCGTACAGGTCAGTCCAGCTATTAACCTTTGTGTTCCCTAATGAGGTGGTAAAGTTACTCAGAAAATATGTCGCCCACAGTGACACTGCATTAAATTTGCAAGGATGTTGACTTTGCATTATGCGTATATAGCCTTGAGTATTTGTTTTAGCTTGTTTATGATGGAACCTGAAGATTATGTTTATCATTATGTATATTAAGAGAATAAAATTGTTTTTTATCTTTGACTAATTTTTGTTAAAATGTTTTTTTTTTCTTTTTTGTCATGTCAGAATCAGCTTTATTGTCATTCAAACCACTTGACATGATTAGAACGAAACACAGTTTCTGAGGTCTCGGTGCGTGCAGTGTGCTACCAAACAATAAACATCTTATTCTACAATAGTAGAATAAAATATCTGAACTGGATGATGAAATGAGCTAAAACCTCAAGTAAAAAATTAACAAGTAATGTACAATATTGCACAATTATATGGCAGCAGCAACTTCAAGTGATCAGTGCAATTGCAAGGGTAAGTGACAGAGTGACATCAGGGCAAGTAATTATAGTGTGAAATGTACTTGGGTGTGGAGCAGTTTAACAGTCTGACTGCAGCTGGAGAGAAGCTGCTTCTCAGTCTGGATGTTTTTGCTCGGATGCAGCGCAGCCTCCTTCCCAAAGGCAGGGGGGTGAACAGTTCATGTGCAGGGTGGGTCAGGTTGTAGCAGTACCGTATTTTCTGTAAATCGGAACTGATGTGAACAGTAAGTATTGTTTTACACATCTGACATGTTAAAGTTGAACTCTGCTGATAAAGGTCAGTACCTCTGTAAAGACATCGGCCCAGTAATTGAATATACCGTCTTTTTGAATGGACAGGAATTTTGGGACAGTCTTACTGGTGTCATGCTGATTTTTATTTGCTAAACTGAGTAATTACTTGTTCGTCACATATCAGAGCTGTTAAATAAAATGTGCTTTAGCAGCAGAAGCAGTTTTATATTTTGAATCTGTACTTTTTCGCCTCGTCAGCGGAGAAAATGTGAAACAGTGATTGGGTGTCTTTAGTATCCTTCCAGTTCACGTTCCTGTGCTGCAGGGCTTGCGGCCTGGTGTGGGCGTCACCCAGAGTGACATGGTGAGGAACTCATTATTTAACAGGACCCTCCCACAGTGCCAGTTTGCCCTTCGAGCCCCGAAATACTGATCTCCTGGTTCACGTAGCCCGGGTCCCTTACCTACACGTATCATGGCTGGATTCATGTAAAATTATTAGGGGAAATGAGATGTTAACTCAATTATCCCCCTTAGATTTAACCCAGATTGTACCATGGTAATTACAACCAGAGCAGAAAGGTTTAGTGGGAAGTTTTATTTATCAGGAAAATGCTATTTTTCATGTTCTAAAATGTGCATGATAAATGCGGAGCCTGCCGTGTGCCTGTGACTTACCCATCGTACATGTGTGAAGCCAAGGACTCATGTATGTACATTTAGCTGCTTCTACATTGGGATTTCATTACATCTTGTCCATACAAGTCCTTCAGAAGAGAGTAGAACCTTGAAGTTGCAAGCTAGTGTTTATGTAGGCTCCAGCAGTCCGTGACTCACACAATTAATCACCATCAAGCTCGTGATCTGACTGCTTTTAGCAAGCGGCACTTCAGTCGTGGTTGACGCCGGCTGGGTTGGGCGGCTCCTCAGGGCGGGATGCCGGGCCAGCAGAGGTCGTCACGCGCTCCTGTCCGTCACTGAGAAACCGTGTGACCAGCATGCTGCAAGGCTGCCCTTACGGACCAGATCAGCCTTACACGGCTTGGGGTTTCTCAACTCTCTGGCGTCAAAGGAGAATGGGATGACTGACAAGCCAAATTGGTGTCATTGTCGGCTCACCGTCTATGTTCCCTTCAGTGGCCCCGGCTCCCTTATCATTTGCACCGTGGCATCTGGCCAACATGAGCCTCTAAAAACGGGACGGCTTCCTCTTACAGTAACAATGGTGAGAACCTCTTCCTGTTAATTAGGAGGAAAGGTCAGCCGATGCTCAATTACAGCAATGTGTCAAGTCCCCACTGGGAGACCTTTAACTCCCACCAATGCGTGGCATTTACTCTTCATTATCGGCAATATAACAAATGTATTTAAAATAAAGGCTGAAAAATGGCTTTTGCTTGGATCTACGATGGGCAGCTCGGCTCCCAGATCAATTTCCGCTTTCCAGCCGGCATTCTTCTCCACAGATTATCCGGAAACCCTCGGATCTGGAGGCGACGCCAGCCCAGTTGTGTCAGTCATGGGCGGTATGCTGTGGCTCCTCTGTTGTCCTGCTGTGTGGGCTGCTAAGGATAGCCTGTAGAGGGCCTCATCCCCGCACTCTACAGGAGGCCTCGGACCACAGTGACAGCCCTGCGACTACGCTTCAGAATCTCGGGCCTGACCCGCACTGACATGGGCACATGGTGGGTCACTGTCAGAGCTGCTTGCTTGCTGGTTTTCCAAATATGATTGGCCAACAAAAATTCCAGACCAATGTCCGGAAAGTCAGACTGATAAGAAAAATATATTTTTACTTTGTAAAATACAGGCAGTCCCCAGGTTACAAATGAGATTATTCCTTAAATCTGACTTTAAGTCAAATTTGTAGGCAAACCAGAAAATAATACTGCAGCACATAATGATCATATAGTAATAATGAAAGTACATAGGGTACTGTACTGTATCTTGAGCTGACGAACTGCTGAAGCCATGCAATGTTTTCACGAGCATCACAAAGCAGTGCGTGCGTTCGTTACTACGAACTATTGTATTCAACCTAAATTTTTAATGTAACGGTCTTTATGGCAGTCCATTCGTAAGTATAGACGCTCCTCTACTTACAAACTTTCAGTCATATGAATGAAGAGGACTGTTAAGTCCAAATTCAAATTGTGTTCAGTGGGCTCCCGTTTCCTGTCCGCAACATCCTAGTACGACTTCTGGCCGCTACTCCCGCCACACAGCAGTGTAGCATGCGTACTCCCAGCATTCTAGTTCTTTGTACTTGCGTATACCCTTAAAATGATGTTGAATAGCGACTTACAAACATTTCAAGTTACGAACGGCCGTATCTCGTTCACAAATAGAGGAGTGTCTGTACAAGTTGTCCCTAAGTTGGACATTCTTAACTCGAAGACTGCCGGTATACAATATTATGTGTCTGGAAAAATGGCCTGGTCTGTTGGTTGTATGGAATCTGACTACGTCTGTCATGCTGGCTCTGTCTGCATCGCTGATGAACAGCCAGCATGAGATTAAGCCTCATGTCTACACTGGCAGGTTATTTTAATGCAGGGTTGACTAATTCGTTTGCGTATTTGAACTGACAGTGCAGCGTCTGCTGCAATAGGGGATGTTTGGTAACTAAATAGAGGATTGTCATGTGAAACCATAGTCTTGCCTTGACGTTTACTTAGCTATTTGTTTAAAATTGAGTAATTTTATAGACTTAACCGAGGGATTTCCTTGCTGTAATGGTCTGCTGTACCGGTTTCTGACAGAAGGTGTCAGTAATGGGCCCCTCATGAACCCTTTAAACCAGCCTGGGCTTGAGTTAAGTGGCGATTTGAGGATCTTGATATTTTTTTCCAGTTAAAAACGGCCTTAAGTGACATTTAATTAAATTTATTTTGTAAATGATTATTTTTGAGGTAATTCATTGGGGTCAGGAGGTTATTAATTGCCCAGTCAGCATTTAACGCGGCGCTCAAGGTGTTGAAATTTTTGATGTTTCTAATTAGGGTTGCCGGAAAGTCACCTGCTGCAGGGGAAAGATGTTCCGCCCATGTGGATTTCCGACACTGTGCCGAGGCTCTGCCTTGGCTTGGATCTCACGTTTTTCTGTGACAGTTCCAGGAAAACTGCCTATTGATAGTGAGGCCAGGGGGGAAACACTGGCCTTGTGTAACTATAGGTTATATCTGACATGACGTTAAAGGGCTGTAATCGTGGCCTGGTGTGAGGTTTGCAAGACCTGGCGGCCTTTACGTGTCCTCGCCCTACAAGTAAAATTATATTGGCTACTCATCTGGGATCATATTCCCTGATAAAAAAGAAACACAATGAGCTGTTTGGCATGATCTGTTTTTCATAAATCAGTTACTTTGCTATTGTTTTTTTTTCATCAAAATTAACGATGGCTGTCATCTTCTAAGGATAGGAAATGTGTGCTGTTTTGCAGTCCGCTTCGTTAAAACATTAAAGCCAGTAATTGTGGGGCACTGGAAGCTTCCCTGAGGGGAAGAAAATTTTAAGCGCAGTCTGGTGGTTTTTTTGCCAAGGGTTGTACTGACTTTTTCCAAAGGCTGTCCACCAGAATGGAAAAAAATCTCTTTCTGAAAGTAGCAAAAAAAAAGAAGTGTTTTATGTGCATGGCGAGTTTTTATGCATAGAACAGAATGCATGTGATTCACAATCGTGCAAGCAGGTTTTTTCCATTAACGACATGGGATATTTTTAAAGGCACCCACATCCTTCTCTCTTCCTCATATCTCCAAACCCTTTTAACTACAAGCCCTGTGCTGGCCAGACAGAAATGTTGCCTCTAGGCCTAAAACCAGAATGGCTCAAAGCCAGATGGCAGAGTGACAGTCGGGCTGCTCCTTCGCATTTCACCCTCCTGTGCAGAGCACCACGATCTCGGGCTTCCCAGGAAAGGAGGACACTTTTCACGTTAACTGTCATGCAGGAGGCTGAAACGGAACTTTATTTTTTTTTTAATCCCCTCCCTGGAACCATGATATCCTCCATCTAATAGCATCTCAGTCTTCATCTTTACTGTTTTAAATCTGCACACGGTTCAGTCTTAATTTGAGCCAGTGTATGGAGATCAGTGTAAAGCATCTACTTCGCCTCTGCATCTAGGAAGTAAAACCGCGCGCATTAGGATGAAGTAGAAAATTGCCCGTCTGATGGATTTGTTGGCCCATGGCCGTGTCAGCCTCCGCAGTGCTAACCCGCCACTGCTACCTGCGGCGGTTCCTATTCCTGCCGGATGCCTGGGTTTTATTTCTGATTGCCGAGTGCACCTTCCGCTGCTGAAGGCACTTACATCCTCCACTGGGGTCATTTCTCTTCCCCCTGCCTGACACCCTTGTGTTACTGGGCCCTCCTGCCATCACGATACCCCCAACTGCAGTGCATGGGCTAAGCTAATCGACGGTGTATCCTTCAAGACTGCTATGATAAACATGTAATTACTATTAAAAACAAATTCAGTAAAGTAATTCTCATCTTTCTCTGGTTCGTACTGTCCCTTTGAGCCGCTGAGCAGATCTGCCAAGCAGATCTTACCAGACCTCTCTTTCCAAAGCTGCGGACTCCAGCTTGTTTTGGGGAATCCCCAGATGTTCCCAAATTGGAAAATGTACTACCTCCAACATGTCCTGGGTCTGCCCAGGGCCTCCGCCCGGTGGGACGTGCCCAGAACAGCTCCCCCAGGAGCCGACCAGGTGGCACCCTAATAAAGTGTCCAAATCATCTCAGCTGGCTCCTCT
>JAODLD010000038.1:6200858-6211227 GCA_026781065.1 Mormyrops boulengeri
GATAGATAGATAGATAGATAGATAGATAGATAGATAGATAGATAGATAGATAGATAGATAGATAGATAGATAGATGAAAGGAATAAGGAAAAGTTGTTGTGGAAGTAGGTGAGAGGTGGTGAGTGACTTCATTACCGAGCACGCAAGCGCGCGCCTGCTGTGCACACCAGTTGCCATGGAAGCGCCTTGACATGTCGGCGGCGGCTCACCTTGTGTAAGCGGAGACCTGCGTGACACGCGCTCTCTTCCCCTGGGCCGCGGGAGGCGGCGTGCGAGTGCGTCAGAATGCCAAGCAGCTGGTGCCCTCCCACGGCAACCGGGCATGTTTGTTTTATCTCCGGCGCCGGGATACGGGGGGGGGGGGGGGACGCGGCTCGGCTCAGATGGCTCCCATAAACGTTATTAAAAGATAACGACGGCGCGGCGCGGCTTCTGCGTCGCCTGACCCGATTCCGCCGCGTTGGGCTGCGCGGGGACCCGCTCGCCGTACGTGTTAACGCGCGTTAACGCAGCCTTCCGCCGCACGCCGCTATTTTAATAGAAACACGCTGCTGCAGTCTGGCTGCTCTTTCGAGAAAAAGAAGCAGATATCAGTGTTCGCAATTGCTTTGATCCTAAGGGAAGCTTCAGAGCAGCCATATACGCTGGTATGATGCGTGTGTTACATCACCCATCTAAACATTATCCTTTCCCTTCCTTTTTTCCATCCTCCGTTCTCTTGAGTGCAGAAAGAAGCGATCGGGGGAGGAGGACACAGTGCGTTTCCATGACGACGGCTTTTATTTGCTCTTCCTTAATGGCGTTGGTGGAAGAGAGGGTCTGGCAGTACTATTAGACCGAGAGACAGGCTGGTGGGCTGGGGTGGGCAGGCGGGGGTGGATTTAGGCGTCCTTGCTTTGTCTCGAACAGAATGTCCTCTCTCTGTACTCCTCGATCCGGCTCAGCAACTCAGACACAAGCACAGAAGCTGAGGGAACGCACACACACAGAAAATATTCATAATGCCACACAGGCACACGACATCCAGTCCACAAATAAGAATGGCGATGCACGCACACACACAGTCTCACAGACACACAGAAATACACACGGAAAGACACATAGCAAATATTCATGATTCCGCAAAAGCGCACATCATTTATTCACAAATTGGGCGATCACACATATACAAACAGAAAAATATTAACAAGTGTGTGGAGCCACATATTTATTACTTGCAAATATGGCCTAAGAAACACACATTAATGCACAAGGAAAAAATACTGATCGTTCTGCTGAGTCATGCAACATTCAATTAAAGGCACAAATAGGCAGACACACACGACTACAAAGGCCGTGCAGATGCCCGGCAGCGGTTCATGTCTTCTCCGCTTAACCGTTTCCTTTCACGCGTCTTGTTTTCGCATCACTCTCTATACCATCCCCAGGAGCTCAAGTCCCGTGAAGCCGTAAGAAATGCACCCTCATTACTGGGGTGCAAAAGTGGGTCACGATGGCGGTGAGGACAACCTGTTTTTAGTCAGTAAAAAGTGTGCGCGCAAACTACTGCGTCGTGAGGGGGGATATCTTTTAATAACGTTTGCGCAAGCGATGTTTTTACAGTCGAACCACACGCCCACTCATCCCCCTTCCTCAGCATCAAAGCAGTCAGGGACATGTTTCATTGCGCACAACGTACCTGGACTATATACGTAACCCTGAGATCTATACGTTAGACACATAATGCATATTCATGTAACGTGTATGTGCAGTAACGAGCACGATCGCGTTGCTGGAGCGTGTCCAGGAGTCTCTCCGTTTAGCAATTCCAGACGCCGGCGATCGGTTCCTCTAGGGGGCGTGTCTCTGGCTCGTCAGGCGTGTCCGGCCGTAAGTACAGGCTGCTCCCCGGTGAACAGAGGTGGAAGTGCTGGGGGTGCGTCTGTTTGATATGCTCACCCCGCACCTTGAATGAAGTTTTGCTGATGGGGATGACTCACCTGCACTCCACCTGGAGTTGCACCCTCCTGCCACCCCTCCATTCTTTCATTTCCCCGCAAGATTATTTCATATACGCCCTCACCATCGCAGGCGCTACACATTTAAATAATGGCAATTACTTTTAATTAGCCTACCTTTAGGGGAACTCTTTTGAGCAATTCTCTTCCCCAGCATATTTTACTTGATTATATCTATCTATGCTTGCCAGTACGGCAGTAAGCTATTACCGAAGTATGTCACCTCTGTCGAGCTTTCTTCTTGTTTGCAGAATTTAAGAGTGGAATGTCGGCATCCACGGTGCAGGTGCAAGTCCGGTTAATGCCCTGGGGGTCAGGTTTTAAAGGTGCCGACCAAGGTGTTAGAAAGAGCACCGGAGTTCGACTGGCTCCGGTCCGCGCTATTTTCAGCCCGGTGCTTATTTTCTGTATCACGTAAATCGGCAAACTTAAAAGGCCGATTCTGCACCCCGTGCATTTCCCCGAATCAACTTATTCTTATAAACAGGAACCCTATATATTGCCTCAGACCCCAAGATTGGGGGTTCAAGTACCTTCCTTTGCTCTCCGTGTCTGTAAGGTCCCGTCCTTTGTAATCTGTTGACATGTAGATGGATGACTAGGTGTCACGAAATTGCCCATATTGTTCATGCACGCATGTGCCCCGGGATGGGCTAGCATTCCATATATGGTGTAGCAGTCACGTGAACACTGCGATAGACTCCTGCCCCTCTGTGACCCTGTCCAGGATTAGGGGTTGGAAGATGGATGAACTATTATATACAAGGTTTAAAATGGGTCCAGTTTCACTTTTCCAATAAATATTACATCCACCGATATGCTATCTTTAACAAACATATATCATCTATCATTATTAGATGGAGACAGTACTACATGAAACATAAAACTTGAGTATTTCAATTCTGTTATAATAATTCAGTCCATTTCATAGGTGAGGTAAATCACTCACAATAGCAGTGCTGTTGACCCTGAATGAGAATAATTATTTTTATGTTATTATGAACTCTCAGATAAAGTACATAGAATGCACAATCTACGTATTTGTAAGGACGGAAAAATACTATGCAAAGAGTTATGTGCTACAAAATTAACGCAGCACACAATTAAAGCGTGCCGAGTCTGCCCTCTATCGTTAGTAACGGGTAGTGTAATTGCAATTTACCAGTCGTCTTCCTGTACTGGCCCAAAATGTTTATTATTCCAGCTGGGTCCTTAATTGAAAAAAGTTTAAATTCTTTGGAGGAGATTTGTGTCAAAAGAGTCCTGATATTAAAAATAAAGGGTCAGTTGCCAGTTTTACCGTAAGTATATGAATTCAATATGTATGCAATTGTATATAATGAGAGAAGCCAGATCGGAAGTTGTAGATAATGATAACCAAACAGCAGCTGACATTAGTGTTGATGGTGAAGACATATCGATTAAAGACATTAAATTAAATCATTTGCCTTCTGAGAAGAATCATCGACAACAAACGAAATAGGAGACGTCACACTCTGGGGTTCGGGGCTGCGATGAAGGGTCTAGAATCTCTAGATAAAATCTTCATAAGCACTGACATATCCATAAAAACGAAGCGCGATATTCTGACTATGGGTGTGAAAGCAGGACAATGAAAAGGACGAACAAAATGAATAGTGACGTCTTTAAGTTTTGGTGCTGCTGAAGATTTTTAATAATCCTGTCTACTGTAAGTTAAATTAAAAAGTAGACATTTGGCCATATGGTACATGAATTTGTATTTGAAGCACGAATGACCAAAATATTTCAGGACATACTCTTCCTGTAAGAAAGCTTAAATTAATAACTTCTAAATATTAAAATTACTTTTAGTGGTCTCAGACGCCATAATGCTCAAAGGTTTTGCTCACAGACTAGTATGGATCTTGCTGTTGTACTCTATAATAGGGGGCTTAAACTTAAAGTATAAATATTTAGCTCTATAAATGAGTAAACAAACTATTTAACCACTTAAATGCTTTGGCCTGGAAAGCTAGTAAACTAAAATAATAGTCAGCGTTAGTTGATTTTGTTATTTTATATATATTCTGAATATTCACCAGCGTTAACGTCAAAGTAATAGCATGTATTGTCATAACTGTGGCTGAGTTTTTCTTTTATTTATTTAAAAGGCACCGAATGTAGCAAGGCATGTACGTTTTGCTTTCCAAAAATAATTCCCGGACCTCTCTGTCACCCTTGCAGTGTCCAATAAATTAGGGTATGGACATAAAGGCTCCCAGGTGACCTCTGTCACCTTGCAGCTCACAATAGCGAAAGCAAGGGGCCAATCAGCTAGACAGCTCTCAGCGGAAAGCGAAAGATGTGGGCAGGAGCAGCGGAGCGGTGCGCGTAGGAGGCCGGGGGGCGCGGGGGGGCAGCACTCATAGCAGCCTAGTGACTGTTATTTATATCTTGACTGTTGTCCTTCAATCTGTTCTCTTTTCGTTGGAGCAAGAGCGCAGCCTATTTCAGGGACGTGTTGAGCCTTTCGTGCCGTTTCCCCGGTTTTATTTGAGTAGCTGCGACTGCAGGTTACTTGCGTGTATGCTCTGCCATGGCATGTTCCTGGATCCCCTGTACGGATAAAGTCGGATAATTATGGAATACTGTTTGCGCTGCGTAGAAAGTTCACTTTTTTCATTATTTCTTTTTGATGACATGTTGAATTACATCAAACACGGAGCTCGCGTAAATAACCAAATGTGCAACGTTATTGTACTGACTTTTAGTAGCAGAACGTGAAGGCAGGTATCCCTACTGAAAAGTTGACCAAAGCGGTAAACAGAAGCCGAGATAACAAACTTAAGACTAACAATGAGTTGAGCTGGCTGGTTGTGTTACCATCACGTATACGGTGTTTAAACAATCCTCATGCGACGCTCAAGCTGCGCAAACATTAACAGTCATTCCCTCATAACAAACCCGCTCTCCCGGTCTTACTTTTGTTTCAACGCCATCACTGAGGAATGTTCGAGTTTTGTCATGGTAAGTGAAACCTCAAATTTCTCCACTCGTTGGAATGAAAAGACGAGAAAGGAGTTGGTTCATTTGCATGACAAAACTGCTGTTCAGTTCTGAGAGCCGTGTAGTGAAGATGTAAGGCCCATTTAATGTAGGAAACGCTCTGTTTTATTGGAAATAGTTTATAAAGTTACATTTTTTTAGATGTTTAAAATGCAAACCAAACACAACAATATGTCCGAAAATATTTATTCAATACTATAAGTAAGGACATTGAAGTAGTGTCTTTTGGCATACTTGCCATTAGATGGCGCATCAGTGCAGAATATTACAGACTCCGCTGTTTGATTTAATATTTCGGAATGGAGTTAGAGTGAAAGTTATCCTTATGATTTTCAATTGTTATTGAGATTGCATCTCTGCAAGGGGTTTGTCATTCATGCTAGCATTCTTAGCCAACAAATTTGTATATTTGTACATTTTAATTCAATATGATTAAATGTGATTTAATATGTGAAAATGTGATTTTTATTTCAATTTAATGATGATCCTCTTTGTTTTCTTCACTGTCCTTGCACTGGGGATACTGGATCATTGGGGAATCCAATCCCACCCGTCACCGAACTGTACAGGAAACACGTACGTCATGGTGGCAGACCTTTCCCGCCATACCACCGACTGCTCACCCCCCGCCATCTGGCAGAAGGTTCCGGGGCATCTGAACAGTCACTGCCAGACTCCGCAACAGATGCTTCCCCTAGGCAATCCCACTAGGCAACCTATCGCCCCGCCCCCAACTACTCTTCAGTGATCCTGCTATTTGTTGGTTTGTTTTCGTTTTTAATCACATTTGCACGTTCTTATATTTGCAGCACAATGCACATATGCACAACATAATTTTGGACATTTCTATTGTGTTATGGATGTTATTCATCGTATTTGTATTGTGTGGCACCGTAGGAGGCCGCAAGGGTATTTCAGTGAACTTTGAACTTGTACACGGATGCATTGAAAATTAAGAACTTTTGAGTTTTGAGTATACCGTGAATACCCAGATGTCATAACAATTTGCAGAAAAAAAAACATCTGCTATTAGTTTTGGCTTACTTGGGGCTTGTGGCTTACTAGCCAGCTGATCATCTTTACTCTGTTTCGGTTACTTCTGTCTGGCTACACTCCATTTGTTCCTTGCCTTGATCGCAGGAGCTGAGTCCCATGTGTTCATGCCTCGCGCTTAGCTTTGACCGCGTGTTGGAGGTTGGAAGGCAAAGGAACAGGACGAAACATTTGATGTGGCTAATCTCTTCGTTTTACTACTGAAATATGTAAAGCTTTCCAAATAAACTTTTTGTCCAAACTTGCATCCAGAGCGTTATTATATTTACATTCAACATATTTTACCCTTTTAGTCCCATAGGCTTTGTTTATTATTACTCACCATGCTTGTTATTCAATACAATAAAAAAAATGTTATTTCTAGAGCAACGTACGGGACAACTCAAATGTTTTATAGTATTTTAAATATGCAGATGTAACATGACCTGGCATTGTATTGTATCCCGCGACATAACTTAAGATTTATCAATTTTATTAATGGTGGGAATAAAGTTGTATTTATTTTTGCTAATATTATTTATAACTAATCACGCTGCTTCAATAGTAACAAAGAACCCGGGATTTCTTTTCCGTTCATGTATTTTTTCCCCGTAAGACGTTCCCGCCTCCGTGTGTGCGCATTGAAGGCCATTCTGTGAAGAACTGATATCTATTTAGATATCAATGCAATAACACCCACCGCCCCCAACACCAGAGCTCGATGGATAGACGGATGACCGATGCCCCGCGAATTTCCATATGTTAATTCCATCTCATTCACGCTTTTTTATGTGGGTTTATTTGGTTTTTAATCACTTCTATCACACGTTCATGTACTTTTTAACCTTAATGTGTTCTTGTTATATCTTGGTTTTATTTTTTATTTATTCATACTCTCTGTGAAGCACTATGAGTTGCATTTAGATGTCTGAAAGGAGATATTTTTTTTATTAAGACAGCGAATGTAGCACAGGATGGCCACGACCACGTGAGTACTACCTGGGAGCACAGAAAGCGCGCCGCCGATCGCGCCTCTCCCACAAGCCACGCCCTCCCTTCTAACGGGCTCTTCTATTGGTCGGTTGGCGCTCGTGCCCGCGCCGCACCCATAAAACAGAGTCCATTTTCATTCATTCTTCCACTCGCCCACGTAGCGCGCTTCGGCAGCTTGGAAGTGTTTCGGATATTCCCGCCGCTTAAAAAAGGTGTTTGTTTGATAATATATATCTTTATATGTATATATTTTTTTATATTTTATTTGCCTGCCTTATTCACAGCCGTCTGATTTATAATGTGTGATCCGGTTACTTATTGGCGACGAATTTGCTTTCTAACCAAATTCTAGCTCGTCTCGTTTTTTAAAAATTTATGATCAATGATTTTTTTATATATATTTTTCGCATCAGTACCGAGTTGTAGGTGATCGTTTTCCGTTTTCTAAGTTGCCGAGGTATTGTGTCGCTTTGTGGCGATCCTCTTGTTCCAGGCCGCCGTGCATGAGGGGGAGTTTAATGGCGGAATCTTTCCTTAAAACCTAAGCGGCCGCTAAAATGGCGCAGGTTCAGCGCTTCGACGCGCGTCTGTAAACGTATGCGGGAGCTAATCGGTGCCGGTTCTTTGTTTTAACTTGTTCAGTATTATGGAAAAATGCTTTTATTTTATTAAAGGAAACTCAAGATGTCCGACGAAGGGAAACTTTTTGTGGGTGGCCTCAGCTTCGAAACCAACGAGGACTCTTTGGAAGAGGCCTTCTCCAAGTACGGGACCATCGCCAAAGGTTCGGCCCTGGCCGTCGCCCTCCGGCCCTCTTTCGCTTCTCCCAGTGCTTATTTAATCTCAAACCGCGTTTTCTCCGTTTAGTTGATGTGATCAGGGACCGGGAGACGCACCGATCACGCGGCTTCGGCTTCGTCACCTTCGAAAACCCCGAAGACGCCAAGGACGCGATGGCGGCCATGAACGGCAAGGTGCGTCCTGCTCCCCGCTAACCCCAAACTTGCGGTTTGTATCGATCAGGTATAAACTATATATAATTTATTTTATTTTTTTTTTCTCCACTCGATCCCCCGGGCAGTCTGTGGACGGTAGGATGATCCGTGTGGACGAGGCGGGCAAACCCGGAGGAAGAGGTGGGGGATTTAGAGGTGGCGCCTCTGGTGGTAGGGGCGGAGGCTTCTTCAGAGGGGGCAGAGGAAGAGGTGGGTGTAAACCACGTGGACTGGCTTCCATATGTTAATTCTATCTCATTCTCTTTTTTTTTTTTTTCTTTTTGGATTTATTTGGTTTTTAATCACCTCATGTACCTTTTAACCTTGTGTTATATTTTCCTTTTTAAAAAAAAAAAAAAAAAAATCTATTCCCTCTGAAGCACTTTGAGCTGCGTTTAGATGTCTGGAAGGAGAAAATTTTAATAAATAAAAAAAATTTGTTCAGGTGGTGGAGGATATGGTGGAGACCGCAGCTATGGCAGTGGAGACCGAAGCTATAGTGGCGGAAGCTATTCCTCTGGGGGTGGCTATTACAACCGAGACAACAGGTTAGTAAATTAGTGGTTAGTGGTTTTACTGGTATGTTATCGCTACCCGCTGCTGTTGCTTATGATTATCCTCCATACAGGAGTCAGGGTGGATACAGTGACCGTTCTGGGGGCTCCTACAGAGATAACTACGATAGCTACGACACCTACGGTACGCATTGCCCGCCCCCATTCCCTCGTCTCCAGTTGTAGCTGTGTGTTCGCACGGCACGTAGCCATGCCCTGATATCTGACCTCCTTCTTAGGTTCTCACGAGTGACATCTTCCCAGTTCCCAAGATCATCACTGGCCACGTTTAAAGATGAGCCTATAGAAGACCTTCTCTCTTCCCCATTCTCCCCCCGTTGTCTTCACTTTTTGAAGCGACCCAAGACAATTTGAACCCTTTTTACTAGTATTTTGCAAAGGATTTTTTTTTTTATTCCATGCAGATCTGCATCTGAGTTCTGGCCCAAATGTCAGTGGGGCTCAGCAGCCTAATATCAGCACGATCTTACAACCAACGCGCCAAATCGGTTTGCTTTTGACTTTGACGTTTAAATGCATCATATTTCAAGTCAATGGCTCTGACGTACTGCCATAAGGCTCTGTGCCTGTAACACATTCCTTTAGAATGACGAGTCAAATGTTACCGGACACGGACAGACCTCCCTGATCTGTAAATATTCTGTATATAAAGGTTGAGTTGCTTCGTCTGAAACGCCCTCCTATGGTCGGTGCTCGCCGCGTCGTGCTGCGGTACAACTGCGGCATGCATTTTAAATGGTCTTATGTTGACTTGCCTTACAAGATGATCTCGTTCAGAAGGAATTGTGCTTTTTATTTTCTTTGTCATCAATGTTGACTTTTTGTGATTTCTGGCTTTGATGCCCATTAAACGATTTGTTAAACTTCCTTTATTGTCCCTTGAGTTCTGTGTGAAAGGTGTTCAGGACCTTGGTGGTAGTTTAATCTGGAGACGTTTCAATGAAAGCGACCAGATCTTTGCACCTTTGCTTGCCTTTGGTGATGGTTCTCTTCAGACCACAAGTATTGAGTGAAGTTACCATCTCCGCCGGCGGGCTGATCATCCCCATCTGAATTAAGTACAGTCTTTTGTGGATGCTCATTTTCCATGTCACTTCCCTGTTTAGTCTGCTAAATGGTCAAAGTATTCAGGCAACAATCCTGAAAGGTCATGTCAGGTAGGAAATCAGTTAAACCAGATGCCACATTCTTGCAGGTCTGTCAGTGCTCAGCAGGAAGCGAATGAGACAACCTGTACTGTTCCCTCACATCCAGACACTGATTCTCCCTGTGTTACATTTATTTCCACCTGCAGTCTGCGTCGCCTGGGGCACCCTTATGCTGGATAAGCTGTGAAAAGATGGATGTTCAGTGGCTGAACATTTATACTTCCCTGTGTATCCCGGCACACATTGTCTGGAGGTCATGAGTACTTCTGGTTTAGCACTGCCACCTTTACCATTTGCTCAAGCTCTCTACTGCCTGTTCTGAGAAAGTGAGCTCTGATCAATTCTGAAGTGGAAGACATTGAATTGAGTAGGTGTTCAGCTCTATGCTCTGCTGTCTCAACTTGGCTGATTATGGTCATTTTTGATGTTTATTAAAGTTTTTTTTAGGAAAAGGTTATTTCTAGGAATTAGGAGAAATTGCTTTGTAGATTAAGGCTGAAAGCCCATTGGTGGATGTACAATTTAACATAGTAAGGGATAAACCACAAGGTGTGCAGTTACACGAAAAATAATCACCTGCGTGACGTCGCCCGCTCAAGCAA
>JAODLD010000038.1:6217290-6255374 GCA_026781065.1 Mormyrops boulengeri
CCCCCGCCCCCCCCCCCCCCCCCCCCCCCCCCCCCCCCCCCCCCCCCCCCCCCCCCCGCCCCCGCGCGGGGGGGGCGCCCCCCACTGAAGGCCATACGAGGCAGAATAGGGCACTGGCAGGTACCCGACCTGGATGGAATGTCACTCCATCAGAGGATACACACATGCGGTATGAGAAATTTAGACACCAAAACTGCATGTTTGACTGCAAGACGAATCAACCCAGACACACACAAGAACACAGCAGGGGTGGAAATAAATCCCTTTTTTAAATTTATATTTAAATAACAGTGTTAGATTGGAGAAAGATGCATGGATTCCCCTGTCACCACACATTTATCCAGGGCAGGCAGGGAGACAGCCGTCACCGCAGAACCTGCCACAGTAAGGCTTTGGTGGCCAGTGATTAGTGAGACGGATGTGAATGTCGTTTGGTATCGGATCCCGAGACTCCGTTTGCCGGCCTGCCTACTCCCCAGCTCCGTTTGTAGCTCAGTGTTTTCCTGTTTCCACGGCACTGACAGATTCCCTCGCCATCCTCCCAACGGAGGATCCGGCCAAGACCCT
The DNA here is from genome assembly GCA_026781065.1 of Mormyrops boulengeri. Taxonomy (NCBI): domain Eukaryota; kingdom Metazoa; phylum Chordata; class Actinopteri; order Osteoglossiformes; family Mormyridae; genus Mormyrops; species Mormyrops boulengeri. The sequence continues at coordinate 6,217,858 of JAODLD010000038.1, forward strand.
CAGCTGAGAGGGAGACGGGCCAGATCGCGCTGCTGGGCAGAACTCACGGCCTTGGGTCTGGAGATAATTATGAGTGATGAGATGATGAATCAGGAATGTGCTCACGTCTGATCACTTCAGCAGACCCTCCATGAAAGGGTGCGACACAGTCACTTATTACGTTACCCCAGGTACCACCTTCTCAGCTTCTACAGGGGCCTGTAGACGTCTCATCCAAAAAATCATTTTTCTAATTACTTCAGTTTTGTGAATTTGTAAAGTTAAAAAGTACATTTACTTCCCATCACTTTTCCTTTTATTATACATAACTGTGTAAGTCTTAGGTAGTCAAATAAAGAGAAAGCTATTTATTTAGGTAGTAAGTGTATATTAGCTCAGAAAAAAACACAATTTAACATTAGAACATACGCAAATTAACAACAGCACAATAGGAACTAACAAAAATTTCTTCTGTTCTCCAAGTAGTCACCGGTATCTTGTCGGATGGCTAGACAAACGCCGCTTCAGTTCCCAAACCTTTCCTCTGGGGCACCCCAGCCATTCCATGTGTTTCTTAAATTTTACCACCGGCTTAGTTAATGCATTAATTTAATTAGTTAAATTACTCGAGGAGGAATTGATTAGTCCAACATGGTTTGCTAGTGGCTGAGCAAAAAAAAAAAAATACTGGGACATTAGATGGTTTCTGCAAATACTGGGGTGATTTTAGGAGAGTTTTGAAATGGCTAAGCTGACACACTTTGACAGACATAAAAATCATAATTTTATACCAACATGAAGATCATTTATACATCATTTTCTTTGAAAGAGTTTTGCACAGTACTGTATATTATTATATTATTAAAACAAATAATATTACAGTATTTCAGGGTTATGCATTCGGTATCGCTGTTGACTCACATACAACTAAACTCATCAGACTGTGAGTGGGATTTCTCAAAACCAAAATGAATGGTCATGCAAACTGGGGTAGATTGTAGCTCAGTGGGTTAGGGCTCTGTGTCTATGTCCAGAGGGTTCCAGGTTCAAATCCCATAGCCAGTGGAGTGATCATATCACGGTGGGGCCTTGAATGGTGGCGGCTTTGGACGATGGTGTCTGGGAACTACGTACCTAAGCATAATGACAAACGAACGTACCGTTAGAAACTTTTATTTGGACACCTAACTGAAACATGCAATATGTGGACTTCAATGAACGGGTTTATTAGAAATGTCTATCATTTAGACAAAGAGAGGTTTTTTCCCCGTAACACTTCTGCTTATCGTGATGAGGCCGGTCTTTAAGATGGTTGCTCTGCTGACTTTGAGCAGATAGCCTGACGACTTGCTGACTGGCTCCGTTTGGGACTCCTCTCATACAGTACCAAAGCTGAAGCGTCATACTTTGTCTGGGTTTCCTCTGGGTTGTCCTCCTACAGCACCAACACATGTGGCTAAGTGTGATTGATGCCTGCCATTTTTTAATATAACTTATAATATAATATAATATAAATAAAATTATTCAGGCTCCTTACAAACACCTACTGGATAAGCGCTTGGATGGATGTTGGATCAGTTTTTCCAAGTTTATTAGACCCACTTGGACACCATAAATGGGAGAGTGTAAAATCATTACTAAAATTAAAACATGCTTTACACTATAAATCCTTTGCCACCAAAGATCCGTAACGTATACGGTGTGGTGAACTATAAAGCTGCCTCAGAGGAAACTTTATTGTCACTCAGCTCTGTAAACAGTTAGGGTTACATTAAACTGTGGATTGAAGTAAATTGTAGCACATGCATGTCTATAAACAGTGGAGGGCCCATGATTTAATCCCTTAATGGTAGACCATATTTTCATCCAAAACTAATTGAAGCTTTAAATCAAAAGAGCACGACTGGACAGAGACTGAACCCTCGTCCATGTGTGATGTGTTTTCAAAAGGAGGGCTGTAGTTTAGGGAGAGTTTCATGCCGGGCTTCGTTTCCTCTCGTGTTTTCTCTGCATCCAAGGGGATTCTGGGAGAAATTGAGAATGATGCAAGTGGTGTAGAAGGATTAGAGTGTGTTCCTCTAATCGTGCTGCTACAAAAGGGCAGCTAATAAACGTGTTTTGTTAAAGTCAGGCTTCTCTGCGGCTGTTTTCTCACCTCTGCTGAATGAGGAAAAATATAACACATGGTGGGATCCTTGCCTTGTCGGAGCGCTAGGCGTTGATATAAGCATTTACCTGGTCTTCATTCCTGTTTTAATGAAAACCACATTTCTGGATGGTCCTTTTGTCTACAATTGTCAAGTGAGTTAGAGGCCCTTGGAGGACGGTTCCTGGGAAGTCGGTTGTGTTTTGGGTAACCTAAGGAAGTGGGTGATGAATGAGCCTAGGTATCCTTGGTAGCCAGAAATCTTTTCAAAACGTTCATGTCGTGGCAGCACAGAGCACTCAGCTTTTCCAGGGGAAGAACTTTCATGAAAATAAGTCTCCACTTGACCACAACTGCCAGAATAGCTAGAACATGATTGTGTTTTCAAGATGTTCTGCCCTACCTTTGAGTTACAGTATTTCCAGTAGTAATGCTTCCTACAGTTAAGCTGTATTCACCTACAATTGATGCTCACATTTTTCTGCTGGCAACGATGGCCATCCCATTGGCATGCAGCCCACAAGGTGATGGACCCGTCACTTCATAGTAGTCTGGTTGTTATGATTCCTAATCTTTCCAATTTATGTCACGGGATAGATATTGGATACAGATTTGCTGTTCTTACAAAGTCTATGATAAACCCTGACACAGTACCTCTAGATCTGTAGATCTATCTTCTTTTCCCTGCCACTGAAATTAATTAAACATCATATGAAAAAAGATGATTTATGTATCTAAGCATCACTGGAGCAACTTCAGCTTTGGTCTGTAGCCTGTTACACATGTGTATAGTGCTTTAATTAAACGTAATGCAGTGGAACATCTCCTCTCCCTTAAAATGATTCACCATTTATATTAAATCTAGGTCCACTTTTGGTCTGTTGCCTGTTGGCATTAACTAGAGCTCAAGAGTGGATTGCCATTATCATAGGATGTGAGAAATATGAACAGTCTGTCTATCTGGCCTCTGGAATACTCCTTGTACCTAGTAAATCAGAGCCGCTTTGTAATTGAATAAAAAGCCAAAACGAGTGGACTACGCAGCGGTAGTCAGCGAATCAATTCAAGCTATTAAACATGCATGCATTTCAGAGCGGTAACTGGTGAATTCCTTCCATTCGTTATAATTTTCCCGCAAGTTAAACAAAGAACTGGCTTAAGCTGCCATCCAAGTCAAAAGTCCTGACATCAGCACGATTCTCCATTTTCCCCATAGTATTAATAAGCTACGTTTATCTTCAGTGTTCAGTGCTTTTTATAAATGTCCTCAAGTGTATATTTAAAAAAAGGATGTTAAAGAAATCATTTTGGTGTTGCACTCGGCATAAGAATTATACAGTAGGCTAAGACTGCGACGGGTTGGCGCCCCATCCTGGCTTATTCCCTGCTTTACGCCTACAGCTTCCTGGATAGGCTCCGGACCCCCGCGACCCTGCATAGGACAAGTGGGTACAGAAGATGGATGGATGGATGGATGGATGGACTGTCTTCAAAAGGGAGGACAAAATAATGATGTTATTAGGGCTTTTGGGGTAAAGAATTAAATACAAACACAATACAAATACAAAACACAGGCATTTTGCCCTTAGTAAACAGGCCACTGCCAGGAAATACGATGGGTCAGGCATCTGCAGAGGGGACTGAAAGGTTTGGCTAAAGAACAAGGAAGAAGCTTATATTTTTGGTTATTAAGTACAGATGACCAGGTTCCAGTTTAGCTAACCGCATGTCTTTGGAAACACACCAAATGTGGAGAACATGCAAGCTCCAGAAACAGGAATCAAACCTCCATCCTTGGATAATTGAATTTTAAATAATTGAATAATTAAAATTATTATTATAACTTTAGCATGGCTAACACTATTACTCAAGGAGAACAAATGGCCCTACAAACCAATACAGTTACTTTGGGAATTTGTGTGTGTGTGTGCGTGTGTGTGTGTGCGCGTGTGTGTGTGGATTAGGTTTGTATTACACGTGGGAACGAAATGTCCCCACAATGTGATAAAAACCTGTTATTCTAATGTTGTGAAGGAACTCAATTTTAGAAAAATCTGTGTTTACAACAAAAAACTAAAAATGTCAAAAGTCTTGTATTTTGTTTGGTTGCTTATGGTTAAGCTTAGGGCTGGGTAGGGGTTAAGGTTGTCATTGTTGGGATTAGGGTTTTCCCATAGAAATGATTGGATAGTCCCTACAAAGATACGGTTACAGATGTGTGTATGTGTGTGCGTGCCCCATGTCAGTCACTGGCGTTCCTTCCAGAGTGTTCCCTGATTTGTGCTGTGTGCTTCCTGGGGTCAGATCCATGTGACCCTGCTGAGTAAGCAGTCAGATGGATGGATGGATGGATGGATGGATGGATGAACATAACTTGCAGTAGTCAACGCCATTAATTAAAACACAAACACGTACATAAGACACGAACAGCTTGTTGTTATTTTATTACATGTTTACTTCTGTTTCACATTATTTTGTTCAAACATGCCTCCCCCTCGTTCACCCTGTGATGGATAACATTGTTTTGGAAAGTTATCAGTGCTGGATCTTTATTTGGAAAAAGTTATTTCATTAAACATATAAAAACATCTCTAATATGGTAAAATGCGGTTTTCATTAGTAATGTATTATTTGTGATGTCGAAATGATTGCTGATATTATTAATCTTATTTAGCATTCATTTGTTATATTTGTCATACAAAACATTATACCCTCTCGAAAGTCTCCTCTAGCTATATTTGTGAAGGATTACAACACAACATAATATTAAACTGGCTTAGGCTACTCGCTTTCATAGGGACACAATTGGTTATGAGGACGAATGGAAAGAAGGTCTATTTTAAGCTATGGACGCAAATGAAAAGCGATGGTGTACGGGCCAACCTGGGAGAAAAGTACAAGATTATAGAGTACTGTATAAATACGCATCCTTCCATTAGCTGCCGGTACTTTCAGTGGTAAATATAGTTTTAATTGACTTTCGTCATTCCAGTGTGATATAGTTTTTGGCCATCGTCTTGCTTGTCACTCTGAATGTAGTTATTGCGACGTGGCAGTAAAAGACATCAAAAAATCCGATTTTTTTTTCTTAAAGTACCGATGATCGAGAATTTTAAAGCCCCCTTTTATATGAGAAGATAAAGAAGAAACAGCATTTAACACCGAATCCGGTTTTACCAAACCCGAGGTTGCGAATATTTTTGACGAAATCTAAATGTACATTATACAGATACTCCGTCCATGGAAATAAGCCTACATCTAAAACGTTAATGCCAAAGCACATTCTTTTATGATTAAAATGTCACAGATCCTATTATGATAGATGTTCGCTACAAAATATTCCGCATTTTTTTTTTTGTTTAATTCACTGAATGTGCAAAACCTTGATATCAAGCGAGGACGTCGCTAATATATCGCGTTTATGGATGCAGATGAAGCGAAGGAGCGCAGCCCCGAGGCTGATTTATGGAGGCTGATCGGCCCGGCCGACGAGCTTTCCGGGAAAAGGTGCCGGCTGATATATTCGTCTCTCGGCGGCCACACGAATATTTGTCTTTTCCATGTGAAAGGCGAGTTTTTCGCGATGGATGCCCGCTGCGCGCACTCGGGTAGGCGAATTGCACAATGTGCACCATATTAAATCCGATTTGCAATTCGGCAGAATTTAGATAATACTTAAAGTACGTCTATTTAACCGAGATCGCGACACATTGTACAAATTGCACTTAATTGTGTGCGTCCCAGCCAAGTTAACATTTAAATGTATACGCTATACACGGATAGTGTCGGTTCGCGGTGTGTATTGGCTAATGCAGAACAGATGCCGAAGGCACAGGGGCAGTGTTACAATTTGGATTATGCGGCGTATCCGTTTTAAACATTTCCACTTACACGGACCAACACGTCGTTAAAATGACCAGTCCCCGTTAAATCAGAATGCCCATATATAATACGGGCACTGTATTGACATTAAACGCGCTTGTTCTTTTCTTTTATGCAATCCGAACCAGTGATCGGTGAAAAATTTCTCTGTTTTGATCATGCTTGGTCACGCAAATTTAAGTAGCACCTTTAAAAGCCATCCTGCTGGAATAACCTTGAAATAACGTTTTAGTTGCTTAATCGCTTCATGTATTTCATAGGGGGACCGTTGTGTGACGGTGATATAGAGGATGCTGATGGTATTCTCCGGGTTTACTGTCCCTGGCATGATTATGACTTTAATATCCGTACTGGGACGTCACAGACCGGATTACAGGTGTGTATAACAATAATCTCCGAGTCCCCCTGCCCTTTTCATCTCTTTATATATGCTTTTGCTTACGTTGTATGTGACAAACGCGTGCCTTGATCTGCACACGTCATCTATGCACGTGCTCAAAGTCAAATAGAGACTCCGCTACATTAATTCTCTAAATTCTATTGTCTAATACAAAATTTAAAAATAGTATTTTCATTGTAGCTCCATAAAAGAAGCTTGTGTATCCGAAGCCGTGTCATTACAAGGAATATTAATTTAATTTACGGGTTATTAATTAAATTAATGTACCTTTAAATTAAGCCCACTGACAAAAGGAAAATTTGTCTCAGTGACTAAATGACAGTTCTTGGCATTGGTTTTGTGCATATTATTGTGCTAAAAATAGATTGCATGTTTGGTACTTTATGTCCTCTGAATGTAATGGGCTGGTCAGTACAGTTCTCTCTGCGGCAACATTGAAGTTAGCGCACTGCATTTACCCATCAGGGTTTCGTTTGTTACATCACCTGTTTCCTCACAGCAACAGGTGCACCGTGTCAAAGTGGAGGATGGTATGGTGTATGTGCAGCACCCGGCCTTACTCTCCCTGCAGACCTTCTTACCAGGCCGAAAGAGCTGACATCCAGGCCGAAATCCCTGCACGCTTTTGTGGAGATGGAGTCGTGCATCTGCTCAAATCTGAACTGTTTCGTAAGATTTGTAAAGTCTATCTGAGGCGATTCTGTCATTACCTGTGACCCCCACAAGCCTTTTCCACTTGAATCTGCCCGTGTGACTCATGCTTTTACCAAGGCGATTGTCTGATGGGGAAATTACCTCATCCTCACCATTACCCCCCCCCCCCAGTCTATAAATGGCCGGGCATTAGTCGCCCATGGCAACAAACAGAAGATGAGGATCACGGTTTGGTCTTCTAATTGATAAAATGGTTGGGTACTCAGGGGAGGAAGGGGCACAAATGAGGTCTCACTTTTTTACTAGTGAGAGAGGAAGTAGTGAGTAATGCTTTTCCCCGAAGCCATTCATTTTTTAATCAGGGGATTAGCACATGCAGTGGCATAGGGGAGAGTTCGAGATTGAGGGGAATGCAGCTTAATAATTGAAGTACAACAGTATGTTTATTAGGGGGATGAATGAAAGCAAATTCAGTTTTGGGAGGGGGAGGCAGTTTATGTCATAACTGAATTTTTTTATCTATTTTGTGTCATCCATATGTTGTGTTTTGGTGGCCTACGCCATTTTCCTCCATATATACATATATAAATAAAATATGTATATGTATGTTTGTGTGTGTGTATTTGTATATATATGTATGTATGTAAGATTAGGGTGAACTACACTGTAGCAGTGTAAGAACTGAGGCAGCCTCATCAAAGCCATCCCAACACTGCGCTAAGTGAAAAAACATCCCTGACGCATGTTGTTCAGTCGGACCGTGAGGTGGAACACTCCTGAACGACGTAGCCTTGAAGCGCCATAATTTATAAAGTGTCATTTGGGTAACAGCCGTGTTACTGTTGCACGCTTTCTACCCCCAGAAAACTGGCAAATGGTACATCCTCTATTAGTAAATCTCACTTTGGCATTTCCATTCTGCCAACAGAAGCTCCCTTTCTTGCCCCACGCTCCCGCCACCTACGTTTCGAGGCTCCGATCGGACCCTGTTTTTGCTGGCAGTATCCTCTGTATGGATAGGATGTCTGCCCTGTTCAGTACCTCATTAAACAAGGAGTAATTCACTGTGATGCTTCGCATGTGAGTCTATGTATGTAGATGAATCGCCTGTTATTGCTTTCGGTGAGTATGGTCAGTGTTGAGGCTTGAACATTGCTGACCTGGATCTGTGAAAACAAATTCCTCCGGTGGATGGTGGCCAGTCAGTGTTAGAGATGACTAATTTGGGAAAACTTAGGCGATGTCACACCTCAACAATGCATTACCTAATGCTTGCGTGTTATCTATGAGTTCACCATTCACTGAAATGCAGTGCTGTGTCTGAAGTATTACTGAGTACCTGTACGATTCATTTCTATTGTTTATATGACAGATGATCTTCTGCACCGGTCTGTTTGTGATGATTGATGCACTAATGTCTGTGTTATTTATTACAGATTTAAACTGTAATACATGTATGCTTTGTGTATGCACATATAGTATTGTGCAAAAGTCTTAGGCAATCAAAGAAAATTATGTTTAAATGATCTTCATATTGGTGTAAAACTATGATTTTATGCCTGTCAAAGTGTGTCAACTTAGCCATTTCAAAACCTCTGCTAAAATCACCCCAGTCATTCCAGTGACCATCCAGTATACTCCGGGTATTCGTTGACTCAATCACTACCCCACCTTGTTTGGCTAATCAATACCTAATAATTAATGTAATAATTATGACCCTGAGGAGAGGTTTGGGAATTGAAGCGATGTTCATCTAGCCATCCAAGGAGATATCAGTTTTTGGAGAAAATAACAAATTCTTATAGATTTTTTTACCGTGTTAACATTAATTTGCATATGTTATAATGTTAAATTGTGTTTTTTACTGAGCAAATGTACACTTATTAAACAGAAAAATAGCCTTAAACATTTCCTTTGACCGCCTAAGACTGTGTGTGGCTTAGGTTTCATCGAGTGTCAAATATAAAAAGTTTCACTTAAATCTTTTGAATTGTGCTTGTGTTCTTATTAACAAGAGCAATCTTCCTTATGGATGGATCAGTGAATCGTACTGTTGCCTGCCTGCTCCCACAGTGACCCTCTTCTGGGCAAGCAGTTGATCACTGGATGATTCCCCCCCCCTCCCCCATTATTATACTTAAATTGCAGTGAATCTTTCAGTTGTTGGTTACAATAAATGCACATTATTGTCATAAATTTCAAAACTGGCAGTCAAACATTTTTACAAAAAAGTTTATTTACAGTACCTCAACATGTCCAGTCAATTCACAATGTACACACTGAACCAATATATTTTTTTAAGCTGGGGGGAGTCATGCAATACATAATGATACAGAATGACAGAGAATTATCTGAAATTGCTTGAGTTTATTTTTGTGCAGTCGAGACGTTTCCGCAGTACAGTGGTAACAAGTTGCTCTTTGTATCCCAGACAATGATGGAGAGGTCCGAACAAGATGAGGTTTTTTAGAAGAGGACGTTCTGTTGTGAATTAAGGTCTTCCTGAGTCTTGGCAGACAGCAGTGAATGAATTAATCCTGGAACGTATTCCAGGGGGTGGGACTGCGTACAGACCCAAGCTGGTGGCTAATGTAGGTGTCATGCCACAGCAGACAAAAGTTACTGAAGCCTCCATAGATCATATGAGATCAGGACAGGCCAGGGAGGGACATTTTAGAATTGATTTTATGCTTCTACCAAGAAATTTTGGACAACCGTACCAAACTGAATAAATAATTTATGAAGTGTACTCCAGATCTTGCTGTTTCACAGGCTGTTTCAAAGGTTTGTGGTGAATATCTAGGCCCCAGTTTAATGGCCTGCGTTTTAGTCTCTTTACAAAGTGCTAGTATTTTTGCTTATATTCTGAAGAAATTTCTACATTGTGTCTGCCTGTGAGTCACCCTAAATCTGATCACAGTGTGTCACAGTTTTGCAGACACTTTCCTGGTAATGGGGCGAGTGGGCGCATCCCCTCGACGAGACATATAGACGGGTCAATTTTTGGACAGCTGATTCACTCATACAGTGGTGCAGTGACAGTGAGGAAGCTGAAGAAAGCTCATGGACTCCTGCAGGGAATGTGCAAATTTCATGAATATTTTGTAGCTAGGAGTGATGTGAGACGACGGTGCCGCAGGCAACGATTCTGCATTTCTATACTTAAAATCCAAACTGTAACAAATGAATCTTAATTCATGGTACACATACATTCAGCTGTTTAGCAAATTCCGTTTTTTAAATATTTTTTTTACATATACGTGAAGCTAGATACCCCACTGCTCTTTGGTTCCATTTGCCAAATTTGGGAATCATTGATATTGATTATAAGTCAAGGAACATAATTTCTGTGTTCAGTGACGCTACCCCTGAGGGCGTATAGAACTGGAATAATTTCACAGAGAGTTTTCTGGGACAGCTCCCCAGTGTCAAACAGACAAGTGTATGAAAATGGCCTTTTACTCGCCAGTAACCAAATATTCCTGTTTACTCAGCTATATATTTTCTTTCAAAACAATCTGCTTTTCATTTACATGGGAATTTTTGTTTCAGAGTTTCCTAAGTTGGCTTCTAGCTGCGTTCAGCTTGCATGCCAGTCAGACGGATTAACCTAAGTGTGGCTGTCTTAGGTCACCCTACATTAATCACTAATGGTTTTCTTTCCATTTTTTTTTTAGTCCACTACATTTCTAAAAAATTTCTGGTCTTTAGAAACAACAGTTTACTAGCTAATCTAACATCATCTAAGCAAATAGGCCTCAATATATGTGGCCTGAAATAGGAGTATGGTCTATTTACCCAGAAAATGGCAAAGGTTTTCAGTTCTCAAAATTGACGTATGACAGAGATAACATTATCTTAAACATCAATCATTGCTGCATCAAGAGATTAAAGATTGCATAAATTATTTTCATTTATGCAACATAATGGCTTATACTTAAAACGCTTGAAAGTTGTTGTATTATCAATCAAGGGAGTATTTACTGGGATCTGGTCTGTTTACTGTTTTCTGAGCTGTACTGTTGGATATTTACGGTAGGGCTTTCAAGTCAATACCCAAATAACGTTATTGCACTTCAGGAGACAAACAAACACATCTATCATATAATCTACAATGACATAAGTAACTTTAACTAATTATTATATATGTATACATATGTATAATATTCAGCTGAATTGGAAGAACAGTTCGGGGCAATAGCGTGTAGGAGCCGCAGGGAAATATGTCTTCTCTTTCAAACTACTTCTTTTTCCTGGTGTGCAGGATCTGTTTAGTCTGCAAGTGAGATCCTCTTTGTTAGGGGATGCTTATGTTGGCAGAAGCTCAGTTCGCACTGACATCAGGTTAGAGAGAAAATTGGCTGGATCGCAGCTGGCACGGCGTTGCCTGTTCGTTTCAGAGAAGTTAAGGACAGGTCCCCCTCCGCTTCACGGACATGCCGGTAACTTGCACCTTACCGTGTCCATTTAAATTAGCATCGTAGCTTAGCTGGCACACAGACACATTTTATCACTTCTCTGAGGAGACGTCGTTTCATTTTGACATAGAGGATCCGTGTGGTTTGTTTTTAAGGAAACGGTTTCTCTTCAAAGGAAAGTTTTAGCCAGGTGTGTTTTTCTAGAATAATTTCCTTTCAATTTTTTATGCACTACTATTCACTGTATTTTAATGATTAATCAGTAAAAAAAACTTCCAGATGCTGGTGAAATGTTAAGGAAACCAACTTTTCCAAGCTATTCCAGGATAATACATATATTATTTTAACATTTTAAAAATAATGGGTGGCCTGTCCATGAAGCCTTTCTGTAACTTGGCTGGGGAATTAAGAAGCGTTCCCCTTGTTTTTCCAAGGAAGGTGACCAGGGACGACACAGAGAACGTAACGGTAACGATTATGCCTTCAGGAAAGAACATGCACAGCTGAACTGAAGCAAAAGCACAGATTCCACATCACCGGGGCGATCCGGCCTAATGTCTCCACTGTCGCCCGCATCCTCCTCATTTTCGTCAATTCCACTCACAGGAAGAAAATCCGGAACGAAATTCTAAGCAGAAAGGAGACAGTCAATATAAACACAGCAGAGGACTATATTCTGCATAACTGCATAGGTAGGTATTTTAAAAAAAAGTTATTTTAAATTTGTGTGAAACTAATTTTTAATCGTAATTAAAATATTACTAATCACCATAGTTACTACATGCTACTTGTTAATTGCATTGTCCCTTCCACTGATTTATTATTTTAGTCTATCGCGGGTTGCTTTGTTTTGCACAATCTTGGAGCAGGCTAGCCTTTTATTTCACTGCACATTGTACCTGTAGAACTGTGTGTGTGACGAAGAAACTCTTAAACTTGAAAAAAATCTTTATAAATATTTTAGAAATAAACATAATGACATATGTGTAAATTACACTAACAACATTACTGCGGAATTTTGTTTAAGTAGGTTAACACTTGCCTAAAAGCAAATCTATGGTCTGGATTGTGTTCGAGTTGAGGTTCTTCTTCTCCCTGATGCTCCACTGACTCTGCGGCCCTGGGTCCTGCTCTGTAGACTTGAGGGGAAGGTCACCACCTGGGCAGCCCCTCTGCTGACCTGCATCCCCGCCACCTGCCTCATGTCTCGGGCCATCTGAGACAGAGTTTGAGCGGGGTTGGTCTGCAAGCGTTGGAAGAGACTCTCCCGTGTCACTGTTCTCTCGGGACAACTGAAAGTCAGAGCCACCCCAGAATCAGATTTCATCTCCCTCGAGAAGCCGTCGGAGGTGCCGTCGAAGCAGCGGCCGATTGCTATCTCCTTGGCTACCCGGGGATTTTGGTCTGTGACGGTGTAGATGCCGTAGTTGTGCCCCAGTGGGTCAACGGGGGCGAGCATGGTGAAGGTGTGGGTCTCGTTGTTCTGCAGTACTGGAGGATGTTTGGTGAGGTACTCCTGTAGGAGGTTGTTGATGCTGACTCGTCTGCAGTTACCCTGGGGGATGATGGTGATGAGCGACCTGTCCACGATGTCTTGGTCATAGAGCATCCCACTGCACTTAAACTCCAGGCAGGCAGAAGAGGTGTTGGGTAAGTTCATGTCCCTGGTACTGCGGATGTCTCTGATGCCATAGAGCTGCCCCTTCGTCTGAGGGTGGGTGCCTCCAAAATTTCGTGACCTCACCATGACCTCCGTGGGTCCGTTGATCTTGACCTTGATGTAGCAAGCGCGGAACTCCTGAGGGTTCGGCCACCAAGAGAGGTAGTCACCGGTCCAGGTGGTGAGGTCGCTCTCCTGGAATGGCACCACGTTGTACTCATACTTGTCCTTCTCCACACGGAAGAATCGGAAGTGGTTTGCATCAACTGGCGCGTTTTCACAAGCTATTAAACTCTGATAGGGGTATATTGGTCCATTGGTTTCTTCCACATTGTTGGGATTAGGCTTAGCTAAGTTAATTTTGAAGGCAGTTTTCTTGAGAGCCAGATCCTCATGGTCTGAGCGCCGGTAATCTATCTTGTCTAGGTATGGTTGAGACACTCCAATAATATTGGGATTCATTTTTGGTGATGATGGGGCTGCCTCCAGCTCCTCACCACCCATTAAGGCTGTCACATAAGCTGTATAGGCGTCAGACCGTAATGCATCACAGAAGGCAGGTAGGCAGGCTCCATTGGGTCCGGTTATGACACTATCAAAGCGACCCCAAGCACGAGGGTTGGATGTGTAGCCAGGCTTGGGCTCCAGGTTGATGAGGTTGATGACCACCCCTTCCAGCTGCTCAGTGGGCAGGAACTTGTCGCTCATGTATGCTCGCACTTTGACATAGCATCGCCGGTCCTCAGGCACATCCAGGTTAAATAGGCGCCGTTCCCTGATTTCCATGTTTCCGATGAGGAAAGTGCGCTCTTCCCGCTTGCTCCTCCCATTTCCACCACTGACAATTCCAGAGTAGTTTAAGTCGCTTTCTTCTTCCCAGATCCCTGTATCTGGGTTGAGAGACCACAGCTTCATCTTGGTGATGTGCTCTGGCATTTTCACATGTTCTGTGTCCAGGAGCACTTGTACCGCCCCGCTGCCGAGAACCTCCTGGTTAGTCTCATCTCGGAAATCCATAGAAAACATTCCATAGGTCCTCAGAGGAAGCATATCTCCTTCACCGTCGACGAAGTTAAGGTCTCCAGGAGTGGCAGGAGCAGTAGTGATGTTTCTTGGGTCGATAAACGTCACACTAGCCTTCACAGTACCCTCATAAACCTCCCCGCTGTTTTTGTGAAAAGAGTTTGGAGGAATCACTATCTGACCAATAGGGTCCTCACCATCAATCTCACCCAGGTAGATCGTATTTGTTTCCTTGGAGTTGATATTCACAGCTTCCTTCTTCCGCATCACTTTGACATCATGGTAGACAGTGCCGCCCTTCTTGTCGAAAACAAATACCTTGACCGTATCTATGAACTTCTCTGTTTTATCCACAAAGTTCACCACCAGCCTCTCTGTATCAGGGGATACCTGAAGAGTGAAGGTCCCCTGATACCCAGTGAAGCCCACCCGTTCCTTCCCGATATAGATATGTCCGAAGCGCAAAGGTTCGCCGTTATCCGCCGCCACCACCCGTCCCCGAACCAACACCTTAGGCTCCGTACACTTCTGGCACCCGCACTCTGTCACAGCACGGATGGGAAGGGTGTAGCCGCCGCAGTTGATCTCGCGGTTCTCCATGCGCTTGACTCCGCAGCAGAAGCCGACACCGTCCTTGCAGCGCATGTCGAAATCCAGGGCCCCCGGGCACTTGCTGTGGGGGCAGCGCCCGGTGTTATAGAACCTGGACTTGGTCCCCGGCTGGACGCAGTCCACTGGCAGCTTGATCAAGTGCCTTTCGGGTGCAGAAACGCAGGTGGGAGAGTTTTTATCTGCAGGGCAAGAGAAATGAGGAATGGGCTATACAGCCGGTACTGTCATTATAGCTGAAAAAGTTCCACTTAAGGGAATTTCAGATGCACATTCATTAAAGCTGGTCCATCAACAAAACTATTAGACATGCGTAATAGATAAACCAATTAAGAAAAGTATTCCGTAATGTCATAGATCTTTAAATATAAAAAAAGAAACATTTCAGAGGACAGATTGCATACCACCCGTAATGGGATACTTAACACCCCGCCACTTCTTTTGTTATGCATTTAATTAATGTCTTTTTTCCATATTAATTACAGCTATGTTAAGTGCCTATTAAGGTAGAGTAACATTTTTAGGCATTTAGGTTCGCGTTACAGCGCCCTGAGACGATGTGAATCTGGTTTTATTTATGAATGGGGTTTTCACGCAGTAATGGCTCAGGGGCAAGCCGGCGCTGCTCGGGAAGCGGGATGCTGATCGCTTTAGCACACGGCCCGGCCGCGTCGCTTCGTGGATCTACAGCCTGTCTAACAGGCGCCCGGGGAGATCGCAACGCCCGCCGGCCGCCCTTCGCGGATGTGGAAACACACGCTTGTCTGACTCGACCAAAAAAAAAAAGCCGCTGGATTTATCGGCGATATTGCATTTCATTGCAGCGTGCGGTGCTTCGGAGGATTGGGATCCCGGCTTTGGTTTCACCGGGGCTGATCTCTCCATGAATTATCTGTTTAGAATAGATTGGTTTCTACCAAAATAAACATATATTTTTTACTGCTGGTCATATTACACTGTTTGGAGAGCCCTGTTTTTTACCAGGTTATTCCTTAATACGCATTTCATTTAGACAGACATCCCATCCAGGGTGTGCCCTGCCTGTGCTCCCTTCGTTCCAGGAGAGGCTCCAGGCTCACCGTGACTCTGTACTGGATAAGCAGTTACAGAAGATGGAGGGATTAAAACCGACACAATACGCTTAAGGATTGCCATCTTGGTCTTTTGTCACGCCCAGTTAGGATTATGGGATTTGTTCAGGAAGAAAGGTATTTATATGCTGGCGTATCTCTGCCGTGTTTCTGCTTGAAACTGCAAAATGAATCACTAATTGAACATGCTTTGGAATACACCTAGACACCTGTTTATCCCTCTTACACAAATGCATGGCAATGATGCACAGGGGGTGCCTGAAAGATGAAGTATATTTTGCATTTTTCAGTGTTGACTGAACTGGCGGGTTGGCCAGTGCTCTGTGTGGAGTTTACATGTTCTCCCATGTCGTGCAGGTGTCTCCCAGGTACTCCAGTTACCTCCGCCTTTCCATACACTTGCAGGCAGGTGAACTGGCATCTCGGGATCACCCGTAGTGTGTGATCGTCACAGAGTAGCTTCCTTCAAAGAGTGTCCCCTGCTTTTTGTCCTGAGCTTCTTGGGAAACGCTCCAGGCCCTTCCGTGTGGCCCTGTACTGATAATTGGTTATGTACTAATGAATAGGGTTGCACAGGGGTGGAAAATTTCTGGAAACTTTCCTGAAACTTTCCATTCCATGGGAAGTTAAGCTGGGGAATTTTGAAAATATTCCAAGTTGGAAACTTTCCAGGGGATTTAACAGGAATATATGGCAATTAACGGGAAAATTCCCAGAATTTTGCAGCCCTACTAGTGGATGACCTGATGACTTTAATGACTACATAAGCTGCGATATTGCAAATATTTCAAATGTTCGTATATCTCTTTCTCTATATGCACAGGTGATACTTGTCCCTCTGTTCCCTAACCCCACTGAGAATGATCAGCATAGCTAGAAACAGACACTACTCTAGAATTTTCTTCATTCTCTGGTAAGTTACTATATCGGGCTGCTTCTGATGTAGAAGACTCCTAGTACATCTCATCCACCCCAACGGTAAGAGTACCTACTGAAGACAGTGAGGAGCGCAGGTGAGGACTTGATGCTGCCCGTGTCGCTGCTGGCCTTGCAGTAATACTGGCCGCTCTGCTCTGGCTTCAGGTCTCTCAGAACCAGGTCCTCCTCATATTTGTATGAAGCTCGGTTCAGCAGTGTCCCGTTGTGGTACCTGAACACAGAATAACCTGTGTGACTAACAGGAGCTGATGGCACGAGTTAACAGTACA
The DNA here is from genome assembly GCA_026781065.1 of Mormyrops boulengeri. Classification (NCBI taxonomy): domain Eukaryota; kingdom Metazoa; phylum Chordata; class Actinopteri; order Osteoglossiformes; family Mormyridae; genus Mormyrops; species Mormyrops boulengeri. The sequence continues at coordinate 6,234,928 of JAODLD010000038.1, forward strand.
TTTACATTTAAATTAATTTATTTAGCAGTTGTTTTTGTCCAAAGAGAAGTGCACCAGATAATGCATCAGGCATACAGCTGTCAAGGAGCCAACCTAAATACAATACATTAGAAAGAATGGGTAATGCTTATATTAACTGCACCATAATGGTGCGTTTATAATGCATTCATAGAACATTCATATTCACATAGCATGTACCTATACCTTAACATCCTAACATACCTTAACAGCTTTAATATACACTAATTAGAAATACTAGAATACTGGAACTCGTGGCCATAGGTGGAAATTAGCAGGAGAACATTTTAAACTGAATTTGAGAAAACACTTCTTTACACAACGTGTAGTTAGAGTATGGAATAGTCCTCCTGTTAGTGTACTGCAAGCTAAAACCCTGGGTTCCTTTAAATCTGAGCTAGATAAGATTTTAACAACTCTGAGTTATTAGTTAAGTTCCCCCCAAACGAGCTTGATGGGCCGAATGGCCTCCTCTCATTTGTAAATTTCATATGTTCTTAGAAACATTATAATTGCATAACATGTATATATTTAATGTATATTAAAGCTGTTAAGGCATGTTAGGATGTTAAGGTATACTTAAATGCTGTTTATGAATGTTCTATGAATGTGTTATGAAGGTGCACTAAATGTTCTATGAATGCATAATGAATGCATTTTGAAGGTGCAGCTAATGTAAAGCGTTACCAAACATTGTAAGAACCTAACAGAAAAGCTTTTCAAGTGCAAAATACATGAGATCATAGCCAAGGGATGGTCGATGACGGAGTAGGTCAGTAGCTGGATAATCAAGGTAAGGTGTTGCCAGAAATAGGATGAACAGATAATCCATGTCAATGAGGACACTTTGAACAAGGATAGGATTTGGAAACTAACATTTCAATTAAAAGTACCTGGATTTCACTTAAGCACCGAGTTCCTGCTGTGTGCTGATTAGCCAGTCTCCTATAATCATGCACATGTCACTAATGTTAATGTGAAACAGCTGGGTGAGTCTTTCAATCAAGGAAACGAACCAGTCAAAGCGCAAGAAGAGCTGAACTATTTAGCGGAGCACAGGAGCCTTTCAGTTTGAAAGTAGTTTGTAAAACCAGAAGTAGCTCAAAGTGTCCTCCCTGACATGGATTATCTGGTCAACCAACCCAGAAGAGAACAAGTAATACAAGCGATAAACATTTAAGTAGACAAAAATATTTTGAATTGGTCCTTTTTTCGGACAGTGTCGTAAAGGCATAGCCGCTATTTCATAAATCTCCAGTGACACTCCTGCTGCATAGATGCCGAGTTTGAAATATCCCTGTCTGGACCATGTGCAGGATACAGATGAGAATAAAAGCATTGTAGCATCACCAGTAGTATTTATTGGGTGCTGGAATTCCTGTGGCTTTGCAGCAGAACATCACGCGCTGTCCCTGGTAGCGGACCTTATCCTCGGGGTGCTTCACGATGTACGGCTTCTCTGTGGCGTGCGAGACAGACGAGGTGAGACCTTATAGCATGCTGGCGGCCACTGCGAATGGCACCATTGAGGCACCAATGGTCATAAAACTTAATCATGCATGCAGTTCAAATTACAGCTTTGGTACATTACATAGCATGTTTTATTGTTCTGGGATTATGTTGAAAATACTGGTCTTCTGTATGCTGTATTTTTTAAACTACTCAAGAAACTGAAAAGCACCTTCCAGACTTCCAGTTTAGTAGTTTTATGAGCTGTCCCGTCAGCGTTGACGTTGTAGATGGATTGCTACCCAGGACAGACCCGTCTTAAAGGGTCATTGCTTATGGAAGTCCCCGGAATCCCAGGTTCTGAACGTAGGTGCATACGGGACCCATCTTGGACCCACCTGAGGATCTCACCACGGCCCTCACCCAGGACCTTCCGGTGCTGTTGCTGGACGAGGGGACGGTGACAGGGGCGAACTTTTCCTTGGTGACCGTGATGAGAGTCCTTTCACCGGAACAGATGCCACGGAGACTGAAGAGCCCTTTGGCGTCGGTGTGGACATGGACGGACTTGGGGACATCAGCCAGGGAGACCAGGGCCCCGGCCACGGGGGCCCCTGTAATGCTGAGGACCTCCCCGAGCAGCAGGTGGCCCTTGCACACGCAGCGGCTGCAGTCGTCGCTGGGCTGGCCCTCAGGACACACGCGCTTACATAGCGCTGCGTACGCACACACCCGTACGCGTTACACCTGCTCATCCTGCATACCCTCCACTAGAGGGAGCGAGACACATCCATGATGTTCTTAACATCGTAGGTGTTACCTGGGCACTGGGTCCTAGCACACTTCTGGACCTCAGCCGGGTGTCCCGTGCATTGACCTTTGTTGGACGACACGCATGTCCTCCTTCTGACCCTACGGCCCCCGCCACAGGTGACCGAGCAGGCTGTCCATGGCCCCCAGGCACTCCACTTGGCTTCTGGGTCAACAGAGATGAGAGAAATCAGAATTGAGTTCACTCATGGTGTCTGCTGGGAGTCTCCAGGGAATCAGCACTCAGAGCTTCAAACCCATATGAAAAACACATCCCTGGACACACTCTAACCTTGCAGCCTCATTAACTATGATACTATTCAACTGCAATATGGTTTTCAGTTCCATAACTGTGCCCTTCTCTGGTCCCCTTCATTGACAGGTGTGCTCGAGCTGCTGGATCATAGAGGACCGACAGAATGAATTACACTAGAGTACATCACACCCCCTCAGAGACACCTGCTGTTGGGGCTTTCGTCTAGCTGGCTCCTGGCCAAGGGTTTCATCGTTAATGGTTAGTGAAACAGAAACTATAACAAAAGCAAGTTGTTAATCAAAACTAAAATGAAACTAGAAGCTCAAGGGAGATGGGAAATTAAAACAACAAATTTCCAAACTAACTGAAATAAAATGTAAAAATGAGTAGAAACCCTCTTTGGGGCCCTAAGCAAAATTTGATTAACCTGGCCGTCATTCGTCATCTTCCCTCCAATTCTGATAGGCTGATCAGATGGGGGCCCTCTGGTGGCCGCTGGGCCCTAAGCGGCCACTTAGTTCTAGTTGACCTATGTCTTGGGCCGGCCCTGATAATGATGTAACCTTTATTATCGTGCCCTTAATAATGCCGTTTTGGGCTGCTCTTGCCGGCGTGGCCCACCTGGGCACGGCGGAGTGGCACACTCCTTCCTCTCGGTGTGGTGGCCCTCGCACATCGGGGCCAGCAGGTGGTGCTGTCGCTGTGTGCTGATGCACCGGCGCTGTCGCACCCGGACTCCAACGTCGCTGCAGGCCGTGGCCGAGCAGGGACCCCACGGCGACCAGTCTGACCAGTAGGTCTGTACTGGATAGACAAACGGAAGCGAAGTGTGAGCTGTATCCCATTCTGCCTCATTGTAGCGTGTATCACTCCACCTTCTTGTGTGTCATTGTACTGGGAGGCGCTGATCGTTTAATGGTTCACATCAGAACTTCAGATCTCCATGGCTGACAGTTTGATTCCCATCACCAGCTCTGAGTGTGGAATTTGCGTGTTTCCCCCAGTGGTGCCATTGAGGGCGTGGTGGGGAGGGGTCATAGCCACCCTGATACAATCACTGATGCCCAGCCCCCCCCCAGCAAGTCACATTACTGTATGCAGCATTATATGCTTCTAGCTGATATTTTACATTAGGTGCTGTTCATTAAACATCAGATCCTGTAAAGTCAGAACCCATGAATTAGTATGCAATTCCTTACCTCCTATATTGACATAGTTTTCAACTAGTCTATTTAGTTTTTGTACCACCTCGAGATTTGGGCACTGGATCTCGCTCTGTTGTGTGGCTTTCTTCTGAAGATGCTCTGTGATTCAGTAATTGGTGCTTCTAAATTCCTCAAGGTGTGTGACTGTGGCATCCCAACCAGAACCCTCCACCGCTGGAACAGGCCCCACGCTCACTGTGACCAAGTGCTGGATAAGCAGTTATGGAAGGTCAATGGATATAATTTTACACTTGGAAACTTATACTGGTCTCACTGGTGCCATTAAGATCCAAGTTGGCCTTCCTTAATTATGAAGATAGTTGTTTTTCCAGAGTTTCTCCACGTTTTTTCCAGTGTAATTAGGAGGAGAACCTCAGAGGAGCATGGTGGAAGAGCTCACCTGGAGGGCATTGGAAGCGCACGTGGTAGTTGGAGCAGAGGCGGCCGTACGGTTGCTCCTTGTTGATGCACCAGAACCCCTTCTCTAAGCTGGAGTGGACCACCTCTCCAGTGTCTGCAGCAGGGACCCAGTCAGTGGTGCGAGCTTCCATGGCAACGGGACGGGCGCACACTCGCTCACGGTAGTAGAAGCGGATGGCCTCCAGTCGCTCATAATCCCCGTTGCCCCCGGGGTGGTCGATGTTGAACCAGGACGTCCACTCAGTTACACCTGTGGGATTCGTGAGTAAGATATGAGATGTGTGATACTGCAGCTTCTGAACCTGAAACACTACAGATTGGCCAATGAGACATAGGTAGATGGAGAAAGGGAGAGGTTTTCCACACTAGCGGTTCCCAGCCTTTTGATGCCGAACCTCAGGTACACAGTATGTGTGGGAATACGGGATGGATCTCAGATTTTTGTGGATCAGTACAGGACACGGCTTTTTATTTTCCAATATGGAATGATCCCTTAATTCACTGGATGGCTGGCAACTCTACCCCCAGCATCAAAGTTACGGTCAGACCCCGTAGCCAGAAATAAATTTTGTGAGAGGTCCGCGTCTGGAGATTTTGCAACTGGGAAACTTTGAGGGGAGTTGCAACTTGTCATCTTACTAACTGGCTACAAGCCTAATCAGTAACAAAAAAAAAATTGGGGGGGAAGGGGATTAAACCCATCATTTTACTACATGGCTACATGCCTGGTGCTGGTCCCTGGACCACCCGGTGGGAAGCCCTATTCTAACCCTCCATCCACACCGTCCGTCCCATGGGTGTCTGTTCAGTTTTCATCTGCCACCTGTTTCCATATTCAGTCGTCAAGATGTGAAGAAATATGGCTGCCATACTGGGAAGTCAACACACTGTATATCTTTCATTGAATTATTTATTGCTGCGCTTAAAATATTTTTCAGAGGATCATCAGAAGATGAACTATTTTAAAAGCAGTCTGAACCAGTTTTTTTTTCTCCAATTTTTCAGACTATAATCAAATTTCTATTTAACTGACATCACTTGGAAAATTATAACCTGACAGTGTTTTTTTTTTGTTTCCTAGGCTCCAGATTTCATCGTTGCCTGAGTTTTGCTTGAAGTGTTTAGAAGTATTTATTGGGTTAGAAACTACTGAGAAATCTAAGAAATTTAATGCAGGTGTTTTTGGTAGTGGCTTGACTCTCATACTTATTTTTACGACTCTTTTTATATTTTTATGAATCCTTCTGTTTCAAAATGTGGAAACTTTTAAGGCAAATAAAAGCTGAAGGCAACAGAACTGCGATGCAGCGAGCGACGCTTCGAGCCGTGAGGGAGCAGAGAGATTAGTTCTGTTCATACCGACCTGTGGTCTGTGGCTCGATGAGGGTGTTATAGGCCTGTCTTCTGCTCTTTTTATTGTGGTTCCACTTCCCGAAGTATGAGTTGTTCCACATGGAATCTGTGTCAAATGAGAAGGAATGCAGTGAAGCCAGATTGCTTTACGTGCGCTCAGTCTGTTAGCCGGAGCGACCAGCAGCGTCTGGCCAAAGTTTGGCTCCTTATTAATTGGAGACACAGAATGTATGGAGAGGCATGAGTTGTGCTGAATGCTGCTATTCGGTCGTCAGTTTGTTTCCAAGGTGTCTGAGAATCTGCAAAGAGTTCCTCACTCCTGGAATAAAAACCTGTACTCGGCATGTTTCCCTTGGGGGTGTCTGTATTTTGCGGGCTTCTTTTTAGTCTGTCTGCTACAGGAAGATGGGCACTGATCTACTTGGCCTTTTTCCACAGTTCAGATCTAGATTTAATGTTGGATCGTGTACTAAGCACTATTGAGGTCTCGATGTTTTGAATCATGTAATATGCTGTCAGAAAAAAGAGTAGCAATTTGTGCCTTTGCTTGTCACTGTTTGCTGTGCCCCAAAGGGTCTGCCAATTGTACCATATAGTTGTAGGTAATTGTACCTTTTAAGGTACAGAAATTAACTCTGAGGAACATCCCCAAGGTACAAACAACATTAACGTACTCCCAATGCTACAAAAATATTCCTCAGAGTCCATTTCTGTATCTTAAAAGGTGCATTTACCCTAGAGGGTACAGCCCCAGTGACAAGCGAAGGTACAAATCGGCACTCTTTTTTTCTGACAGTGTAAGTACTGTTCAGGTCTAGAGGTTTTGGATCGTGTATTAAGCACTGTTCAGGTTTGGAGGTGTTGGACAGCGTGCTAAGTACTGTTCAGGTCTGGTGGTTTTGGACCATGTGCTAAACACTGTCCAGTTCCATTAGGAGACAGTGCACATGTGGAAAGTCATTCGTTCTGGTTTGTATGATTAGATCTGCCATTTGCATTTCGCTCTACCATTCTGAAGTGATCGTTACGTCACAACACAAGTATGTAGTGGAGCTTCTGTAAAGGTAGAGTAATCAGGAGAGAGGATGAAGGCAAGCAGGTTTCCTTGTGCTTTTTCCGCTACTTCGCAGTCTTCTCCATGAAGGAAGCCCCCGCTACCTGTATGTCCGTGCATCAGGGCATACAAGGGGTTTAATATTCCGCTTAATGTCCTCATCAGTAAATACAGTGCTGTGATAAGCCAATCTGGAAACGGCTTAAAAGAATGTGTCTGTTTATTAGTGGTGTGTCTAGGAGCGCGTCCAAGTCGTACTTCCCCTGTTTGATATAGCGCCACTGCGTGTGACGCTGAATCATTATCAGTGGTAGTTTGCAGAGCACGACCCTAGAGCTGCACATCTGTTTCTGCGAGCTCACTCAAAGCATAACTCTCATTTCATGCCCTCTTCATAAAAAAACGATCACCATATTTTATGTATCATTTACTCTTCGCAAAGTGGTCCGTATACAAAAAACTTGTTTATTCGCTTTGGCAGAGAGCACTTAATGGCGTCCTCTTAAATGAAAAATGTACAAAACATAAAACCTCTGTTTATGTTAGCAGGATATAAAATTTTTGCAACACATTTCCTTTTGACTTGTTTTACTTATTTACTGTCGCACTTAATTTACTTTTATTAACTGGAACAATTTAGCTGTAATAATTTTTTATGATTAACATATTGCGACATTCATACATAACTTGGACGTTTAGGACTGTATCGTTTTAGTGTCACCATTCCGTAGTTTAACTGATTACAATCCATGTCTATTCTTTTTGCAGTCTTTATTAGGTGACAATCTTCGTTAAGGACCAATACGATTACGCTTAATGCAAGAATTTGTATGATATAATTTTATTTCGGGTTAGTAAACTGTCAAAACTCCATGCATTGTTATATGTAGAGGAGCGATATCTGTTTAAAAAGCATGAAGTCAGATATTCCCCGTTTAAATTCCTATTGGCGGATGACGTCATGCGCATGCGCCGACGGTCTCGTCACCGCAAGCCCTTGGTAAGTTTGGTTACGGTTCGTAGTCTGTTGATAAAGTAGAATAAAATTTTAAGTGCAATAGATAGCTCATCGCCTTTAACACTGACGTTGTTTTCATCGCTGCTTGCTCGTTGCACGTTTTGTGTGCGTTAATCTGTGCATATTACGACATAGATGGATTACTGAAAATGTGATGGCTGAGACTTCGAAAGTGAAGGACTTGACTTCTCCAGACTTAAAGGACTGTTAAGTAACTGGGTAGGGGAGCGGGATCAGACACTTTGGATGATGCAGTGGACCCGCGCGGGCCAGCGCAACTTGCGTCAGTATGGAAATGAGCGACTGGGCTTTTCATAAAAATAGAGCCGGTCAGCGTTTGTCACGAAGGGGAAAAACTTCAGAATTCAACATCAGCCCGCACCCCCAGGCTGTATCCATTGGCCTCTTGTCGTCGTCGTTCGTGTTTGGCATTGTTGGCACACATTTTTCCCCATTATTTTGGGATGCGCTATTTCAGATTGTCACGCTACAAACTTCATTGGCCGGGGCAGTGAGGCATGGAGGTTAATTAAAAATATCAAGTGCATTGCAATCCAAGTCCGCGCAAGGTGCCCCTGCTAGAAGCTAATAAAAAGTGAAAAATGTTATTAACCTTCTTAAAGAATTCAGATTAGGCATTTCCATATGCTGGATTTGGATTAGCAGACATGTGCTGCTTTCTTCCAGTACGGCTCATTTGTGCAAAAATGTTTCGGAGTATTCCAGATTCTGACAAGAGAAATGGCCAAAACTTTTTTTTTTTATTTTTTATAAAATATGTAAGACCTTGAATAAACTACCGTTTCTTAAATTCACAGCGCAAATGCAGCCATATTATTGCACTTAAGTGTTATAGCAGACCAGTGTGTAGAAGTCTTGGTGAATCTGATCACTAGGCTCATTGGGATTTAGATAACGAGAAGAACTTTGTATGTATTAAGAAATATTTAATTCGGATAAAGGCGTGCCGGGGGGGGGGGGTGTTTGGGCCGCCCCTTGATGCAGTCACCCATCTGGAAGCAGTTGGACTCCGTTCCTTGTGAGTCTGGCCACAAGCCCCCAGTGCGTTCCTTGTCCTCTATGAAAGGTTCGTAGACGGATTGCTCTATCTGGCCCTTTCCCTGAGACGGGATTAGGAGCCATTGACTAAAATTTCCAGATGCTTCTTTTATTGTATTAGAAGCATCTGTGCGCTATTACTGTAAACCTAGTTCCCATACGACAGTAACTAATGAGGCAAATCGGCTTTGGGGCTTTTCTGTGATTAAAAAGAAAATAAGAAGCCTTGTGTTTTCGAAGGAAATCTGTCTGTTGATGTATAAAAGGAGATATCCTACCTCGTTAACAGTTAGGAGAGCTGGCCTAGGAACCACTCCAACCATTCTGTACACACACCAGGCACACAAACTAGTAAAAGAAATATTGTTAAATGAATCAGTCACATGTATCATTTGCTAAAGAGGAAAAGAGATTGATCTGGTGCGTGTAATTCTGAAGGGTTTGCTGTCCGTGGAGTGTTTTTTTTAATTCCCCGCAGGTGACTGGATCACAGAACTGCCTGGAAATAGTTTGGTTGTTGAGGCGGAGTAAATGGCTGCGCGATGTCCGGATTACGGCGTGAGCGGCGGCGTCCGGCTATTTAAATCGCGGCTTGGAGATTAGCGGCGTCCGCCACTAATGTAGCCTTTGGTGAGTCCGGAAAATCCGAGAGCAGCTGTCTGCCCAAATTGGAAAACGGGTCATAAATCCGAGGCGGCAGAACCGGAGCGGGACAGTCAGAGCATCAATTCACCTGTTGTCGCTGTCTTCTTTTCAGGCGTATTTTTAAACACAGTTGTGTTTGGTAATTATTCAGGCTATTTTGTACATATTTGGACCTGAACACCAAATTATTTTAATTTCTCCAATTAAATGTTTATCGGCGTCTTCTCTCAATATTTGCTTGAGGAATGACAGAGCTTTTTAGAAAATCTCGACTTTCCGTTATTGCTCAGCATCTTAGTACGAGCAAGATTTCGAGCCACTCAGGCTGTTTAATTTTCTTATGGTCTGTACATTTTTAGTTGTTTCTTTTGCTAAAAAAAAAAAAAACTGGGACACATTTCAAAAACATTGTTTTGTTGAATGGGCGCCACCATAATGGGTAATCATGGAGACAGTCTTACACTACGGAGCATATTGCAGCATACGTTAAAAATAAGTTGCTGCATAATAACTGTTCGAATTAGTGATTTTGCTGCCCACAATGTGTGGAAACGTTCACAATGTCCCAGAATGCCTTGTGTGCCGTCAGACAAGCTCCAGTGGCTCTGGTTTGACTGTGGCACGTGAGCTGACAGTAGTGCTTAGCGCCCGCGATGGTGGGATCTCCAAACAGCTGGCGTGCCTCTCTGAAGTCACTGGTGAGTCACACAGGGTGATAATGCACTGATTTTCCAAACAGGCGCTCTTCATTGTTATATTAGAATGCCTAACATTTGACCTGAACAATTGATAGCTGATTTATATAGATAACCACAAAGAATTTTCACTTGGCTATATTTTTGGGGACTTCCCACTGACCCCCATTTTAATATAATTAATGCCAATACACCACAACACAGCCACATATAACTGATATTTGTTTTTACTTTTTTTTTAAGTCCTTTTTCAGGTTATGCTACAAGAATTAAGCTATTTTATTCCACATACAGTTAAATGCATACTTTTATTTATTGCGTCAAGCATACTTGACAGATATTTATGAGTGGTACTCCAGTCATTTAATGTCCTGGTAATATTGACCGATGACAATGCCAGAGCACGGCGTTCTTAAAATGCGTGTATTTTAATATAGTGACCTTTAAAGATGAGTTAATGTAGAGTTTGCTGTGGAATTTCAGCAGTGTTGAGAGGGTTCCCCTAACGATTTAACACCACAATTGACACAATAAACACAAATCTCATGGAAAAATACCTTTGGTTGTACATGAAAGTAAGTGTTGGAATCTGGCATCAGTCATTAGAATGACACTTCAGCTGCTGAAACAAGCCACTCACTGACTGCAATCAGGCTCACGCCTCTTACCTTGTGCCACAGTGACTGCTACTAGAAGAGGTAGACAGACAGCCACCTTCCCTAAGCTCCACATGGTGCCAGTCTTAGCGTCTTCCTGCAGTGCTTTGCTTTGTTTAGAAGGCTTTCCAGCTCGGTAGACAAGGATGAAACACTCCTAGGAGCGCCAGATCAGGGCGCCTGAGGCTGAGCTGCGTCTCTTATCTTTTGACACTGGTCAGTGTGAGTTCTCCTCAAGACAGAGGTTTAAAAGAACGGACATCAGCCGACGGCCCAGTCCAGCCCCCTTCTGCCTGCCATTGGCCGGCGGGCTCTGTCTGATGCCCCCCCCCCCCACAAACTGGGTAGAAAGCATGCGGTGCGCTAACTGAGGGTGCGCGATTTCACATGCTCAACATGTTGCTCTTTAGAGATGTATGCCAGCTGTGTATTAACACGTAAATACTTATGTTCCAGATTGCTGTTGTAGCATTGCTTTCAGTTTGGTGTATGCTGACACTATTGACAAGTTTATACATTTTTTCCAGCCTTTTCTGGTCAGAAAAAGATATCTTGGCTAGACTTCGGTTGACTGGCCTGTGTGTTATGCAGTCAGCTGACAGTCAGTCATTTTTATTTATTCCAGATTATTGCAGTGTATGTTTTAGAATACTGTGCTTTGTATATTCCAGTAACAACCCTAGGTAAACATCACCAAACAGACATGCATAAATTATGTATGCAAATGAGATATACGTATGAGTCTAATTGAAATTGATAAGGTAATTAGCACACTGCATCCTGTGGACGCAATGAGGTGTTATGTAAGTTTTTCCGACTCCTGCCATGTTCTGGGATGATGGCGATAGCAGATGTTAACCTCGTGCTGAGATGTTGTAAGTTGAGCGATTGTTTACCAGACCGGGCTGCACTTTCTGTATGAAGTGTGGCCATTTGGCATGTAAGCGGGGGAAAGCGCTGCTGTCACGTAAAGCGGAGCACAGCGATTACACCCGAAGGCGCTGGAAACGTAGAAGAAGCTGGCGGAGTTCTGGCACACGTGATGTGCTCGCTTTTCTTATTTGTTATTGTTACCTAATATCCAAAGTGGTCATTATTATTTTAACATTGTTAATTATGCGATATAATTTGCATTCTTATAACACCCTCTAAAACTGATAGATTAAAACGTATATGTGTGTATGCAGGTATAAAGTAATTGATATGCTCCAACACACGCTTTGATCATATTTAATTATATGAGGAGACATTTAAATGTGATGCTTCCTTACTCCTGAATTACTCATTATAAATATGTATGGATTATGTTTGGGGATTTTTATTGTGCCATGTACTGTTTTCCATATACGGTAAGGAACAGAAATATGTTTTGGTGTAAGCTGTGCTTTTCAGCATTTGTCTGCATATATTAACTGCATTCATACAGATCTGGCAAAAAATAATTTTGCTGTGGTCTCTTAATTTTCAGTTTCACTCATTTCTCAGTTTATGGGTATGTCCCTGTGTAAAATATAGTTTTTTTTGCAAACTCCAGCTTGGCTCTTCCCTGCTTCCCATTGATGAAGGGCTTCTTCCTTACTTTATGGATCTTCAGTCCTGCTTCTAGCAGCCTGTTATGAATTATCCTAGCAGTGCACTTCACACCACTTAATGTTTCCCTATTCTTTTTGAAGGAGCATTAGAAAGTTGCTTCTGCCCTCTATCTGGCTGGTTTTTGGTCATTGCCAGTGTCTCCTGCTTCACCTTGTTCTTGTTTACTGCTGTCTTAGAAACTTTGAGCCTGGAAGCAGCCTGACTCGCAGTGTAGCCTTCTGCCAGCAGAACCAGGTTTAAACCAGAATTTGAAATGCAAATTTTTTAGAAATACAGTGGTTTCTTAGTTTTTTTCCTGAGCTGTAGGATGCGTGACATTGAACGAAACATCAGATCATTGGGCCATGATGACAAGCAGCCACAAGCCTCAAAATTCACTGTAACAGCTAGTAATCTGCAGGCTTGTTAGACCGGTAGCCAGCGAAAGTGAGTCTAGCATCTTGCAGAGCCTGTATGTAGACATGGGCATCACACATGATGGATGAGCCGTGAAAAACTGTGGCATTAACTCTTCTGTATTGCTGTTAATGTTCCTTGCTTTTACATCATGACTGAGAGCTTAAGACTCGTAGTAAACATTAGGCTTAATCCACAGTAGCAAGACTATGCGTAAAACCATTTCCTCTTATCTCCCTGCTGTTAAATATCTTCCAGACTTAATTCCAAGCATCAGTGTTCCAGTGAAGGCTCTGTACGGTCCCGTTCCTCAGCAGAATCTCTTCCATCCCAAATTGCGTTCCTCGTGTACGGACATCACCCCCCCCCCACTCAAATCCAAGCACCATGATGAAAGCGAACAAGCTAATACTTCAAGTTATATAACTGGAAACATTTGCCCATGAAACATTGTTTCTTTCTGAAATTACTTTTCACTTTCTCCTGTCCAAGAAAACAAAAAGAGAGCCAACATTTCCTAAAGGGCCAATAGTATCCGTCATACTGTCTGCAGACCGGTTAAGAAAATTGATCCCCTCGATGAGAATAATGCGGCACGCTGAGATGTTTATGTTCTGTGTATATGTGAGCGTATGAAAGCGTAACCTGTATGTCTGCAACACGTCGAGTTTCGCTATCCCTCCAAGGCTGCAGTGCCAGAAACGGTGTCATCCAAAGGTTTGTGGAACCTGTAGTGCCTTAGAAATCTATGCCAAGATGGCAGGTCCTCAATCGGGGCCGAATTTAATGTGGGTGGGGGCCCCATGGATAAAGTCATTGCTGGGGTCCTACCTACAGCATAAAATGCTGCTGTAGCAACCAGGAAAAAAAAATTCGGAGACCAGAAAACTCCATGTCCTGGGCTCCAGCCCAGGTTAACGCGTGCGTAAGTGCGGTCTAGTCCTCAATGCAAAGCACCACTTTAGACTCAGACCCATGCATCAACTTTGGCCTCATCTGTGGTTCCTTTTGTTGCAGAATGACGAGGCTCCTGGGAGAACCGCATCCTAAATACAGCTGCGCGGTCTTCTCTTGGCTGATTCTGGAGAACTTAGTTCAGTTTATTCTGCTGTAAGGCCAGGAATATGACCATGTGCTTTTAGTTTCTCAGTCAAAATTCAAATCCTTTATCTCTTCATACTGAAGCTGTATTTGTTCATCAATGCTGATAAAAAAAAATAGTCATTAACCAGAAGTCTTTAATGCACATTAGAACACAATATGCATAAAAAACAAGCATTGTTTTGTGCTTTCATTTCTTCTCAGTCTACTTTTGGGCTACAGTCATGATTGTTACCACCTAGATATAATGCCTAATTACCCAAAAAAAAAAGCCATTTACAGGTAAATTGGGCTAAGACAACAATCCAAATTTATGACCTTTATTTATCCAAGACCCCTACATCTGCTCTAGAATGAATAAGGAAAAAAACCAAACGCCTCAAACGAAAAAAAAATGTGGGATGGAGCACTTCACATGTGAAATGTGGCACGTACTAATATACTACTTTAAAACGTAGTAATTCATGACAATAAATAATATATACTATGGTAAAATTAAACGTCACATGAATTTTCAGCACCAAATTAGTAACATTTTGCTGTGATAAAAAAAATGCAATGAATAACCACACTCTTCTTAAACTGTTCGCTGATTTACGACGACTGAGACCACCCACAATGCAACATTCTAAACAGTCCATTTTTGTTCTTTTTAGAAGCAAGAGGGTATCTGGAAAACATGTTCCAGACCCACATAATATAGCGTGGCAATAGTAACAACAAACTATCAATAATAATAATAATATATCTCTTAAATACAAAAGGAGCTTGTGTGTGTATATATATATATATATATATAATAGTTTATCCGTAAAAGCAACATGGGCATGTTTATTACAGTTGTATAAGGCAGTCTGTGCCGGGGTATTCAGGCAGATTGAGCTCATATTTCTTCTGTATGTCATAGGGAAGGAAACGTCCAACGAGGAAGTGCTTCCCGGGGAAACTGGCTGCACACCTCTTCGGCACCGTGAGGGAGATGAGGACTTCGGGATTAATCCCGTCTGGGCCGGGCTCGTCCACGTTCCAGCCTTCGACAGAGAGGTAGTGGTGAGCAGAGAGTGAGAGTGCAGTGACATTGTACATAAAAACTGCACGACACCGTTTCATGTCAAGATCCTTTTCAGCTATAGAACGCTATACATATACCAGTACGAGGAATAAAATAACTGTTTTATTTAAGGCTAGCTTTAAATTGTGTATCTTAGCCTAGGTGCTTGGCGATAGACTGCTACTTAGCCTAGGCAGCCCAAAATATTGTTTCTTGGATCAAGCATTACTGATTTACATGAATGTGTTTCTCCATCACCATGACTGAGAAACTCCTTCATTTTGGGATGCAGAAAGACAGCTGCCCATCAATGCGTCCAGCACCCCTGAGCCCTGGAGGCTGGTGTCTTACCTGACGGCACATCCACGCTCACGATGGGGATCTTGATCTGTTTCAGGGTGGCCAGGATGCTGCTGTAGGGCTCCTTTACGTCCGTGTGATCGGCTTCAGGCCCCAGGATGGCATCAATCACCAAGTTATACGCGTCATTTATCAGCTGGACCTAAACCGGGATGGAAGTGAACACTGTCTAAACTCTGTGAATTGGCTTTATATATGATGCATTTTAATAACTTGACAGATCCTAAAAAGTACTTTCTGTATTGCAACAAACACATGTATCAGTGAATATTTTGCGTAATTTTTTTTTATTTTTTTTATTTTTTAAATATGAAACTAGCTGTTCAGTTGGTAAATGCGGTTATAATTACTAAATCCTTTAACAATCCATATTGTTGCTTCACTTGACAGGTATCCTAGGTCAGTGATTCTCAACCTGGGGGAGTGCGGCCCACTGGGGGGCATCAGTTTGGCACTGGGGGACCATGCAATTTATTTGAAAAGTGAAGAAAAAAATGACATTGGTAAAGGTAGGGCTGGGCAGTAGGCTATATCAAATTTTTTACGGTATATTGATATTTTTGCTAAATGAGATGTAGGATAACCCAATACCGTTTATATCAATATACTTTAATTGTGTATTAAAATTAGGGCTTTTTAAAGATTTTTTTTTTAAGATTTTTAATAGAAACCAAAAGTGGTCCTTCCTGGTTGTAAACAGCTTGTGTCATGACGTTACACAGAATCCCAGAATCCACAACTAAATTCAAACAACGATTCAGTTTGTGGCGTCTCAGAGAAGCTGGTAGAGTGGAAAGGCAAGGAATCATTGTTATTTGAATAACAATGTTTAACCCCAGTGATTTGAATGAATGTAACATTCACATAATGCTTTTCAAGAAAGCACTTCGCAGAAGGAATGGGGAGCCACTTCAGGCACCAGCTGGATGACGCAACAGTAGCCATTCTGTGCCGGTACGCTCACCCCAGTAGCAAAGAGGCAGGAGAGAGTTCACCAGTTAGATATAGGGGATGATTAGGAGGCCAGATTTGAAAGGAACACAGTGGGCAGTTTGACCACTGGCATCACCCGTACTCTTTCGAAAGATGCCCAGGGATCTTTTATGGCCTCAGAGAGTCAGGCTCTGAGTTTTACATCTCAGACGAAGGACATTGCAATTTTTACAGCACAGCCACTGCACCCCACAGGATGTGCTCCCCCTGCTGGCCACAGCAACAACTCTCCTAGCAGCAACCCAGCTTTCCTAGTTGGTCTCCCATCCAAGTACTGGCCAGGCCCAAACCTGCTTAGCTTCAGGTGGATTATCTACTCTGAACTGCAGGTGGTACAGCTTCTGACATACTTGGTTCATTTCATTTTAAACATTGTTAAAAATAGCACAGTTTGTAATGTCATTTTGTATAAGACCAATGCCTTAAAATGAAGGTCTTTTCAGTTAAGCACATGTTTAATGTTTGTCAGGTTTTTGATTTTACAGCCATTTGCCAAATAGGTTTTAAATTTAGTTTTTTTTCCCCCCACAAACATTCACCTTCTGTTCTGAGAACAATATCACAAACTGAGGGAAAAACCGTTTTGGAGTGGTGGACATAGTGGAGTCATGTTCAAAAGTAATTACACTGTTTGGCAGTTTAACCAAATTAAATTGTATTAATAAACAATGGAAATTATCGTCATCGTTGCAGAACGTATACGCGAGAAACAACATCACATCCTGTCTAACGGGGCCCAAACGTGTCTTCCTGGACACAAGGGGTCTTTGGATTAAAAGAGGTTGAGAATCGCTGTCTTAGGTACTGTAACTATCTAATGTTCATTACTGACAGTTTAGCCCCAGTGATTGCTTTGTTCCTTGAGTCTACGGCAGCTTTGCCACACACCTCTGTAGGAAGGTAGGAGAGAAACGGGATGTCCATCTTCTCGCACTGTACCGTGAAGTCTTGATGCAGACTTTGAGGGGAGCGCTTGGGGTAGTAGATGGTGGGCTCGTATTCCTGCCAAGGGGACAGGGACAGGAGGGGACGTCAAGACCCTCCTGCCAGGTCCTAAGCTGTGACATCAATAGACGCTTTTATCTAAAGTGCTGTACAAGTGAGGGCTCACCAATGCCCCAGGACCAGTCAAGGGCCTTTTTCAACTCACGACCTTCTGGATACAGAGTACGATCCCATAGCCACTGAGCCACACAGCTCCCCCCGGCAGACAGGACTTGTGAAGGGTGGCCTCGCGAAGTCACTCACCTGTGATCCAAACCACTAACAATCTGTATGACAGCTACCCTTTAACTGTACTCCTAGGCTTGTGTATTTTTGTTTTCATCTTTTGCTAAGCAACGCTGTCGGGAGGAGCCGTGCTTCTGTCTGTCTGAGTCCACAAACATCCAAATGCCTGCCTCTGAACGGGAATGACTCCCTGCATTACCCACATAGGCCCTTGGAACATAGTCTGAGCTTAACCGGGTCCAACTGTCGGCAGGCGTCTTATCTCTGACTGGGAGACACGCCGGTGCTTTGACTGGGATCTGTGGTTTAGCCCCAACCTGAAATAGACCAGCTTTAGCCACATCATCACGGGCACCGTGGGTAATCGGGCGTCGTAAGAGCCAGTCACCGTCAGCCCATAAACAAGAGAACAGAGTATATATGGCCACAAAATATTCAGTTTAAAATATTAGGCAGACAAATAGGACAAATTTATATCCATTTAAACACCGGCGGTAATGCTGAAATGTTCAGCGCTGGTTCCCAGCGATGATTATTTATTACGAGAATAAATCCCCGGTGTTACTTAAAAAGTTCAGTGTGAGCTCACAGTGAAAGGGAGAACAGATTAGTGTCCCGTACATCAGCGGAGGTGCCAGGGCTATAAAGATAAACCGAAATGAGCGCTGGATTCATTCATGCCTCACCGCTGAAGCCTGTCTTTTTTTTTTATTTTAAAGTTTTTTTTTTTCTTGGGCACTACTCTGTGTCCCACAACGCCAGCCGGCTCCTGTAAGATGTGAGGGGCGGGTTTTTTGGGGACGGATCGCAGGCGGCTGAGTATTTGACATGATCCTCCGGCCAGTCATCTCACCGAAAACGCGCCCTCTCCGGAACCGCGGACTGCGTCAGATTTACGTGGCAGGGCGCAGATTTTCCACACAAACTCAATGGCTGCTTTACTAACTTGTCTACAAATGTCTGCTAATTAGAATATTTGTTATTTTTTTATAGTAAGGGTCTCCTGGCACAGTAAAAATATGCAATGATCATTGTGGGGGAGGGGGGGCATTCAGACATGTTCCCCCCACCTCCTCGCCACGGTACAGTCTATAAAGCATGACCAGAAATATTTTATTGTCTGGCTTCATCGTGAGAGAGTCTGTATGACAAGACTGAGCAACTCGGGTTGTGTATTAGACAGTGCTGAAAGGGGCTAGATCTAGATTAATTGCAGATGGAGGTTCCAGGTCTACCTAGACATGGTTTACGGTGTCAAACTTTCCTCGTATCAAGAACTGCTCTTTTTTTCGGCCCTGTTCTGCTGAGCTTGCATGAGTGACCCTACACCGTCACTCTTTTTGCCTAATCAGCTGAATCACCAGAGCTGCCATCCCCTCACACCCCAACCTGGCCCACGTCCCCGCATGGTGCTCTACTCACAAATATGCGAAGGTGGCGGGCACACACGAGCCCCACGGAACCGTTCTGGTCGGGGCCGCAGACCACAAGGACCGTGGGCTGCTTCTTAGCCAGGGTGCCCAGCGGGAAGGCCTGCAGAGGGAGGAAGCAGAGATACGGGGAGACTCAGAAAAGGTGAGCAGAAGAAAAGATCGCCTGCTGACAGGCAGCAGGTCCTCGGTCCTCGGTCTGTTGCCAAGCAACCAGCATCCACCTTTATTGACTGACCTATCCATATCCGGGGGGGTAAAGTGCAGGGGGAAATGACACCCTTTGTTTATTTACTTTTTTTAGAGCCCAAACTCTTTAAAATAACCCTGACAGCGTCGGAAAAAATACCGACACGCACGTCACAGGATACAAACTTTAAATAACACACTTTCCATCGCTCTTCTGAACCCAGGCCGCATGGTCCACATTGTTCCCATTTTCCCGGCCAAGTCTGGAATCTCAGCTTTTCTGCTTTGGGGGCCTTTAGGCGGCCCGCCAACTGCCTGCGTAAAAACGCTTTCATTACCGAGCAGTGAGGGATACATGTTGAACAGGCTATGCCTGTGGGGATTTAGGTCTTTAATCGGAGGAGTGAGCAGAAGTAGACTGATGAGGCAAAATGCTCGTTAACAGGTAGCGGTCAGTTACGATAATGAGCACATATGCATTCTGCTCAGAAGCGCTCGGAGTGGCCTGTCTGGAGACGGCTCACCTGCGTGAATGGGAGCTCATTACGGTGCCGTTTACATCTCACACCTCGTAACGCCGGGCCGCTCGGAGGCACCCAGAGGGCCCAGCTTGGCAGGCTTTCCCAGAGCAAAGCATTGATGCTGATTGAAACTAATTTTCCTTAATTAAAGTCAAGGTGAGACGTGCCCAAGGAAGCACACAAAGAAACCGCTGGCAGCCAGGCCCCCTCATTACTCTTCCCGCACTCACGTCAGCCTTGACATTTCTCCATGCGACGCGGCCCCATCCCTACCCTCGGGCAGAATGTCCTCCTGGTGCTGGACCTGTCAGCATTCTCCGTGTCCTTCTGTGGACCGTCCAAGATCATCTTTGCTCAGAGAAAAGCAGAGGAAGAGCTTCTTTCTCCAGGCAATTAGGATTTGTCCTTAATGAGGACCGTTTCGCACCTTTGAAAGAGCCGTCAACCAGAGACCCAGCCTATTCGTTACAGTGTATATGTAAATACTCATATATTCTTAGACTGTACTACCTGCTATTTTACTGCACTACAGCTATTGATTATCGTCTTATGTCTTTCCATACTTATGTCCTCTTTATACTCCTATCTCATGTCCTTTGTTCACAGTCTGCGGATAAACAGCCATGTATTTCGCTGCATTTTACACTGAGTATAATTGTATAAGTGACAAAAAAAAACACTTTGGAGATGCACCTCTGTCATTTCAAGTTTCAAAGGCCTCGCTAATTAGCAACGCGCCCCCTAATCACGCCGAGCCAGATATCCCGCCTCCCACAGTGTCGTCTTAATGAAGACGGAAAAAACACTCAGCGGGGGACAAGAAAAGTTCTCACTTTTTCAGGTGTCAAAACAAGTTGGCCATTCCGAATTTCAGATTAAGTTAGACTCTAGTCAGCAAGCTAGGGCTGATCGCGCAGCCCCAGTTGATTGGGGGTTTGGATTTTG
>JAODLD010000038.1:6275389-6300389 GCA_026781065.1 Mormyrops boulengeri
ATTTCAGTAAAACATTCTTTCATCTCCCCCCCCCCCTCCCCCCAGTGCTAACAGGGATTCATGTCACAACATCTATGTTGCTTTTATCACGCTGCGATAATTCTGCAGAAATGAGAATGTTTGTAGTCTGTTTCTGCTATCACAGTGAATTTATGTTTCTGCTATCTCCTAGATTGGCTTTTACCGTTATTTTTTCTTTCATTCTTTTTTCCCCTCCTCTTCTCCCTCCCCGAATCCATTAAGGGATGCAGAAACACAAATAGCCCCATCCACATATCCACTCTCTTGGTAAGCTTTAATCAGTGGAAACTACATTGTGGTCCTTGACCCCAACGGCGCACCACGCGTGGAATAGATTAAATCAAAACAAAAAAAAAGGATTGCTTGTGCAATGAAGTTATCACTTTGCCAATGTTTTTAACTTCTGGACATTTAATGGCAGGGATGCTTCTCTTAACCTTTTGCTGTAGGATGGATGGTTCTCCTGAAAAACAACCAGAAGCGGACAAAGAAATTCAGGGTCTTCGTTAGAACCCATTTTTTTAATCTTTTGCAAAGGTTATAGCTTTTAAAGGGCTAAAGATGATTTTCTCTGTGCTCTCTAATCAGACATAATGAAGAAACATTTTAAAATGAGACATACGGTCCCCAGGTTAAGAACACTGGACTTATGGACAACTCCTTCTTACGAACAGACTGCCATAAAGCCTATTATATTTAAAATTCAGGTTAAATACAATGGTTCGTAATAATGAACGCACGCACTACTTTGTGATGTTTGCGAAAACATTGCGCAGCTTCCATGGTTCGTTGGTTAGAGATACAGTACAGTACCATATTTATTTACTTTATTATTACTGTATAATAATTATTATTATTATGTACTGTGTTATGTTATTATTTTTCCAACTTACCGTCACATTCAGCTTAAAGACAGATTTAGGGAATGGAACTACTTCGCAATCTGGGAACTGCCTGTATAGGTTATTTTTTTAATGTATTTATTTATTTTTATTCAAGCCAATAGAATGGAAGCTGTCTCACAGCACTGATCTGGCCCACCTTTACACATCCACCAAAAAGTGTAGGGCCGTGGGTGTGATGAGCATCTGTAGCCTCCCAGGTACGGCCGGAGTGACACCGGAACCCTCATCCCGGGACGGATTGGGTTCCGGTTCCTTTTGTTCTTGTCCGGGTTAATAGAAATCGAGGAGATGGCCAACGGAAAAAAAGGTGTAATTTTCTGCCATTTAAGCCTGCCGGAGTGGCACTCTTCAGGAAGCAATGAAAAGTATGAAAGTGTAATAGGCATTTTGAAAGCGGGAGTTTATGGAGTTGCTTGAGGGATTCTAAGATTTAGGCATGCATCGAATCGAGAATGAGATAATCAACATTGTGAAATTGAAACTTGTCTGCCTCTCCTGCTGCCGCGTGCCCTGTTACACACCAATGATTTGTAACACTCATCTTCACCAAGGCAACCTTCAAGATTATCCGCCACTGTCAATAGTAATTGCCAAAGTATTTTATTACCTGCACACACACACACACACACACACACACACACACACACACCATATATGCAGGTGCAAAAAAATAATAACTTAAAGACAGACATTATCACATTTCAGGGTAGTAGCAGAAAGGAATCTTGTATGTTTTCCGATCATTGTTTTGCTTGTTTTATAGTGTCTTTTTTTTTCTTCTTGCCATGTGACTATCCTCTGCACCCGTGGCACATAAACCAGGATTAAGGAGGAGGGACCAGATGCGGTTATACCCCATAGAATGGGAGGAGGAACAACAGAGAAGCCTTTTTGAGAAGGCGGACGGGCCAGTGCAAATTGACGTCTGAAACTTAGTTTCCACAAAAAACGACAGCAGAGTTGATTACGTCAAAGAAGGGCAGCATTTTCCTGACCTGCCCTATAGCTAAACAACCATATAACCTATAATAGCGATTCCGATTATTTTAATTATTATCATTATTTGTTTATTTATTCCTTTCGTCGATTGGCTCCAACTCCCCCCGGTGATACTGTGTTTTTTCTATTCTCCGCATCACGCAATCCTCCAGCACGGCCTGAAAGAAAGGGTATCTTGTGCTACCAATCTGAGCTGTCGGTTCTAGTACAGCTGCATTACCTGCCCATAGAGGGAAGCTTAAGGACTTAATCAGAATAATGGTGACGGTGGCTGACATTGTCAGTGATATTAGATTAAGTGCGTGTCTGTGTGTATGTGTGTGTGTGTGTGGGGGGGGGGGTATTGGTTGTTGGCTGGTAATTGACGCTCTGCCTGGCCGCCATGCTGAAGCCCCCCTGCCACCCCCCCATCCCTTAGCGCAGTTAGCGCTCGTAAAGTGAGCAGCCCGCCGCATCATTCAGGGCTCCGCCTGATCGAAGGCCCGGCTCAATAGCGCTAAACCGGCTAACATTTGAAAGATTTGTCTTACAAAACCTTGAAAACGGCTCTGAACGTCCATACATTGATTTTTGTTGCCCGGGAGCCTCGTGGGCTTTGATGTAAAGGCAGGCTCAGCGCGAAAGGTGAGGAGACTCCTCCCCGGCACGGCGAAGGAGCGCACAGGAGGATTTCTGTTAATAGCTGGGCCAAAATAATTAGCGGCCTGCTAAGTTAGGGGCTAGTGACTTCCTCAGCCTAGCTGCTGTATGCCCCCTCCGCATGGACAGCCAATGAAGCCCTCTCCACCGGGCCCCCCTTCCAAAAACCACTTGCCCTTTTCGACAATTTAATTCTTTAATGTTTTATCATTTTCATTAACGTTTGGACTGGATATTAACATAGCTGCAAAACAAATTGATGTATTATTCTGATTATCTGGCCGACGGTAAGGCGGAAAGACTTAATGAAACTAAAGAAAAATGAAGTTTTTAAAATTGGTAATTAAATTTTTAGCCTTTGAACTTACTTCTGCTTTCATGATGGTGACCTATAAGATAAGGATCATTATACTGATTTTAATAAGAAAATATTTCATTTATCTTATGAATAAAGAAAGTAAAATGGAGCGGAATGGATGGAATTTTCTCCATTTAATTTCTAGCTTACTCCTAGGCAGATGGTAGAATTACTTTATTTAGTGCTGTAATATAGTGTTACGTCATCTGAGTAGGTTTGCATGGGACTCTAGCGTTTTATGGTATGAACGGTACACAGTTGTAGACAGTCGTGCATTTCCCTTTAAGACCAACAGCATAACCGTTTAAAACCATTTCCCTAACGGAAGTACCAGACACAGCGTGTTCGTTTAGTTAAGATACGTGTAAAGCGTTACCAGTGCTTTTAAGGTGATTAATGCTGGATTAGAGAGGGGAAAAGGAGGGAAAGAATCTTGTTGGCGTTGGTGTAACAGGCAGCTGTAAGAGCTTTCATTTCAGCTGTCCCTTGAAAATACACCACCTCCCCCCCACCCCTTTTTCCATGCTCCCCCACCCTCACAGTTTTCATGTGATAAGGAAGTGTTAAATCAAAGCGATTTCTAATTACGTATCTTGGTACTGGCCACTATGCCGGCAATGTTTACAAGGCTCAGATGCAGGCTCCCACCACCCCGGCAGAGTGGGCAGCGTGGCAGCTGCCAGCGTGTGCCACCTGCTGCACGCCGCCTCATTAGCATAATCGCCCCCCCAACCCCCAACCCCCTGCAGATGGAAGTAATGGTTTCACGCACCTTTGTGTAATTGCTACCGTCATAATATATGCCAAATTATTCTGTCCTGTGATTAGAGGCTTCAAGTGGGGCCTCGTGTTCAGTTTACACACAAGTACCTTTGATCCGGGGGCCTTGAAATGTACTGCCGCAAGGGCATTACCCATTCTGTTTGCTTTCAGAAACCCGCCATAACTCTAATGTGACTGTTACCCATGCAAATTAAAAATGGATCAGTCAGCCTTATGCACAATTGAGCTGTTTTTTTTTAATCGTCATTGTTTACTCCGTGAGGCTTCCGTGCATGTGTGCTTATTACAAGTGAACTTTTATGCATGTGCTTATTGTATATGCCGATGGACGGTGCACATTCATTCTTCAGTGGGAGCGCCGATAATGGAGGGGATGAGAGCGTTCTGGTAAAGAACACTTCAGCCGTGATTCTTGGCTTTACCTCTGTGGCTCTGCGGCGTTGCATTGTTGACGTTCGACTGCCGAGTGTTTAGCATATTTAAAGGGTTTATTGGTGTAAAATGGCGGGGGTGAGTAGAAATAGACCCTTATTACCGTAATGCTTTACATAATTAGGCCGCTACTGTCTCCCTCGGAGGGAGCTGTGAGGCGGGAGATTGAATAGGCAGCGATTGGACGAAGGGAGGCAGGATGAGGCGGGCCGGTCCGGTGATTGACAACTGCCCTGGCCACTGCTAAGAGAGGGTGGCCCTAATTGGTTGCACACTAGGCAGTGACAGATGCTCACTGGGAACTTCACTGCTGTGGATCTGCAATGTGTTTTGCAAGCATGAGCATAAATTACAAGGGGGGTGGGGGTTTATAATCCCTCCCAATAATCAAAACAGGCTAATACAACCCCTCAATAATCCTGTCTCCCCCTAAATGGGTGGAGATTTCAACCCCTGCAATGTTCAAACCAAAGTTACACCCCTTGGTGACGATAGAGGAATGCCATCTAAAACCGAATGCCTGAATCTAATCATGTCATGTTGAGATATGGATGTATGTAGGGTGTAAAGTCTTACTGTCTTTTTATTAGCCCTTTGGTTCAATCGGTCCGGACTTGTCCCTTGCGTTTGACTTCTGGTCGCACTTATACCCAACGTAGCTGCTGCTTCCTCCCTCCGTTCCGTCTTGAGAGGCGGATGATAAATTCGTAACGATGCCACCTAATGGGTGTGAACGGGAAGGGGGACATGTTACCTTTTTAAAGCAGTTGTGTCTTCAGGCCCCATTGATTAAACGTTAACTGATATACTCTGGCTGGGAGTCCTGTTATGGCTTCCGGTCGGCAAGATAGACAGTTTGGGGTCCCGCCTGATCAATATTACAGATTTCATCCATCAATGGGTTCCCAAAACAAAAGATATCTGTTACCTGATTAGGACATTGGGGAGCTCTCACCCCTCTGTACTCATGGATACCAGGCTTGGGTTGAAAGTCGACCGGCTTACAAGCACGGCAAGCATGAACGGACATGAACAGTGCATCGTCGCCTATACCGGAGAGAAAGCTTAATCTCCATGTGTCTGATTGTAGGAAGAGCTTTCCTGTTTTATTTATTTATTTCCTCAAACTTCCTTCTGGCCACCAGATTGGCTACATGCCTTCAGTGTGACAGTCGGAGCCCGGTGCGTACCGACGGCGGTCCAAATGACCGAATCAATGCAAAAACAGCCACCACCGTTTAAGCATATCAATAAACGTTCCTTTATTCTCTCCTAAATGGATAAGTGTCGCAGTTAGAAAGTCCAATGGATCTCTTAATTGAAAGCTAATTTTAAATCGATGAAAGAGGGTCATTTAAATATTGATCTCCCCTTTCTGCTCAAATTGTTAACATTTACTCTTTACCCGTTTTTCCCTTTTTTTTTGTAACAACTTTGCTTGGACTCAATCAATATCCACCAATCAGTGTGTCGTATACGAAAAAAAATGGCAGTTACTGACATACTTCCCAATAAGTGTGTGACATTGTCCCTGTAAAAATACATGAAACAAAGGAATGAAGCACACTTCACAGTGACGTGTATTTCAGTGTGTAAAGACATATGAAAAAGTGCATTTACTGACATAGTACAAGTGGCAATTTAACTAAAGATAACTTCTGTGTGTAGTGCTCAGTTATATGATGTGCTTGTTTCCTGCCCTGTGTCGTGTATTACAAAAAATAAGACAAATTTTTATCAAAATTGGTGGCTTGTTAGGTAGCACTGTGACATCCTGGCTGGGGGTTTGAATGCTGCCACTGCACTATGCATGTTTTTTCCATGTTACACAGGTTTCCAAACGCAACTCAGTGACATGCAGGTAGACTTATTGCTATTTCTTAATTGTCTGCGTTGTGCCTTGTGTTGCCTGGGATAAACTCCACCCCCATAATATCGATAGTTGGTAAAATGTTGGATGGATTTTGATCAGAATACATTAGAAAAAATATGCTAAAGTCAATCACAATTGTATATATAACCTCATGGAAGTATCCCAGATTTTCAGGTCTTGGCTTCAGTTAGTGATAAGGAGATGCTACTAGTTTATATTATCTAGAAAGTGAAAGCGGGCGCAATTCTGTAATGTTTCCCACATGGACCTCAGCCTCACCAAAAACATTACTGCTTGACTCTCTGTCAACATGTTGGTTTTTGTCTAAAGCTCACGTTTGCCTGGACATCCCTGTCAGAGTCTTTCACCACAGGGGTTTTGGCCTAAACAAAGCTGTTTGTATGGTGATGCCGTCTGAAGGAGGAGCAGAAAGGATGGCCGGGCGTTTTGCGGGATTTCGGAGATTGAGCTGCTTGTAGGTACGGTAAACCAACAGGAAAGCATCAGGCCCTTTGCCTCTTTTCAACACATGTCCTTGCTCTTAATTATTATTCGTTATTTCTTTTTTATTAACTATCGCCAAGAATTTAAATAGAAATCAACCACAAGTTTTTATCACCAAGATCTCAATACTTTCAAAGATGTCCTAACCTTTAAAAGACACCTAAATTCTCCCTGGAGTATGATTTCAGATTGACTATCTCGAGCATGCAAAACAATCACACGCTTAATTCTTTGCTAACGTTGTCATATTTGTACAGAGGAAAAATTAAGCTCTGTTATTACAGTGACACGTTGACAATAGAAACAGCATTGCAATTATATTGCATTCTCAAACAAAACCTGTGCTTTGCAACATTGATTGTTTCTTTTTTACCCTTTTAACTTTTCAAAGTGAAAATTATTATGTCTATTTTTTAAATAGAGACGGTTGCTGTTGACAACGGGGAAGGTCACACAAAATACAGCGCTTCGCACTGCCCCCGTCTGTATTTTTGTCCCGATTCTGGCATGGCTGGGCTGGTGGCGGCCCTGTACGTAGCCGGGCGTCGCATGTGGAGCCCATGTTCCCGGCAGAAGCTTCGAGATGTGACAGATAGATCTTATTTGTCTGATAGAGTTCACCAGGGAAATGGAGCTGGGCTGCTTACTTCATTAGGTGGCCTCATTGATTGAGCCGCGCTGAAGTGATGCGGCAGACTCCTCCGATAACTGCTGGTAATAGAACGAAATGAATTCTTATCACAGAGATTGGGGAGGCTATTAACCCTGGCCTCCAGTGCTTTTTAGGAGTCAGAGACAGGAAGAGGATCAAGGTGGGGGGGGAGGGTGGCCGGGTTCCGACTGGGCTTGGGTCACGTCAGAGGCCGCCGTGTGAAATTTCCAGCCCGGCTGGCTCCCGTGCGGATGAAACGACAATAGGGCCAGCTGTTTATAATCAGTGCTGAATAAATACTGTGCGGAGAATAATAATGTTACAGGGAAAAACGTGAGATGAAAGTGGGTTGAAATCCCTTTAAATTATTTTCAAATAAGCAATAAGATCCTATAGTCATGCTTGCTGACGGTGTTGTTTTGGTCTGAATGACCCGGCTCACTGAAATCTGCAATGTCTAATATGGTATTTCTGAAAGATACAGGTCTTATGGATTGTGTATGGTGAACTTTGAAGATGTGTCCCTTAAATGGTTACATTTCTTGTAAAGAGTTACTGAATAGAAACATCCTCTCTGGTAGTTAAAGCAAATCTGCAAATTTTCTGTTTCGGGCAAGAAATGAAATGAAAGTGCATTTTAAGTGTTTTTTTTTTTGTTTGTACAGCAATTTTGTCGATTTAAGGAGCCGAAATTTACCTCGAAGTTAACGAAAAATGACTTAAAACCTAGCGTCAATTTATTAGCATGATACCTGACAAATAAATTAACACCAAGGGTACACATAGTGACAAAGGCATGTTGGAACATGTTAGGGCGCTTCAATTTGGCCAAAAAATATTTAGCGAAAGATAACTGGAAATGTGTTTTCTGCGCCATGAAATGAATGCATATGTTGCTGTGTGATGTTCTCTTGTACATCAACACTTTGGTAGAGTACAAATTGAGTTTAGCTTGGAAAATAACTAGAGGATTTGGACCCAGAGTGTGCTCAGAGCATGGGCGCTAACCCCTCTGCATCAGACCAAAATGACTGCACCGCTGTCATCATCATATTCCAGCAGATTGGAGAAATGATTCTGGTCGCCGAAACCTTTTGTAATCTCATTTCAAATACGAACTCCGGATTGCTCAAATAAAGAGAAAAATACAAAATACAAAGCATCTCATCATTTCTCTTCCCATTTTAATAGGACACCAGTGTGCGGTATGAAATTTGTTGTGATTCCCCTTAAAATCAGCCTGAGGTGATTCTGGTGATTCAAAAGTCTCTAGTGATTCAGAAGCCTAAACTTAGAACAAAATTGTTTATAACATTGCCCACCTGCAATAATATTTTTACTGCAGACTCTGCATACATATTTGTGCTATTAAAAAAACACACACGAGGTTTTAGTCTAGACTGACAGTAAGGTAACTGTTTCGTTTATGTGACTGCAAACGCTGTCCCTCACGATAAACATATTACACATTTATGATGTACGGTCTGGAACTGGACGAAGACTCAGCTGAAAGCGTTCTATACACAAACTTGTCTTTTTTTTGTGGGCGTCCTGTCAGACCAGCCGGTGCAAGGAGAATCTGGAGGGTCTTACTGACGGTGAAGCATGACTCCTCGTCTCCTTAGAGTCAAGTTTGTTGTCTTTGAAACCCAAGCTCAAGTACTTCTCACCATTGATGCAAAATCAGACCTGTCTATTCAAGATATTGAGCATTCTGACTATAAGGGAAGTGCACGGATTAAGACACTAGCATCTCTTCGAAGGTGATGCCCAGGCGATTCACAGCTGCCTGGGGGGAAGCCTGAGGACCATCCTGTTTAATAGGCGTCTCTGTTGATGCCCATTGGGTTTGAAGGGCACGTAACATTAATGCCACCTCTCAGTGACATCTACTTGTCATACCTCTGTGGTGCCTCAAGGAGGAACGTCTGAATGTGTTCATTCATATTTTGTTATGTGGATTAAACAGTTGTGATATCCTTTGAGCTTGTTTATGCTCAGGTTCTTGAAAACGTTTTTAGGAATAATACCCAGATACTGAGGGCAGCGTAATATGGGTTAAGGATAAGCTAGAAATCCTCACAGAAACTGGAGGGTCGTGTCGCCGGTTCAGTGTCGTCGCCACTCCCAGGCTAAGCTGTGCGAGAATAGACCCGGCGTCGGCGGGTTGATGTTTAGTATTTTAGACATGGTACATTAACGGCATCTGTTTAAGATCTAAATGCTTGTTAAATACGCTGAAATTTGGAAGGACAAAAAAAGAAGGGGAAAGGGGAGGGGGGGCTTGCATGACGACTCAACAAGTCGGCAAAGGTTATTACCCCGAAAGTATTACTACTGGTCCTTAACTAAGTGGAGCGCGGGATAAGGTTTCAAAGATTCTTTCAGATCGGTCGGCAAAATGAAAAACAGTGGCGGGGAGGACTTTCCCATCGGGTGGGCAGCCGGCCCCTGTTGCCGGGAGAAACTCGAGGACCCTGGAAGCCGGAAAGAGCGGCTGTTTCACACCTAAGCATAAGGGCACTTTCATCCAGTGTGACACCAGCTAGAAGCTCTGATGTAATCCTTGATGTTAAAACTTCGTCAACGCCCAGTAATGGTGCAGCTAACGACAGCGGCTGAGGTTCTTATGCTGAGCATTGATTGTATTGCTCTATATGTATAAACCCTCCATTAATAGTGTTGATAACTCTGTATCCCAAAAAAACACTAAGAAATGACTGAGAATTGCGCTTCGCTGGGTTGATGAAACAGTGCTGTCTTAGTGACGGGAGTTTCAGCTCACTTGAGACGTCCCTATACTTTTGTCCATTACTCAGCTAATATTTTTCCAGTGTAATATGCAATTGGTTAGTCTTTTACTGTGCAGATAATGACCAGTCTGGTATGACATTCTTCCCATGGGGAATATATATAAAAAAAATTATGCGAGCTTCATCATTAGCCAGTTGCTAAAGTGTAAGTTTGCTCTTTAAAAGTTACTGGCTGGCATATATAATTTGTTCTTCTGGTCATAACAACTTGTAGGTGTTTTTCAAGGCAAAGCCCAAGCCAGTCAGACATAAGTTGTGCCATAAAAATCAAATGTGCTGTCATTTGTTTTCTCCTGTGTTTGATTCTCTTCTCCCACCTTTTTCTTCAGGCAGTTCATTTTGGACTTTGCATGTGATTAAAACTTGTCCATCGATATAACTCTGGGGGGGGTGTTAGGTAATAAAGCCCCCATACTTTCGCCAGTCTGCTTTTACGTTATGACCATCTCACATCAAAGGGAGTCCCACCAGGTTGAGAGAATCGCATAAGGGAGACAGTTTGACCTCCAAGGGTTATTTGTTTGCGGTTTTCATGGAGGCCTGTAAAAGGAAGTCCCGCCCTCCTCCACACACAGCCCGGACTGCTGTTTGCGATTAAGCTGACAGGTTGGTGTCCCTCCCCATTGCCAACACCCTCTCGCCTTCGCGTTCGGATTGCTCGAACCGTGGCCAGGGTCAGGCTGAGGGCAGACACCCTGGTGATGTATAGGAAAGCACGTCTGGGAATTTCTCTCACTCTTGAATCACATACCAGGAGAAGCAGCAGATCACCCCAGAGAACGCCTGAGGAGACCCAGATGATGGCTGTATCTTTTACTACCTTCATAATTCGCCTTTCTTCTATGGACAGACGTGTTGTGTTTTATTAACGCAGTCTGCGATAGCCTTAACAATGTTACCCCCCCAAGATGGGGACACAGGGGCCTCACATTGGCACTTCATTTCAGCCACGGGGAATGGGACAGTAAATTTTGCTCTGGCCAAGTCCTCAGAGATGAGGAGAGAAATAGACAAATGTGAAGCTGTGAGGGCAGTGAGGAGGGCGGGCTCTGCTATGAGCTGCCCTTTGCCCTCAATTCTGACTTGACAGACAGGCATCATTGGTGAGCTGATTGGCTTCTGTCGCATCCAATCAGATCCGGCAATTGCAGGCCTCCTCTGTGCATATCCCGCCTCTTCCTTTCACTGCCCATTGGGATGGTGTTCCTTATCTCCTCTCCTTAACTATTAGGGTAGAGCCAGGCCAAAGATGTCCCCCTCCCCCGTCCATCTATCCATTATTCAAAACTATTTGTTTTAATTGAGATTCGAGGAAGATTCCGGAACGACATGAGAGGGGAGAATGAAATGTGGCTTTTTTTTTGTTTTTTGCAATCCTGACCTTGGGGGTGTGAGTGATACAGAAGCTGCCGTTTTTTTCCCAGAAACGAGAGGTTCGATTTGCAAAGCTCGCACGTCTTTGTGCGAACAACAACAAACGCAAATACCACTGTCCCATTCGTGCGTCTTCAAGGGCGTCCTCACACGCATGCACGCACACACGTACATGCACGCGGACGCACGTGCACTACCTTTTGTCTCAGAGTGAAATGCAAGTATACCACTTTCGCAAAAGGGCCAGAAATACCTTTTTTTTCCCCCTTACCCTGCATACAGCTACTAGGACTGACAGGGGGATATTTCATCCTGTTGTCAGAATATTATTAATAAAACATCATGACTTGAGTGCAGCACAATTTCTCCTTTCAATCACTCCCAGCATCTGCCATGAAAATTTCATGCTGTATATAATTTCCGCTTAATGCATTGCACTTAAAATGTCTGCGTGAGGGCTGCTTGTGGAATTTGAAAGGGTTAATTATATAAGGTTCTGAGAATCTGGCCCCATGCTTACCAAACAATGACTTGAGTGATTGTATGCAAATGTGCCTTTGACCTTTTTGCCACCTCGTGGTCAATTTATATGGTTATTAAGGCTCTGGAAAACTGATGAGCACACTGCTTGGGAACACCCCCCCCCCATTTCATTTCCTTGCAGGTCTGGAGGAAAGAAATATCATTTTTAGTTTTTTTTTTATTTTCCGCCGCGATGGAAGTGGCATGTGTTTTCCGGCGGGAGCTGGTTATCTGCTGTTGCTCAGACCGCTGAAAATTCATTAAAACGTGACATCAGCGCAGTGAGAGACAAATGATCTCAGGATGAAAGAGAACAGTGGGGCTTTCAGGGATTAGCGCCGCGCTGCCGTGGCCTAGCAGCTAACAGCATAAACAGATTAATCCGCTAGCTAAAATACACAGAATTATTAAACGTGGGGTTAGCCGGCACAAAGATCGCCGTGTAATCTGTCTGGTGCTAACATTCAGAGGAAGTGTGTGCCATTCTGGTGCTGAGAGAGAGCTCACAGTCGGTCTCCATATAAGTACCCCCGACCTCAGTCATGGGGGGATGGCTGTTTTTAAAAAAAACAATTTACTGCTCTGGATGAGTTGAAGAAGCAAATATCACCTTTCGTCCCGAGCGGTAAAACCGGAGGTCGGCCGCTGCCCTAGCCAGGTCTGACGGAATGACCAGGCGTGGTCTGGTGGGGGTGGAGCCGGCCGTCTCTTGACCACGTCTCTTGTTGCTGGGTTTGCAGAGGAGCCGGTCGAGGACTCAGAGGCGCCCCCTAGGTCCGTCGCTCTGGCCACGGCCGACGACAGAGACATCAGTGAGAAAGACGGCAAGGAAGGCAAGAAGGCCGAAAAAGAACCCAGTAAGAGCGTAGAACCTGGCCTTTAATTTTCTGCACCCCCTTCCTAGTGCACCCCGCCCCCCCTTCGTCTTCTGCACTCTTTCATCTTAAACTGTCTGCCCATTCTGGTTGGTAATGGCTGCCTGTGTGTTTTGCATGCAAGTCTACGCTGGTATCCTCCCCTTGACCCTGTCCTAATCATAACCATCTGACAAGCATGGATGTGGATAATTCAGAGAACGTTACGGAATGACCAGCACCATTTTTTTTTTAAAATTCAAAAAACACTTTTGTGCGCCTGCGGTTTTTTTAAGCTCCTTCTCCTTTAATCCTTGCTGTACTTGAGATTCCCCTCATGACGTTACTGCGTACATGCAGAATTAGCGACCGCTCGTCTAGGTTTATATTATTATTTTTATAACAGCAGCCCTCGTAGCCTTTTTAAAGCCTGTTGTTGTGCAGGCTCCTTTCCATCATTTATCTAAAAGACCTAAGGCAGCTCTTCTATTACAGAACATTCTTCCCAAAGCCATAAGGCTGATGATCTGCATATATTTGTAAATGCTAACTGGAGCACCATTTCACTAACAGCGGGCCCGCGTGCAGCCTGGAAGCGAGCCTTCAGCTAGCATCTGGTACACATACTTCAGACCCTGTTGTATTTGATTTGGCAAGTAGGAATCTGTACAAGCTTTTATGTATGAGATGGAAATCCATGGTCAAAATGAATATCACATTGGTTCTTTTTACTGCGGCCTGTACCTGGCTACATGACGTGGGGATCAATGGAGCAGAAGAATTGCTGAAACAGGTTGGAACCTATTAGCTTAGCTAGTCATCTGTCTTTTAACCATATCTGCAATGCCAGGCTGTCAACGTGTTTGCTCCCCAGAAATATAAAGCGCCATTAACACTACGGCGGTGGGTACAAATCCAAGTCGCAGTCAAATGCTGTTTTTTTATTTATATCTTCTTTTTAGATATACCAGAAAAATGTGCCAGAAAATTCCCGATTTTACACGTTCAGGTTTTTTCTTCTTCTTCTTTTTTTTTTTTTTTTTTTTTTTACAAAACGCAGCGTTTTTTCGTTACAATGAATACGCGTCGAAGGGTGTTGTTGGAGCTTAGCGTTTTGTTCGAGTCTCAGATCTGTGGTTGTAAAGGATGTCATAAATTGTTCAGTATGACACGCAGATGCTGCCTTGTCATGTAGGATTTGTTTCAACTCCTCGAGGGTCACGGAGGGAAGAACTCAGTCAGCCAGGAAGGCAAGATTATGCCGTGCGAAGTTTTAGTGACGCTTGGTTCATCTGTGAGGGAGTCTGTCTTCAGAATGAGGGGTGTTTTCTTCGCAAAATCAGGGCTCTCTTACCTCATTTACATTGTCATTTTAATCTAGTGTCACGTCAGATTAATTCTAATCCAAATAGCATTTCCCATGCAAATGTAGTAATCTGGATAAACTCCAGATTACTTTGTGCTTTGCAGGGATGTAACATGTCAGCACGGTGGCTTAGGGAAGCATTTTAATAACACAGTAAACACAAACAAAAATGAAAATTATCTGTCATAACCACTAAGAAAATTATTGGTCGCCCTGACAGAAATTACCAAGGAAATAAGCCATTGTTCATAAAACTAATTTTCTTTTTTTTAATGTCTTTTACAATTTAATTAATACAGAGAAATGAAATGCTTGCAAACTAGATCAAATATTTAATATTTCAAATTTACAGCTCTTCCTTGAAACATTTCTTGCACATACCCATAAATTAACTGGATGAGGAGTTACATTTGCACAAATTCCATCTCGAATGACATTTATATATTTTTAATAGTTATTTAGAATATGGGTGCCAGGGCACAGTCATGAGATGCGCTTTGAGCTTAGATAATGCACTTTATGATTCATTTGTCATATGGTGGTCTGTGGCTCTGGGCTTTTTGGAGTTTAGGGTTCAGAATGTTGAATTCACATGGTGCTGAACTGCTGAAGGACACAGTAATGCCTAATCCAAACCAGCGTCCATCTTAATCAACAGAAATACAGGTTCTCTTTCAGAGCAATGGACTATTTCTGCTCTGTACCTGGCATCTGGT
Organism: Mormyrops boulengeri; assembly: GCA_026781065.1. Classification (NCBI taxonomy): domain Eukaryota; kingdom Metazoa; phylum Chordata; class Actinopteri; order Osteoglossiformes; family Mormyridae; genus Mormyrops; species Mormyrops boulengeri. The sequence continues at coordinate 6,290,201 of JAODLD010000038.1, forward strand.
AAAGCGGACCTAATGCCACCAAGATGGCCTCCTTAATAAATGATGGCTAAAAATTAGTTATGAGGATATTTATTTTAGACTATGGAGTGCTTTATATTTCCTACAACTAAGTTTATGTATAGAATATTTACATTTATTTCTACCCCAAGTATTGTTTTAGACAAAAGAAAGTGTCATGTCACAAAATTTTATTCATGTTGGTAAAATAAAAAAGGAAAGAAAAGAAAACCAAACTATGTTAGTAGATGTTTAAAAACATACAATGGGATATTTTCCAGGGGAAAGTGATGTGGCAATAATGTAAGAAACACATAAAGTAAGATTGTTCTTTAACGCAAGACCGTTAGATGAAAAATGAGCAAGGATTTGACAGCTGTATATAAAGACGGCTGGTGGCACTGCTAGCCTCAGTTCTACAATGCAAACAGCACGGACGTCATAAATCACCTTTTGATTAATCCAATCAGCCGAGGCCCCGCCTCTTTGGGGCGTATGTCATCTGAAGACAAACGACGGTGCAATTATTTTATCTATTGCTTTAGTGCAGCGCGCCCCGCGTCTCGGGACAAAGAAGAAAGGGACGATGTCATTGAATGTGAAGGGGTGACTTAAGCGTGATCTGGGGAACAATAACCAGTAGGTCCAGTGCTCCATAACGCGCCTGTTCCTTTGTCCCAGTTCAGTAGCGGTGGGAGGAGGACTGAACACAGGTCAAACGCTTTCACCGCGCAGGAAAAATAACGGCTTAAAATGGGCCAGAAAGCACCTCCGTTCTGTCGCCGACGTCCGAAGCTATTTGTCCAAACAAATGATATTCAGAAGGCTACGCAGATTGCCAGCTGTAAACCTTTTGTGTGGTTTTGGAAATGTGATTTACACGTGCCTGTCACTGCCATCATTTCCAAAGGTGCATGTGTAATATATTATATATAGTTGTTCTTCTCTCTCTGTCCTATGAATATGCATAAAAGCAGCTTGTTTCCTTAGCAAATAAATCATAAAGATGAATCCTCATGCACACGGCACACAATCTGCTCAGCCCTTAGACTGTACATTTACATTCAATAGGGTGGCAATCAGCTCTCAGCTTCATTGTATTGTGAAATGCATTTGCGCCTGGTTGTCCAGCAATCGCCTCCTCACCCGGGAAATAATTTTGTTGCAAATTGACTGGAAGGTGGTGAAGATTGAAAGTTAAAATTAGAAATACTTATAATAAATAGCAGCGTGGTGGGGGTGATGTGTCCCGGCGATGAGACTGGTGCACCAGGAAAATTAGGTTTTCTGTTTGTCATCAAGTGTATGTGACGGACCAACCCACCGCCTCCCCCCCCCCCAGAGACAATGCTGCTGGCACATCAAAGCCAGGAGAAAGAACTATCTCCCATTAGAGGCTGAAGGAAATTCTCAGATGCTTTTGTAAATTTGTATCATGCCCTTGTCTAAGATGTGTGAGTTTTATATTTTGTGCCCACCCCCCCGACACACGCACACACACTCACCCTTGTGTCACAATCCCAGACAGGCTAATATTTCAGACTTTAAAAAAAAATAGCCCATATAACAAAATCGAGATATATGAGCATAGACTAAATAATGGTCTGTTTCCAGAGTAAAGAACAGAATAAGTCGGACAAGGGCTCTTTCGATCGCTTTGCAATTCTGTGCTTCCTCCGTGGTGCCAGTCTTACCCGGGTAAAATGGGATCTCGCCGGTGATGAGCCAATCGGAATAACGGGTTCCGTGGGCTTCGGGATTGGATATACTACATAATCTCGCCAGGTGGATGTGCGCCCTCTCTCTAAAGCATGAGGGTCATGAAAAATTTATCACTTGCCGCACCGTCGCTAAATACAGCTGGAGGGCTGGTATCCAGAGCTGAGCTCATCTGTAAGGATGGTAAGGCTGCAGTCTCCCAGTGCAGGGCATGGATATTTGGGATAATACTTGCCAAAAGGTCCTACGGCGGTGGGACAAACGTGTCTCCAAATGAACTGTAGTCATATTACCGAAATATTCAGTGTTAGTCTTGGGGAGATCGCGTAATGCACATGCAATTCTGCAAGCTCGTTTGATTTTTTTCAAGGTAAAGGGCAAGCATTTTTATGAATAAATTTCATAATAAACTGCCGAACTGTATAAATAAACTTTTTGGATAATGTTTACGTAATCACTTTTAATTGTAGTCGACACATGACGCATTTCAGTATCCATCATTATGAAGTAGTTTGAATGTGGGTGATGGAATGATTCATTGGGTAGCACAGTTACCTTACACCGCAGAGTTTAATTTCTACCCCTGCTGTGTGTGTTCCCTGGTGTCGAGTGGATCTCTTCCCCCTCGCCATATATGTACAGTTAGGCATACCTTCAGCACCCTAAATTAACCCTGGACTGGCGTCCCATCCTGCCCACCGACTGGCTCCAGCCTCCCAAACTTGGAAGATCGTTCAGTGTTTGAAAAGAAGTTTCATTTTAGTTAAATATTATCCACATAATTTAGTTTAATAAAATTTTATAACGCTATATTATGAAATAGCTTTTATATAGATTGCGAAGACTGACATTTAAAGTAATATACTTAGGACTTCACTCGAAAACCTCTAGTCAGAGATTGCAATTGATTCATCTTTAAATGTAACATATAGTTACCTGCATCCTGGGATAACTAATAGATAACTATGACTTTGATCAACTTCAGTCAGATTAGTTATCAGTAAATTGCGGAGATTTGAAATTACCTTACGGTTTTGAGACTATATAAATATCCCTGCCATTTTCCCTCCTTTTTCTTTTACACTTAGTTGTTGTTCTTTCAAACGCATCTTAATTAACAGTTAATTAATAGCTTTTGATATATAAATGTTGTCCCTTAAGAGAATCCTTCCTGAATCTTCTTGGGTAACACTTTTACTTTCCTTATTTCCAAACTGTTTAAAGAAAAGAGGAACAGTTTTGCAGACTGTTTAAGTTTCTCCCCTGTTCCTCGCAGGGATTAATGCGCTGGATAAAGAGACTGCAGGTACGGCTGCGATAGGAAAGAGGTCTCTGTCACAGGAAAAGGAGAATGACGCCTCGGCAAAGAGGCCAAAATCGACAGAGGACAAGACGGCGAGCAGCGAGCAGGTAAAACTTGTGAATCCCATTATGGGCTGCAGAAGCCTGTACTGGCATCGGGCTTTATGGCCCATTGGGTCTTTGGGCAAGGCCCTTAACCCCGGTCACTTCTGGGGCGCTTTGGACAAACACGTCTGTTAAATGAGTAAAATAGGAGGAAAGGGGTTAACTGGAGACCCACAAAGGGGAGGGGTTTCAGCGCAGCCCCACCCACTCCAGCAGAATACCTGAGTTCACTTCCACCCTAAGCAACTCTCCATATCTTATGTGATTTTAAATTAAATTATGAAGTATTAGCTGGTCTTGTAGGACTTTGAGTGATGCGGGTCTTAGTAATTTCTGAAATGGATTACATTAAGAGAGGTGGTGAGAAGCAGCAATCTAAAAGTACTCCTTCTAATGAGGGTCAAGCTGAGACTGAAAAGGGGACACACCTTTGTCATTTGTAATCTTCTGATTAGAATTTCCAGCCAATCACGTTTGGCCAATAAAATTGCACGAAGTGAACACTTAGGCGAATTAGATTAAACCAGCTTTCTCTTTATTTACATTTCGTGGGGTCATATTTGTTAAGTATGAAATATATTCAATTAAAAGAATAAGAAAATACATATGCTGCTTTGCCTAAGCTCCTCTCTCGGATGGTTTTCAGAGCTGTAAACACTTGCATGTTTATGTTTCCTCTGGTTTAACAAGTTCTGTTTTTTGTTTTTTTTTAAAAAAAACAGGTTCAGCAATGCCCATACTGTAATTACAGTAGCAAAGATGGAAATCGCATCCAGATGCACATTATTTCCCAGCATTCCATGCAGCCTGTCATCTGCTGCCCGCTCTGCCAAGACCTGCTCAGCAACAAGATCCACCTTCAGCTCCACCTTACTCACCTCCACAGCGTGGCTCCAGACTGCGTGGAGAAACTGCTCATGACCGTATGGACGACTTTGCTTTAACTGGCCGTTTTCAGAAACCGTAGTAAAGAAAAAAAAGGAAAATTGGTCATGGCTGTCACCCTTGCTGAGGTCCAGAGTACTGTGGCCAACTTGGACAAAGGCTGTCTGTGTTAAATGTTTCCCCGGCATTCACAGCTCCCCCCCGGGAATTTAGTCACGAACATGAAAGTTTTCCTCTTTTGGGAAAGCCAGCACCACTCTTAAAAATAAACTTTTGAACTTTCAAGAAGAATTTGTACTTGTATATTTTAAAGAGCATTAAATTGTTTGCCCAGTTACATTTAGCATGTTGTAATTGTATGTTTGTGTGCATAGAAAGTGAGAAAAATGTAAGAATTAGCAAAAATTCTACAAAGGTTTTTAGTGGTACAGCATTCATATTTAATCATGGTTTTTACCTTTTTCTATTCCAGGTTTCGGGACCAGATCTTATGATACCTAACAACATGCTGTTACCTGCATCCACACAAGATAAAGTCCCATCTCTTGTGGACACTTCAGCTGCTTTACCAGAGGGCTCGGGAAGATCTCAGAGTAAGAATATACCGCTGGCCTGTTTAGACGGCTTTCGAACCTTTCGAACAGCTGAGGCAAACTTACCTTTGACAAGATAGTAATTGGCTGGGGAAAAAAAGTTAATTATTGTTGACTAATCTTTTTTATTGGAATTACAGATTTCTTTTAGCAGTGACAGTTCACTAAGATCCTCATCAATGATCTATCTAATGACCATTTTCCACAATTTTCACAGATTAATTTGGATACTGTGGAAACGATCCATCTATCTGTCTTTCAGCCCTTACCCAGTGCGGGGTTGAAATCTTCATGGTAACATGAATATGATAGAAGGTTATTTCGAGTATATAAGGTAGCCTGCTTCACTTCCTTTCAGGTGACAGTTCCAGCGATGAGAAGAATAGTGCCTCGCTGGATAAGGGTGAACAGGAGCTTTCAAACGAGGAGCTGAAGCCGCCAAAGGAAGCCTCTGAGGCGCCTGACTGGAAGAAGAGTGGCAGTCAGGACCCAAAGAGCGCAGACCCGCTGCAGGAGCACCTTACCGAGCTTCAGAAGCGCCAGCCGCTCTCCGTGTCTGATCGCCATGTCTACAAGTTCCGCTGCAACCACTGCAGCCTGGCTTTCAAGACTATGCAGAAGCTTCAGATCCATTCCCAGTACCATGCCATCCGGGCTGCCACCATGTGCAGCCTGTGCCAGCGCAGCTTCCGGACGTTTCTGGCCCTCAGGAAGCACCTGGAGACAGGGCACCCGGAGCTGAGCGAAGCAGAAGTGCAGCAGCTCTGCAGCACCCTTCCCGTCAACGGGGACCTGTGTTCGGAGAGCGATGCCCGGCCACTCGAGGATGCTCAGATGTTTTCACAGGACATGGATAAAGACGATGAGTTGGACGCGGAAGGGAAAGCCAGCCCGACGGGGAGTGACAGCAGCTCGCTGCTGGATGAGTTGGGCTCAGAGCCAAAGCGGACTTTGCCATTCCGAAAAGGGCCCAATTTCACTATGGAAAAGTTTTTAGACCCTTCCCGTCCGTATAAGTGCACGGTGTGTAAGGAGTCCTTCACGCAGAAGAACATCCTGTTAGTCCATTATAATTCTGTCTCACACTTACACAAGCTGAAGAAAGTTCTGCAGGAGGCGTCGAGTCCAGTTCCCCAGGAGACAAACAACAATGTTGATAACAAACCATATAAATGCAATATTTGTAATGTTGCTTACAGCCAAAGCTCAACGCTGGAGATCCACATGCGATCCGTGCTCCACCAGACGAAAGCCAGAACTGCCAAAATGGAAACCAGCAGCACTGTAGTGAGTGGAAACAGTGGAGCGACGTCCTCTAACAGTCCTGTTAGTCAAGGAAGCGTAGACTCCACAGGCTTAACAGTGTCAGCTAACAAAGAAAACAGTGTAGAAGCCAAAGAAATCAACAAGAAGCATGCTAGCGATCATATTGCTGTCCAGCCCACCCAGCCGCCGGCCCAGTCACCAGCGCAGCTTCAGATGCAGCTGCAGCATGAGTTCCAGCAGCAGGCTGCTTTCTTTCAGCCGCAGTTCCTGAATCCAGCCTTCTTTCCTCACTTCCCAATGACCCCCGAGGCTCTGCTGCAATTCCAGCAGCCCCAGTTCCTCTTCCCGTTCTACATCCCCGGCACAGAGTTCAGCCTCAATCCCGAGCTGGCGCTGCATTCCGCTGCCTTCGGGATGCCCGCCATGACGGGATCCTTTCTCGAGGACCTGAAACAGCAGATGCAGCAGCAGCACCAGCTGGGCCAGCAGCACCTTCAGCTATCCCAACAGCAGGCTTCTCAGATGCAGCAGCAGAAGATACCACAGCAGACAAGCAAGCCCAAGGCCGAGCAGAACAGCGTGTCAGTCGCTGAGTTTCAGATGTCCAGGGAATCGGAGGATATCCAGGAGAAAGCAGAAAACAAATCTAAACAGGAGACTTCAAGGGATGGCGAAAGCTCAAAGGACAGCAAAGATTCCAAAAAACAGAAGCTTTCAGAGCCCCTATTCCCGCCACCTCGTATTGTCTCAGGTGCAAGAGGCAACGCTGCAAAAGCTTTATTGGAGAACTTTGGCTTTGAGCTGGTCATTCAATACAACGAAAACAGGCAGAAAAACCAGAAGAAGAACCGAACCAGTGAGGAGGAGGCCCACGATAAACTTGAGTGTGGGATGTGTGGAAAGTTCTTCTCCAACATGCTTATTCTGAAGAGTCACCAGGAGCATGTTCATGGACAGTTCTTTCCATATGGAGAGTTGGAGAAGTTTGCCCAGCAGTACAGAGAAGCGTATGACAAACTGTATCCCATAAACCCGACATCTCCAGAGACTCCTCCACCACCTCCGCCCCCACCTCCGCCTCCACCACTGCCATCACCATCGCAACCAACTGCCACCTCTATTGGAAAGACTCCAACACCAAACACTGCCCCTTTGCAGACCACACAGCCTCCAGCACCGCCGCCACCTCCACCCCCACCACCACCTCCACCTCCATCTACCGCTGCTCCCCAGGTCCAGCTACCTGTGTCCTTGGACCTGCCTCTCTTCCCACCACTCATGATGCAGTCAGTACAGCACCCTGGCCTCCCCCCTCAACTTGCTCTCCAGCTGCCCACCATGGACTCCCTTTCATCAGATCTTACGCAGCTCTGTCAACAACAGCTGGGATTGGATCCGAACTTCCTCCGACACTCACAGTTTAAGCGCCCCCGCACCCGGATCACAGATGATCAGCTGAAGATCCTTCGTGCCAACTTTGATATCAACAACTCCCCCACCGAAGAGCAGATTCAAGAAATGGCTGACAAATCGGGTCTCCCGCAGAAAGTTATTAAGCACTGGTTCCGGAACACCCTTTTTAAGGAGAGGCAGCGCTGCAAAGATTCCCCTTATAACTTTAGCATTCCTCCCATCACGACTTTGGAAGACATTAGGATGGAATCCCAATTTGGCATACCGGAATACTACAAAACTGATGGCAACATGAATAAGAGGTCATCTAGGACTCGATTCACAGACTACCAGTTAAGGGTCCTTCAAGACTTTTTTGATACCAATGCTTACCCTAAGGATGATGAGATAGAGCAGCTCTCTACAGTGCTCAACCTGCCAACTCGAGTAATTGTCGTGTGGTTTCAGAATGCACGCCAGAAGGCTCGTAAGACTTATGAGAATCAAGCAGATGTAAAGGATGGCGACAAAAAGGAACTTACCAACGAGCGCTACATTAGGACCAGTAACATGCAGTACCAATGTAAGAAATGTAGTGTTGTTTTCCCCCGCATTTTTGACCTCATTACTCACCAGAAGAAACAGTGTTACAAAGATGAGGATGATGATGGGATTGATGAGAACCAGGCTGAGGAATATATAGATGCTATTGACCTGTGCAGTCAGAAAAATTTTGGGTACCCAGATTTATCCAAAGTCCCATTTGGAACAGCTACAAGTTCTGGGTCAAGTTCTCCTTTAATGCCTTCACCTCGACCTGACATGGGGAAAACATCACCTAAACCGGAATTAACCAGTGAAAGACCAAAGCAAGCAGAGGCTGTTTCCACCCAAGTGATAAAATCTTTGTCAGACTCAAGACCATCTAAGGCATCAACTCCTCAACCACAACAGAAAACTCCCCAGCTCCAAATGGCTAGGCCACACTCTCAGCCTCAGTCAGCTACCATCCCATCCAGCCCTTTGTCTATTGCCCTCTCCTCCTTGTCAAACAGCCTACCTCCTCAGATGTTGCAGTACCAGTGTGACCAGTGCAAAATTGCCTTCCCCACTGTCGATCTCTGGCAAGAGCACCAGCACATGCATTTTCTAGCAGCCCAAAATCAGTTCCTCCACTCACAGTTCCTAGAAAGACCCCTAGACATGCCCTACATGATCTTTGATCCGAACAACCCCCTTATGACCGGGCAGTTGCTCTCAGGAGCACTCTCTCAGATGCCAACACAGAGCAGTTCAACGCTACCCAACCCCCTAGTTTCTGGTGCCACTTCTCTGAAGCGCAAATTTGATGAAAAAGAAGAAAACAGTGCTAATGAGAAAGATGGAGGAAACAGTGGTGAAGACCAGCACAGGGACAAACGCTTGAGGACAACCATCACGCCAGAGCAACTCGAGATCCTGTACGACAAGTACCTGCTCGATTCTAACCCGACTCGAAAAATGTTAGACCACATTGCTCATGAAGTCGGCCTGAAGAAGCGAGTGGTGCAGGTGTGGTTTCAGAATACCCGTGCGAGAGAAAGGAAAGGACAGTTTCGAGCTATTGGACCTGCCCAATCACATAAAAAATGCCCTTTCTGCAGGGCGCTTTTCAAGGCTAAGTCAGCTCTGGATAGTCACATTCGCTCCAGGCACTGGCATGAGGCGAAACAGGCAGGATTTAGTTTGCCTCCGAGCCCTGTGATGACACAAGAGGATGGACGTGAAAGCCCAAACAAATACAGTTTCTTTGAATATCCACAACTGCCTACCAAGTCAGAAACAAGTGAGTATGAGGTGCCCACTGCATCTTCTACACCAGTAAAACCTTCTGAATCACTGATAAAAAATTTCTTAAACCCTTCATCCTTAAAGGCAGAAAGCAGTGATGAAATTGAAGGGTTTAATATGAATTCTGCCGAGGTTTCCTTTGATATAACAAAGACAGATTTTGATGAGACCTCATCAATTAACACAGCTATAAGTGACGCGACGACTGGCGATGAGGGGAATAACGAAGTTGAGAGTGTAAGTGGCAGTGCAGGTGACAAGCTAGGAGAACTGAAAATGAATCCCACACCAAACTCTGAAGCCTGTGAAGAACGTTTTCCATTTAACTTAGTCAGCCAGTCTTTGAGTTACACTGGTAAAGACGGCGAACAATATTTCAGCATGCGAGACGACAACCAAGATGACAATGCAGATCAAAGCGAGACCTCAAGCTTGGCAGATCCAAGCTCGCCCAGCCCTTTTAGTGGCAGTAACCCCTTCAAATCTGGAAAAGGTGGTGGGGAGAGGCCTGGTCATAAACGCTTTAGGACCCAGATGAGCAACCTGCAGCTGAAGGTGCTTAAAGCATGCTTTGGTGACTACCGTACACCAACAATGCAGGAGTGTGAGATGCTGGGAAATGAAATAGGACTCCCAAAGCGGGTTGTGCAGGTTTGGTTCCAGAATGCCCGGGCAAAAGAGAAGAAATTCAAAATAAACATTGGGAAACCATTCATGATAAGCCAGGGCTCGCCGGAAGGGCCACGGACTGAGTGTACCCTGTGTGCAGTGAAGTATACTGCCAGACTGTCTATCAGAGATCATATTTTCTCTAAACAGCACATTGCAAAGGTGCAAGAAACACTGGGCAGCCAGGTGGACAGAGAAAAAGATTACCTTGCTCCTACCACTGTTCGCCAGTTGATGGCACAACAAGAAATTGACCGTATGAAGAAGGCAACAGATGTTCTTAGTTTGCCGGCCCAGCAGCAGGCCGTGGTCGAAAACAGTGCACTTCATGGCCTTAGCCTGCCAACTGGTTACCCAGGAATCCCTGGCCTCCCGCCCGTACTACTTCCTGGTGTAAATGGTCCTTCATCCCTTCCCGTTTTTCCACCTAA
>JAODLD010000038.1:6305389-6308534 GCA_026781065.1 Mormyrops boulengeri
TACATACTCTGTACAAATGAGTCTAATAAATATTTGTTGAATTATATCGCTAAAGCCTTTTTTCATGGCATTTGAATTGGACACACTTAAAACAAAAAAAATATATATATTGTATGCAAACCACTTTGGTTAAATGTAATATCCATCAGTTTTCATTAACCATTAAATCCATTTAGGTTTGCGGTGATCCAGAGATGATATTAGGGGGCGTAAATAATATTCCGCTGTATTACAGGCCAGTGCATCGCAGGACAAAAATGCACACAGGCAAATGCTAGCGATTTGGAGTTGCACAGGTTTACCTGAAACTCTAAATCAGCAAGCGCTTCTCGCAGATGAGGCTGGCGCTGGTTTCAAACCAACAGCCCTGTTGATACGAGGCGACTTTGTGAGGCCAACTGTTTCAGCTGTAGTGCCACCTTTACGCAAAACCTTAGCCTGAATGTGACAGTACATACAACTGCATGGTACACAGCTCATAGAAAAATGGCTTTGGGAACCTTAAATTAAAGGTGATGTATACAGCAAATGCATGTAAAGATTGGTGCATGCAGCTTAACTGTAGCAAACTATAATCCAGATATATGTAAAGGTGTCCCACCCCATTACCAGAAGCATGTCCCTGGGCTAGATACACTCACAGACAAACATCACGGAAGTCAATGTGTAAGCAAAGTAGACTCTTTCCAATATTCTATATATGTAATTACATATTTGTGCTAGCCACAAGCCTGAATGTTAAGCTATTACATTATTTGTGCAAACCTGAGCCTAATTTATGGTGAAAACATTTTTAGCCAAGTTAATGTCACTTCGCATGCCATAACCTATTGCCACATTATACAAACAGGTATGAGCTTCAGATAAATTAATCCTGTATTTATGTTTAGAATAAGTTCTAAGTACAGTTTTGAAGAAAATCCTTTCATTGTCGTAAGATGCTGAAATTAGATGGTTTGATGCATTGGCATGTGGTGATTGAAACTGTTGGAACTGTGGAATGTGTCTTTAAACAGTAGGAAAGTTTCAGTTAATTTTAACATTTGAATGCATGTATCGTCATAAACATCCGTTGCTCACCAGCACAAAAATATCCATCCTCGGAACGGCGTGCCCTAATCCCCTAGGCTACAATGTAGCCTGATAAGAAATGATGAGGTTGTAAGTTTTGGTAATCATCACTCCATTTCACTCTAATGAGGTTTGCAGTGACCCGTTTCAGCTCAAGATTATTAGCATTAGTTTCAGCTGCAGATGCATTACAAAGACAACAGTATTGGTTTCTCATCTCGTTTTATATTCGCAATAAACGTGTCTCTGTGCCACGCACACGTGGCCTCAGTGTCCCAGCTGCTGTATGCGTATATGACTTTGCCGAGTCTTCATGAGCATCGTGCCTGAGCAACTCTTATTTCCATGACTGGCGGGTCGTGCTCTCGGGACGACACGGGCCCGGGTTGATGCCTCATCCAGCAGAGGCGCCCTAGAGTATCCGGCCTGGCAATGGATCATTTCTGCTGCCGAATCGTCGCCTGATAGTCACCGTTCACCGAAGGCCCAAGAAGCGTACCTATGTCCATCTCTACTTATCAATATAAAAAACGTGATTTTGTCAGATTAACACATCCGTGCACACTTTTGCCGCCACGTCCCTGTGGATTTGGGATGGAATCCTGACAGTTTTCTTCCTGCCTAAAGGAAGTGGTCCACGTAGGGTCAGTGTGCCGTGTATGCACAACAAGTGGGACATCCTCATCGGCAACGTAATTGACTCTGAAGAGGCAAGAGGTAAATGCTAAATAGAAGCAGATTGAATAATAACTTTGCTGCTCGAACAATAGGTTGCATAAATGTAATTATTTGCCCGTTTGTGTACTGCGAGTAATGAGACTGAAAAAAACCTGCAGACATTTATTATTTTTACAGGATCTCAATGCAGTATATTTATATTGATAAACACACCCCATGGCAAATCGCTCTCATCACAGTGTTTTAATGCCAACTGGTCATTTTTTTCCGAGACGCTTGTCCACATCGCTCACTGCGATCTTCATTTCTAAATTGTGTCCCTTGGTGATTGATGATCTGGGGGAATAATCTTGATATCACTCAGCTGCCCCCCCCCGACAACATTCATAACCGATAATTCTTGGCTCTTTTTAGCTTGTCAATATCTGGCGGATTATTTGTCTTCATCTTCCCAGCAGCTGTGAAAGGTGACAATTCATACCCGTGTGAATGGTTTTCTCTGCTCATCAGACAGTGAAATTGACTAATCAAGTCAAGCTGCGAAATAATTGTGTAAATACATAGCAGGCTACCTCATATACACTGGTGTGTATCCACTTCCGTATATAAAGATGTAGTTGTACATATACATCAATGGATAAAAACATTAGAAAAGAAAATTCAATACACACTCTCAAGACGTTGTCATGCCCTGCTTGTCTGATCCTCCTGTGTGCCACGACCCCTCGCTACCTTGTGTGGAATTCCCGTGTTCCCAGCTGTTTCTCATTCTTGTTGATTAGTCCAGTATATTTAAGTCCACATTCGAGTATGTTTCCCCAGAATGGTCATTAACGTTGTGTTGTGATTGTACGGTCCTGCTTGTTTCCACTCCAATTAAAATCCCGAGTTCACCTGATTTTTGGAGTCCTGTTACTGTTTCCCCGGTCCGAGCCCCTCCTTACATAACAGACGTGATATATGCTTCACACGAGTCCCTGCTCCTGTCCCATTTCCTAAGCCCCCAGTTCCTGTTCCTGAGGAAGTCCTTGACCATCGGACCATCGCTCCTCTCCCTTTGGTGATACGGAGGAGCATGAATGGGACTTCTCAGGAATCACCCTGACTGCCCCAATGAACCCCTCCAGTGGGTCACCCCGACCACCTCCCCAGCATGGCAGATCCCAGCCGGTTCCCCATCTCTCAGTCTCCTGGAGAGGGAGAGGACACCTGCGCAGGGGTCGGGTCCTACCCGCCCAGCCCCTTGGGTCGCTTGCGGTCCCCCTGGCTCCGGCTCGGCGGTCGCCTGCGGCCCCCCTGGCTCCGGCTCGGCGGTCGCCTGCGGTCCCCCTGGCTCCGGCTCGGCGGTTGCCTGCGGTGCCTCATGGGGCAGCTGCGGAACCCCCTGGCTTTGGCT
>JAODLD010000038.1:6308634-6321578 GCA_026781065.1 Mormyrops boulengeri
ACACCTGCGCAGGGGTCGGGTCCTACCCGCCCAGCCCCTTGGGTCGCTTGCGGTCCCCCTGGCTCCGGCTCGGCGGTTGCCTGCGGTGCCTCATGGGGCAGCTGCGGAACCCCCTGGCTTTGGCTCGGCGGTCGCCTGTGGTTCCCCCTGCGGTGCCTCGTCGGGCAGCTGCGGTCCCGCTTCCGAGGCCTCATTGGTCACCTGCGGTTCCCCCTGCTCCGACTCATCGGTCACCTGTGCCTTCGCCTGCCGCGGTTTCTGCTCCCTCCTCGCCTCCTCCGTTGTCCCCTTTGCCTCCCTCCTTGCCTCCTCCTTTGTCCCCTTCGCCTCCCTCCTTGCGTCCTTCAGTAGTCCCTCCGCCTTCCTCCTTGCCCCCTTCGCCGTCCCCTCTGGCTCCTGTCTCACGGTCACTGAGGGTCCCTCCGGCTCCGGCCTCGCGGTTGCCTGTTGCCCCTGCAGCTCCCGCCTTCTGCCCACCGGGGTTCCCTCCGGCTCCCTGTTTCCTCCCGCCCTTTGCTTCCTTGCCCCCTGTGTTTGCTCCCCATTCCTCCGTTCTGCCTTTGTTCCCTCCTGGTCCCTATGTTCCTCCTGTTGATTTTCTGTCCCCTGGTTTGGCCCCTTCATTGTTCCCATCTTTGGTGCCCCTGTGTGTGTCTGCGTTTCCTGTCATGTGTCAATGGATGTATAGGTTGCTGTCCCTGTGCCGGTTCTGTTCTCCGTGCCTTGTTAATGTTTTGCTTTGGTTTCCTTAGGTTTTATTGTGTCCCCTCGTTCCCTTTAGGCGCACCCGGAGTGCACGTGTTGGGGGGGTGGGTTCTGTCATGCCCTGTTCGTCCTATGTGCCACGCCCCCTCGCTATCTCGTGTGGAATCCCCGTGTTACCAGCTGTTTCTCATTGTTGTTGATTAGTCCAGTATATTTAAGTCCACGTTCAAGTATGTTTCCCCAGTCCGGTCATTAAAGTTGTGTTGTGATTGTACGGTCCTGCTTGTGTTCACTCCAATTAAAATCCCGAGTTCACCTGATTTTTGGAGTCCTGTTCCTGTTTCCCTGGTCCGAGCCCCGTGTTACATAACAGATGTGATATATGCTTCACATAAAGTTCTCATGAATTTGAAACACACCCAAAACACAATGGCTAAACTGATGTCAATATTATTAATAGGGAAAGCAACTCTCTCTATCAATAGTAAATATACATATCATTTTGCTACTCAACACATGATTAATTACAGGCCATTGAATAATGATTCAGGGGATATTTCATTGTTCTAAGTAATACTGTAATGTAGAAGTAGCACATTACTATGGAATTAGATGTGACGCTTTCAAATGCCTCTGTTGCCCTGCCTTTTTCATTCATTTATCGTGTTCTGCTGTTGTAATGCTGATGGCAAGTGACAGGATTTTTGCATTTTTAAAATCCCACATACAGAATAGTAGCTCTCACTTTAGGCTCACTGCTTACATTACAAGCTAATTAAGGTCTGCATATAGGGTAGGGGGAGGATATCGTTAAGTGCTAGTCCCTAACATACCATTCAAAACTTCACATCATCCTCAAAAAATTCATTTTCTGCAGGCTACGTAGAAGCTGATTTACCAGTTTGACTCAACGAGGCATTGGCGCGGGAATGACCACAAACTCTCAAATGTGGGACCACAAATAAACTGTCAGTGTGGGACATAGCACTATGGGACCCTTTGTCACTAAAGAGCCCACTGGCCCTACGGCAGAAACCTTCATCTGCAATCTTCCCCCAAAACCATGGCATGGTTCAGGGGGCTATTCTCCAATGGACGAATTAAGCAAACATTGCCGACACTCTCACGATCTTGTTTACTCATCAGCAGATTTATGTACTTATTCCTTTTGTTCTTCCTGTGGCAATTAATCAGGAGAGGGGTCCATATTAATAGCTGGCTTGATGATTTACACACCAGCGACGTTCTTAAACACCTGCGTTTCATTTACTGAGGAACACCTGGAGAGCCAGATAATGTAGAGGAAAGAATCTGGTACTTTCGGGTTGTGTGCTCCCTCGAGAACCACTGGCCTTGCACTTTCTCTCAGGTGAAGAGAAAGGTTGTGAATTCAACACCGTGATGCGGTCATGGGCTATACAGGACAGATCACCTGGTACGAACAGGTCATGGTGTCACATCAACTATGTAGCAACAACTTCATATGACATAACACTGAAGCCGGACATCTGGTCGAGTCATTTTACAAAATGAGAATACTAATTTGGTGTTGTTCCTAGCATGCGTCAGCACAACTTGTTGTAATACCTCCCTTATACAATATAGCCAAAAGAATTTGTTCACCCATTAAGCCACACCCATTGCTGACACAGGTGTATAAATCAGCACACAGCCATGCAATCTCTAGCAACAAACAGTGGCAGAAGGACTGGTTGTAGTACAGACGATATTAATGACTTTCCGCTTGGCACCATTATAGCACGGTTTTTCAAAAACTGGTGCTTTTTACTTGGTGTGCCAAGGCATAAAAAAGGTTGTGAAACACTGCATTGTAGGACACCATCCTTCTAACAAGTTAGAGCTCCAAATTTTGGCCCTGGTCAACTGCAAAGTGGAGCCATTGTGGTAACGCTTGGGACAAAGTTCAGCTGCAGAAAGGGACATGATCACCCATCATCAATACCCAACATCAATACCCAACATCAACACCCAACATCAACACCCAGCATCAACACCCAACCTGAATGGCAGCGAATCCCTCCAGCAATGTTCCAACATCCAATGGAAAGCCACCCCAGAAGAGTGGGAGGCCATTATAGAAACTGCATATTAATACACTTTGTTTTGGAATGAGACGTTAATGTTCACACACTTTTGACCACACAGTATACTTTAATCATACACCCTTGACTAAAGACCTGCCCAGGACCAGAAGTCCTACTTGACCTGAATAACTTCCACCAAAAAATCCCATGGCTCAGCCATCAACATGGTGGAATAGATTGTCTATTATTTTTTTCCACAAAGATTCAGTTGCTGCAATATCAGTGAGATATCAGGCCACATAGCATGCACGCGTGCAAAAACAGATGAGAGGGGAGAGGATAAACACCAAAGGTATTATTGCATCGCTACGGAAGCATGCCCATAGTATTGTTATTCTATACACTGCAGACTACACTGTCAACAACTAAATATATGTAGGGGCAGACTGGGGTGAATATCTAAATAAGCCTCAGTGACTTGTTACAGAAAAGCTAGCAAATGCTTGCAAAAGATGCAGGTTTTTTAACCCTTTGGGAATTCTCCAGTAGATTGTTCTATTCTGTTTTTCAATATGTTCAGAGAAATACACATCCCAAATGGTTAGAGCCGAAGGAAGAGACAATTGCTTAAGACAGACAAATCCAGTTATGCAGAGCAGAGGAACTGCTCATGAGGAAGAATGTTCTTCCTCGTAAGAAAAGAAAAGATTCACTTCGAGTGAATGTACAAATTCTTTGTTTTGTAATGTTTTAATACAGATTATTGGCTTTATACTATCCATATTAGATTATTCATTGTTCTACCCAAAAAAGCTAAGGACTACCTTAATCTGAAAAAAGTGCGTAATTGTTACGATTATGGGCCTTTAAATTGATTTATTTGAACATGTAGACTAGAGTACAATTCCTAGAAAACCTGTTTCACTTGCGGAGCTCTTTAACCGAAAAGACCTTCTGAAAGGTAATTAAAGTACTAACAACGAAAGCCTGACATGAAAAACGTAAGGCCAAGGTGCTGTCGCGTTAATTGTTCCGACGGACATCCCTTAAGCCGACCTCGTCTCGCCACGGCGTCGACTTTCTATTCGCGTTTGGCGCTTCCGCTTATTTCTCGGCGTTTTAAATCAACGGCCGATGCGCTTTTTGATATAAATATAAATGTTTCCTCTGTCCACGCACTCAATGTGAATGTGCAATTTGTCGGTGTCAGCGGTGGGGCCGCCATTCCATTGGCGGTCAGCCCGCGTCTGAATCTCTAACGACGCCGGAATCGCCGGGAAGACGGAGGCGCAGCTGGCAGATGCAGAGATGCCCCTTCCGGGAATGAAGGAGGTTGAACTTTCCCGAGAGTTTTGTTTACAGTCCGGCGAGGCACATTGTCAAACGATGATTATAAGATGTCTGAGACGGCAATAAAAGGGAGGGATGTGCAAATAAAAGGCCACTGCCGGAGAAAATGGAGATTTGTCTGTTTTAAAAGCTGCGGACAACTATTTCAACGTGAAGTGGCGATTTATTATAAGGTTAATGTATCCATACACGTGTTAATATATAATACCAAGTGTATAGTTATTAATGAGGCTACAGAACATTATGCCAAAAAATCACCTGTTTACTATTTTAAAATGAAAACAACAGGCTAGTCTACTTGAAAATACAAAATCCATCTATTCATATATTATATGTAATGTTATATTCTATTATAAAATAGAATGTGAAAATGACAAATACAAAAATGCAGATTGTAAGATATTTTAAAGGTCTGTTATTGTGTGAAGAACAATCACCCTCTGTCTTACCTGTTTCATTGCCAGAGCTGGGGTGCAGAAGCATTTGCTGAATCCTTTGTTTACTTTAGCTAACATTTTATTTACTTTGCACGTAAAATCACACGCGGGAATGAGTTGTGAGCATAGACATTTGGGGGTCCAGAGAATTTACACCAGGTTTCCACAACATCATTTTACATTTAATTTGTTCTGTCGTCTGGAATCAACACCATGGTAACTGCAATAAATACGTCACCTTTTATAATACCTCTTTGCATTTAGAGAGTTCCCAACTGCGGTTCTGAAAATTTTACAAGTGGCTTTCTGTTTGGAAAATTAGCCATACGCGAGAAGCGTAAGACTAAAGGCGAAATTTGTGTGCAAGTCTTCCCAGAGGGGATTAACACTACACTGGGTGGTTTGAAGAAGGTTGAAGGTTGACTCCAAGTGCTGGTTAGAAGATAGTGTACAAGCCACATACACAAAACGGATACACAACTGACTACTTTCTGTGAGGAAAACCGTTGTCTAGAGAGCCCTTTACTTTGCAGAAATTGCACATCTACTGTAAGAAGTAGTGTTGCCACAATATCATTTTTAGTACAAAATTTACAGTTACTGCAAGACAGTACCGGATAAGTGATTATGGAACACGAATAGATGAAGACGTATAGTGAAACATATGTTATAAAATGCTATGAAATGTTATAATATCTGAAAGAATATATATTATAAAAGTGCTTTGAAATGATACATTATCTTGCTGAATAACTATAAAAGTAAAATGATTTTGTATAGTATGTATAAGTGCATAATAGCAGTGACAGATGAGTGGAGAGAAATGGAGGGAGGGCAAGGAGGTATTTGAAATCCCCTGAATCTCCTTGGCGTGCAACAGTAACCAAGGAGACGAGAGCAAACTATCAGTCGAACATGTGCTATCGCATTTTAGCTATGAGTAATCGATACATCTTTTAACAACAGCACACCCGAGCATCAGGTAATTGTGTAGCACTGCTTCTAACAGTCAGCTAGTTAAAACTAGCAGAAAACAGAAAATCAATTTCCCCAAACAAAAACTAAGCTAATGTGCAGAGTTTGTGTGTAACATTAGCAAACATCTCGAAAATGTCAGTCTATGAACGTACACCATGAAGACTGGTAAGAAATAAACTCAATGTTTGGCACTCAGGAAACCACATTCCTACAGGGTGAAGATTTTTCTCGTAAAAAATTCACTATTCTTAAATCCAAGCTTAGGTCATTTTGTATGCTAGTTTTTATTGCAACCAAACTCTTAGTTATTTCAGCTTAAGTAAACTATTAGAAAATCATAACAGGGGCAAAACTGGAACTAGCTCATTGACCAAATGTCAACTTGGGTACTTTGGTTGGTGGATGGAAGAACCAGAACTGGACCTTGGAGAAATGGAAGGTCATCTGGTCCAATGAATTCCATTTTTTGTTGCATCATGTGGACGGCTAGGCAGGTGTCAATCATCCGTGGGATGTATTGGACCAACGAGTCCAATCCATAGACACATAGCCCCATACACTGCGGGGCTTGAAGTACTGGATGTCATGACACGTTACTCCTGTGATCAGGTTAATCAGTTAATTTTACTATCATACTGTTACTGGAGAAGCTCCTCACCATGTAACTGATTTCAAATGCTGCCTCTTTGTTTCATTTATATACATTCTACCTTTTGAATCCCTTCCTTCCGCTTATCATTTTGCTCTCTCATTATTTGAGATCACATTATTCTTCAATGAACTGTGAGTATTTTGTTGCTGTTTCAAGCTGTTGTCGTTCATGTTTTTAATTTAAGTTTAGTTCACCTGTAAAAGCTTCTTTGTCAATGCCGTGTGTCTCTACTGGTACCTGACAACAGGGAGAGCTGTTATTTATAACAGCAATATGGCCAGACCTTGGCCTGGTACCCTGTTTGCAAAACAAAGGGAAGCTCCTCTCGCTAACTCATTATAACAACAGTAGTCTGCCACAGGCCTTGTGCCACTGATTCCAGCATCAAGCTGTTGCTTCTATTACTGATTGCTGTAACAAGCCGGTTGCCACTTTCCTATCCACGTTTTCATAATTTTCCATTATTTACTCTCTCCTGTGCATTAGCGCACACATATTCACACGCCTCACTTGCGCACAGACTGTAGAGAAACACACGCAGAGCCTCAATGCCATCTTCAAAAAATAAATGACATGCATTGTTTGTTTAATCACACGTTATAAAACATGCTGGTGTAATTTTGTTGTCATCTCATTATTGTGACTAAAATCCAACCGCGGAGTTCAAATGCAGAGCTCGGAGCCCTGACTCTTATTGCATATCGCTTTAATTCAGCCTTTAATGCATGAAAGGGACGTTTATTCCAAACAGAATCTGTCAAAAGTTGAATTTCTGCCTGTCTAGACTTTTCCGACAAAAAAAGGAATTGGCAGGCATCTGAAAGAATGCGTTAAACGATAGACTATCTTACAGTTATTTCGGAAAACTGATGAAACAGCAAATAACTCTTGGTCCCATTAAAAAATCCTCAAACGCAGCCTTTTCCCTCGTTGTTCCTTTTACATTCCTTGCAGTAGGGTTGTGTGATATGGGCCCTACAATCTAGTGTGACTGGAAATTACTGAACATCTGCAATGAAATTGGTTTTCTGGGGAAAACTGATGGATCCCTTACTACCTATGACTGCAAGGAGAGCGGCTTGTTTATGCCATCAAATAATGCATTTTTATGAGCCACAGATTGCTGTTTATAAGAAAATACACTTTAAGCTACAATAGATGTTATCTAGAATTCAACATTCTGAACAATGAATTATTGAACTGGACGAATCACTGCTCTATTTACTGACCAAAGAAAGGGGGGGGGGGGCATGTAATACGGGGACTTGTGTTTACGTACTTGTCGCACTACATTTCTTAAGAGGTTATTAATATAAACCCTCAGAAGAAAAAATTTATATGCTTCAGAGATAATATGCTGTAGGCTGCCTGTTGTTTATTTAAGATTCAAACCTCTAGTGCTTTCCTTAATCCACATATCGGTTGTGATAAAATTACACAGCTCTGCATAGGTCTGGAAGATACACTGTCACCTGGCCATGACTCTATAGATCCAAGCACAAGCCTTCCAGATACAACAGAACATGCACATGGAAAGTGCTGCTTTCCCCACGACCTAATTCTGTTCACGCTCCAGTGATTTATAGCCGCTTTCGGTATTGAAAAAAAAGTTGAAATATTCGGCATTAAGCTATTTGAGTTTCCTTGCCTGCCTTTAATTCTTTTTGATAACATGTTCCACATTCCTCACTGCAGCTATACCCATGGCGCAGACCCCATCCGGGCACGAAGTGACATCACCGCGGCGAACGTCGCAAATCTTTTACTGGTGAGGATGTGGGCTTCCGTACACTGTGAGATGTTGGATGTGGAGACACTTGCAGCCTCTGAGGTTTCACTGAGACCGGAGGAATCCTTCCTGCAATTTCTGTTTTGTCCATGTGGCCGAGAGAGCCCTGTTGGCACCAGATCCCACGTCGTGCTTCCTTGGCGAGTCTCTCGGCAGCTGTGCACTGTACCAATCCTCCCCGGGGGTGTCTGCTGGTGTCCTCGCTTTTGGCTTCTTCCGTCTCACGCAGCACATGAACATCTGGAATTCCTTATGACAACAGAAGCTGCCACCCTGGGGCTTATCTGCAAAGTGCTCCTCCTTTTTGGCCTGCTGTTCCTTATCCTCTTAACATGGATGGCGGACAGCCTCATTTAGTGCTCTGTTCAGACTTTCTCCACACCTCCTGAATGGTTGTTTTGGCTATCGCAGGCTGTCCCAGGTCATATATCCATAATAGATAGTTCAGCATGTTGCCTGTGACATGACTACATTTCAATCACTTCCCTGTCAAATATCTATTTCTCAAATCATCCCCGCAGCATTTTAAGATACACGCATAAACTAAATCTAGCCGTTAATGTCACCGTGCTCATAAAATCTGCAACAGCTTTCATTTAAGAAAACACATGCTATCAAATATTTATTGGAGGTTTACATAGCTACAGTACTCATGACAAGCACGCAATGGGGAGCTATGGCTGAAAACTACAGGCTCCTGACTAGACCAAAAAGCACAAGCAGGTCTTGAAGTTTTTCCCAGCACACAGCTGACCTTTTGGTACCACTGGCACCAACACTTTTATCAAGTGTGTCTTTTCTGCTCCTCCATAAGACCAGTACTGTGCAACCAGTTAACAGAACAGAAACACAGGTTAAGTGATTAAAAAATATATTCGGTAAATGCATGAAATTTCCCAAAGATTTTTGTGTGCGGAGTGCGCACACTCACCCTGCGAACACTTTCCTTACCCCAGTTTTTTTTCTCAGTCCAAGAAACTGCAGCTGAAATGGTCTCTCTAAATAGTGTAATTGTGTGCATGATCTGCAATGGATTGGCGTCCCGTCCAGGGTGTCCCCTTCCTTGCATCCTTTGCTTAATGGGACATGCTCCAGGTGCCTGGTGACCTTGCAGCGGTTACATGGCATAGAAAGGTGCATGTATGGATGGAATATTTATGAAGAGATCTAAACAGATCAAACAGTGTGAGTGTTTTGCACCTACTAAGTCTGTAGGGACAGTCATTCAGACAGACAGTTGGCAAAGCTGTTGGCATGGTGCGATATTCGGACTCAGCCTTTACGTACTTGATTGACGTCCCTAGGAAATAGGACAGTGTGAGCACCCAGCCAATAAACATTTTTGCTCCCTCCAAGCTCCCGGCCAGACAGTCCACATTTTTGCTCCCCCCAAGCTCCTTGCCAGACAGTCCACATTTTTGCTCCCCCCAAGCTCCTTGCCAGACAGTCAACATTTTTGGTCCCTCCCAGCTCCCGGGCTGGGAGGGAGCAAAAACGTGGATTGTCTATGGGTCCCTGAGGACCAGATTGGGAAACACTGAAATAGAACATTCACCTTGACCCCAGCTGAGGTAGCTGCTTCTTTTTCTGCACAGCGATGTCACTAAAACTGCGCCTTCCTGTCCAGCTAGGCTGCTGGTACAACCAAATACTTGCCGCCAAGGGACAGAAAGGTGCACCCGATGGGGAATACAGCAAATACACGCCTCTGTTCCCTTTAGCCGTGGCTGATAGCGTGCCACGGCGCTTCAGGAACACCAGATCAAAACCGTGTTGCTGAAAATAACTGCTGGGACGCCGGCAGATGTGCGCCCATCCTGCCCCTCGTCTCTGGCTTTGATGAAGTGCCCGGCTCGCTGGGGCTGAAATTCACAAGTGGCTCTGGGCAGGGAGTCGGTCCAGTGCGCTGGGCGAGGCTGCCCGAAACACTGCCCGAGAAACCATAAATCAAACGTAGGCGAGGAATTTCAGACGCCACCATCCCTGCTCACAACCCACATTTCCCAATGATCTGCACAGTACCTGCTAAAAGCTGGTAATCTCTTAGAACAGTGACAAGATTTGCATCACACAGCAAACAAGGAAATCGACAATAACAAACCGTTATACTATACTGTACATATATGTATCTCTCTTATAATCTTCTATTTTTCTTATTAATATATGTATCGCTAGCTAATTTACCATTTGTGATGCAGGTCCATCAACCTCGAATCATCCTTCATTTTCGATGAAGAGGCGTTTCACGGTTATTGGATGCATAAATCAATGCAAAGAGCATATTTTGCATTTATTAAAAAATGGCGTGGAAACCATATTCCTGGTAATATAACCTGAAATAGTGTACCAAAGATTATGAAGAGTGCTTCATTTGTGATTTGCAAAATTAGTGAAATGGAGCGCCGTACAGGCTAAAGTGCATACTTCATGTGAGATACTCAGACTAATAATGCTAGAATATTAATATGGAGTGCTTTGAGAACTGAGTACACCATTTTAGCAATAAGTCAGATCAGTGAGATTTTGTGTTCCTCTTTGTTGTACAGGATTCTGTGAAAGGACACTGGATTCTATTCATCATTTAAAAACGAACTCCCAAGTAATTCACTCCTAAGTTAATTGAAATTGCCTTTATTTTCAAGCAGTGATGTGCATTCAGTTTGCATAATAATGAAACCACGCCGGACAAAGCCCAACCTTCAGAATTTTACTGTTATTGTTATTATTATAAAGCAAGTAGTTCATTTTCACGTGCAAAGATTTCGGTAGTACGTTCAAACCTGAATAAAGCAGTACCCAGGCAGTAATTGCATTGTAATAATTACATCATGTGGTGTCTTGGATTCCTCTTTAGTTTGATGGCAGAAATGCCTGAGGGATAAAACAGATAAGACCAGAAACGGCTCTCTGCTTAATGAATTTCATGTTTTCCTCAGGAGTGACAGGAAGGTCATATTAAGCCCAGTGAATGCTATTTCATCAGGCAAAATGTCCATAGTTTCTTTCACTTGATCATTCTGTGAAATGCTAATTCTCAGAAATAGTTAACTGCATGTATTTCCCATTAGACAGACAAATGCTAGACTGGTGAAAATGTTTTAGGGCTGTTTGTAATAGAATAACCAGTCTTACTCACTCACCATCTCTTTTTTGGATTATGGAATTATACCATAAAATATAAAAATAAGAGTTATAAAACAGTTATAAATTATTTTATTTCTTATCCCAATGAAACCAACAATAAGTAGTGTCATAATATAAAATTAATTTTGAGTCATAGTATAATTTTGTTTGACATATTTTTTTGTTTAGATGTTTTGCTTGTATATATATGCACGCAATATTTTACAGATACACACACACACGTACCATATATATATATGTATGTATGTATGTATGTGTGTGTATATATACACACACACACACAAATATATTTCTTTCCCTCGGTATGGAAATGAAAATCACTTAATAAATAAGCAACTTTATTCAATATTTCACAAAATATTCAACAGGCCTGTAAGCTCATGCTGTGCCTGTTCTGTGTCGACATTTGCAAACAGAAAATTCTGTTGTGCAGGTTAATCTTTGTAGACATGTCGGTTCGCTGATTTCCAAGAGGAGTTCAGATTCGGGCACCTTTGCAGTATGGTTTCCATGGTAACCGGAAAATGGTTTTCTCTGCTAGCACAACATTCAGCGCAGAGATGCACAAGCGTCCTGTCATTTTATGTGCATTATAGTGTTACTCACATTTTGGTTCACATATAACAAGAGTGCAATTGTATTGCAGTCTTTTCCGGCCACAGCTATTTGTTGGTTTTTGTCTATTTGTTTTATTTTTTGGCAACTTATGCATTAATATATTATTAGTAACTCCACAGTATTGTCCTCGCTAGTTTTGGCCAACACAAAATCATTAAAGAAAAATAAAGGCTATTATAAGCAGTGGAAATAAATAACAAATTTTACAACTACAAACACATAATTAAACATATATATAGACAAAAACCTATCTTGTGTGTGTATATTTATATATAATGAAAATACAAAATGCAGCCCACCTAATAACCACAATAGTTGCTTTTTGTCATCTTATGGTGCTTTTCTTGTTTCCAGTAATTTCAAGCTGTTAAATCCCAGCCCAGGGTATTATGTTTCATTAGGCTGTGCAGGAAGAGAGGGAACAAAACAGAAGATCTCAGTGTGAAGTTCAGGACACCGGAGTCTGTAGTCAGGAGAGTGCAGTTAGAACTTTAACAACCAGACAGTGCAGCCGCACTAACAAACTGCGCACGCACACTCGTACATCTCCGTTTTAAGGGGCAATTTTACTTTGATAGGATTTTCGCATTTCTTCCTCACCACCTGAACCTTGCCTTTGTGAATATTCCTAAGAGCCTGGAAGCATATTGCATACTGTCATCTTCTAAATTTTACCCTGCAGTAATGCTGATGAGACAAACTAATCTGAAATACGAAACATCTGTATCAAAATTCTGCGTGAGCTGCATTTTTTAATATTACCCCTTAAAATAATTCACAAAACAATACTGCCTCATTTAAATTTATTACTGCTTCTTCAAATTAATAATTATTATATAACAGCCAAGGCAACAGATGCTACATTAATGGGAATTATGTGAGCTACTGTATAAGGAACATACCGTATTAAAGGCAAGAAACAAGTTAAAAAAAAACAATACTGACAATCACTGTAGACATATTTTTAGGAAACCAGAGAACTGTGGACAATACACCCCATATTTTTCCCTGTTTTATTGGAAGCTACCTAAACTCTGGGGGGTGGTTCTGCGGAGAGCAGTGTCCCCATGACAAAATGCATGGCCTTCCTGTGCCCCCCCCCCCCCCTCCTAAATACGTATGCAACTTGGGTCTGAAATAAATGTATTATTATTATTACTATTAACATTCACATTTATATATGTGGTCTAAAATTTTGCGTGCTGGGAACAGGCGAAACACAAACG
>JAODLD010000038.1:6351501-6385191 GCA_026781065.1 Mormyrops boulengeri
TGAGGTCAGAAGCTTTTTCCACATGCTGCCTATGGCCCCCCCCCCGGGCGCACAAGAAGAATCCTTCCCCACAGCTCACCGTGTGGTTTTGCATTGTGTCAATAAACAAGAAAGTATCTGTCATGAGAGTAAAAAGATAAATATTTCAATAAGTTCAAACCATCTTTGAAGTTAAGGTTCTGCTGGTTTGAAGCCTCAATGTCATATGGCTTTTAAAATCTCATATAGCCTGCGAAGAAAATTAAAACTTCCTGTGGAACTTTTTTTACCACGTTGATATCAGTATTAGCAGGATTTCACAGGTAAGCATCCCCACACCCTGATGTACACGGCTTAATGTGACCATCTCATGTACAGCACTTTGATGGGGCTGAGCTCCACCATTGACCATATAAAAGGAAACCACAGTTTGCCTGTAGTCATTTCCTGGAAAAGAACATCCATTTCCATCTAGACCAGAAGATGTTCTGGGAGCTCAGTACGCTGAGTGGGTTTGGCCGTGTGCTCTTCTGAACCGCGAGGTCATCTTTTGATGTACGTGTTACATGTATGCATTTCCTTTCTCTGCATCAGATTTTAACTAGAATATTCTGTGAGGAAGGGAAAGGGCAGAAAAGCCACAACGGCGGCAGGGAGACAGCCGGGCGTCTCCAAGGCGTCTCGGCATGGCGTGATCGTTTGATGTGATCGGGTGGGTGGGTGTTTGAATGGGGGAATCATTGGTAACAGCAGAAGGAAACAGTTGTCTTGATCTCCAAATTTGCGCTGATTTGTTACTGGTAAGATGAGCTGACGGGACGGACACCAGCACGTTCAAAGGAACGGCGCCCCGACAGACCGTAGGCGCTTTTTAATGGGCTTATTAATTAATTAGTACAGATGTGTGGAATTCGTCACCCCTGAGCATGAAGGACAGGAGATGGCTGCTCCCCTCGCTTGCCTGTTGGCCGCTTGGCAGTGCAGTTGCCAGGCCCTCCAGTGCATGCCCTGCGTGAGCCAGTGTTTCATGGCCTGTCTGATTCCGTGATTCCATTCAGCTAGCCAAGGTTGGCCTGCAATGTGCCTGATCCCCATGCTCTCCGCGTGCCCTCCCACAGTCAGGGGAGGGGCAGGTCAAGAAGGACCACCACCCACTGCCGCCACGGCGTAGTCGCCCCCCCCAGGTTTCAATTTTTTGCTGCTCACCTCCCGCATTTCTTGTTTTTCGCCTGATATCCTGCTCCATGGGGAGAACCGATGAGGTTCCTCCCCAGCAGAGGGGGGCGTGACCCCAGAGCAGGCGGCTAAGCCCTTTGGGGGCATCACTCCCTGCCCCCCCCCCCACTCCCCCGTGGCTCTGCATGATTATGTCACATGCTCTGACCTGGCCTGGCTCCGGAGGTGACCTTCAGATGCTGGGGCTGAGAATAGGTACTGACAGAAAATGCAGGACGTGACCATCAACCTGTTAACTGGAGCTTTGCTGGTTTTACTGGGATGCCTCTCGGTCAGACTTTGGGGTTTTGTTCATCTGTGATGTTTCAATTAAAAACACAGAACATAACTACTGCTACCCAGTCTCACTAACTGCCTCTACACTACGCTCACTTGATCGTTCCCGGTTAGACCTTTTCCTGGTTAGTGGTTAGCAGCTTCTGTACCTGCACCATGCTTCAGGTGGACGTCATCCCCAGCAGGGTGGGGCAGTGAACGCCGGGCCCCTCTTATTGTGAGATGATAAGAAGGCTACGGCAAAACGTCTCGTGGTAGCTTCTCGGCGTGACGTTAAGTTGACTGGTGCACGTTAAGCTGATTGATACAGGTTAAAATCCTTTCCCAGAATCCATTTCCAGGGAGACGATGTCACTTTGCGTTTGAGGGAGCAGTGCTGAGAACAGCGTGCCGATCATCCCCGTCGTAATTCATTTTTAATTACTAGCCATTAAGCATGTAGCATGGGGGTTGCGAGCCCCCCCCCTCTAACAGCGCTCCTCTGTTCTGTTGACAGTCAACAATGGCTGCTGGGTAGACGGTGTTGATTTGGCACCTAAGCGGTGGGAATCTCATTGTTGTCACCGTGTCGCTGTGATTGCACAGCCCCCGTGGCATTAATATTCATAATTACTCAGATCAGCGCGGAAACACGGGCTGGGTCGGCCCTTTTTTACACCTTAATTAAGTGTAAGGACAGAGGAAGCCTCGAGCGGAGCTCTCATCCGGGGGGTGGGGGGGCGTCTCACAAGGGCGGACGTGGGCAGTTTGCTAAAGGTTACCCGGGTTTTACTGTATTTTTTTTTTTTAACAAGTGTAGGGCAGAGGCAAGAGTCCCGTCTCTACAAATATGAATTTAATGCAGGTGGCCTGGGAGAGCCAGGCCTGGAGGGCGGTACCGGCAGGCCAGAGAGAGCGGGCCGCAGCTCAGCAGAACCACCGGTGTTGGAGCGTGACAGGGGCGGCCGAGCGTGTGTATGTGATGGGCTGGAGCATCGCCCCCCCCCCCGCCCCGAGGGTGAAGGTGAGAGCGCCCAGGACCTCAATGTTGTCCTGGGGAGCCCATCCTGGTGCTCGACGGGGTTTCCTCCTGGATCTCACCATCTGGCTGTGTGGAAGAGGAGCCACTCACTTTTGTTTTTCTCATTAGGCCGGTGTAGTGTGGGGCACAGGGCAGAGCCCCTTCGTTAATCATCATGTCAATTAACAAACACCCTCAAATCCAATGCGCTCTCTCAGTCTTACATCCAGATATGCTGGGAAAATGTTTGCCGTATTTGTTTTAAATGGTGACACATCTGTGTGTTTAACTGTACCATGGGCTAGATTAGCGTCCGTTGGCTGTAATCTGCTGCTTTGGTCATTAAGACTTTCATTAGTCACAATGCTTGTTTTTAGCGCGATGCTCCAGCGTTTGCTGCATAGGAAGAGCTTCTTATTAATATGACATTATCTGTTCTGTTCACAAACCGCAAGTCAAATGGTGAATGGATAGGCAGTTGATGTGGGCCAGCACCTGCTTGACTCTGTGTCGCCCCCTGGTGTCAGCCATTACACTGTAGTTTCTGCCTCTGTTTCACATACTCAGACCAACGCGACCTCCCCACCTCCGCTAAATCTCCCAGCTTCTTTACAAACCGCAGCTGTCGCCTCCTAATGCCTTTGATCCCACAGAAAGGACAGTGAAACCCACGGCATTTTCCCTTGGCCCCGGGACAAGCTGCCATGAGCGTGGGGGCCACTGGGGTCAGGGCCGAGGCCAAACGGCACTCCTCTCTCTTGGAGGCTGACCGCCTTACACACCGCCTTGTTTGGGCCCCTTATGGAGGCAAGTAGATGTAAGCGGAGGCAAGCGAGCTGTCGGCCGTTTGTAGTCACATACGCCTTGCCGGCGCCCCCACCCCCCGACAGGACCCTGGAAGATGGCGGCTCTGCCAGTCCTGTGTGCCAGGGCTTGGGGGGCGGGGGGGGCAGTCTGCTTACAAGGCCCAGGAAGCGCGGCTGCGTCAGCAGATCATCGTCGTGGATCATTAACCATACAGATGTTATCATATATATACATAAACTCAGGACTCATACACACACACCACTCTTACATTTACACCGCAGCAGCCGCACCCATGTCTGTTCGGCGGGGGGGGAACCTGCTTTCGGACTTCCCCTCCAGTGCTACATGTTATGACTCTTCGCAGTTCGCAGAGCCGCGCGCCCAGCCCTACACAGCCTTGCAGTGACGCAGTACAGAGCACAGGAAACAATGTGCGTGAGGCTCCGCATTTTGCGCTGGAAATGTAGCCCTCCGTCACGTCATAGGCCGTTCCCGGGTTGCATTTCCAAACGTAGATCTACCTCGTTTGCGGCGCCTGGCGGGATCACGGGCGTCCTGACGTGCCAGCCTCCCCCGGCACGGTGCCGGCTGGCTCTCTAATGGGGGGGCGGCGGTCGTGTGCGCTGCAGTGTGGGTCACGCCGCCCATCAATGTGGCACATCTGTTGTCTTTGGATTGAAAGAAGAAACCTGGCGGTGGATCTCAGCCCCCCCCGAAATAAACCTCAGCCCTGGTTCCATTTACACGGACTCCAGCATTCGCCTCCTCCCGTCTCAGCCGGGATAAAATAATAACCATCAATTAAAGCAGCTGCACCTTCTCCACATGTGCAGCTGGACAATGTCCTTCCCATATATTTCAGTTGCGGCGGTTGGTTTGTTTGAGCATCTTGACATCGCGATGTAAACAGCCATGTCTCTGCTTTAAACGGCAGAGTAAAGCACATAATTACCCCGCAGAAAAGGCGCACGTTCATGTCGGACCGCTTCATAAGTCATGTCGCTTCCTGTGGACTCGGTGCCACACACACGACCTTCCAACCATCTGAATTAAGACCGAGGCAAGGCAAAGATTATCCAGGCGATTATGGCCATCGATGCTTTTAAATCAAGCGCTTCCCTGCTCAGAATAAACTGTGCCAATGAGCAAATCTGGGCAATCAAAATAATGGCCTGGAGAAGAAGATAGTATGTGCTAGAAAATGCCACCGCACCTCCGCTGAGTTTCCGTAGCAGCGATAAGCGCATCTCGCCTCGCTGTCCGAATCCTCGCCCCGGCTCAGAAAAGTTTAAATAAAATATTAGCCTCTTGCTAGAAAGCCTGATTGAGAGGCAGGGGTGTGGGCCCAGGGAGGTGGGTACGAGTATCACGCCAGTGAACCTGGCCCGGCCTACGCCATGCCCCCAGCATCGTGTCCGGCTGTGTCTGCGAGCCTCAGACTGCATCAGGGCCAACGGGGGTGCAGCTAATTAAAGTCTGCCTTTTGATGCTCCTGCCACCCCCTCCCCCTGCCCCACGAAGGGTTAATGCCCAGGATCAGCTGCTGAATATATTCCCCTTGGTTTCATACGGCGAGTGTTTGATGTTTGAATACCCAGGAGACTCTCCGCCCCCCTTTCCCTTTCCACCCCGTCCTCCTGTACAACCTGGCGGCGGGGGGGGGGGGGCGCGCCGGCCGCGGCCCCCCCCCCCCCCCCCGGCCGCGCCCCCCCCACCGGACATTTGGTCCACTCAAATCTGGAGAGCTGGACAGTTGCCAAGGAATTCAAAGAACATCAACCCAGCCTGAGGATATGGGAACAGCAGCGTATCAGGATTGTAAGAGGAAAGGGAAAATTTGCAAATACGAGATTTACCAACGTAAAATGCACTTCACTACAATTTAACGCACAAATATGAATAATAAAGGAAACGATTGCAATATTGTTCCAATGTTAAGTATTAAATTGCTAGCTGCAAGGACACGCGTTAGTGGTTAGTTTGGTTTTGTTCGGAATAAGCCTGCTATGAACATATCCAATAAAGATGACATAGTTACTAAGAAACCAGACCTCTTCACATATTTCTTCTCTGAACCCAACAGATTGAAGTACTTGGGGTGAAGTCACAGTTCTTTTTGTTGTGTTCATAGTACATTGTTGGTTTCAGCAGAAACCAGACTAGACTGAGGTATTCTTAACAGGCAGACAGAAGTCAATAAACACAGACGATAAGATTAATTTTCTTTTGAAAACCGCAGATGCATTATTTTGTAATTATTACACAGAGCTTCATATGAATGTTTTAACAGAAAGCACATGTCAGAGTCTACAGTGAAGATGAATCTGATCACTCTTTTTTCATACCCAGATCAAGATGGATTAAAATTGAATACTTTTCATTGCAACTCTTATTAAAAAAACAAATACTGGTTTCAAATTGTAGAAACACAATCGTGTGAATATTAATCTGAAGGTCTTCTTCCTGCCTCCAATATTTAATATATTAATCCTTCTAATTAATTAATGTACGTTTGTAAAGTGAAGATAAATAATTTATTAGTCCAATAGCTTCTGGCTTAGAAGGAAATGTGTCTTGTAACTAAATGTAACTACATTATAAAAATTCACATTGCCGTCGGTGGAGACTCATTAAGTGTAGCTAGCTACCCCAGCAACTTTGCTAGGAGACGAGAGTTGGCACTCGCAGCCGCCTCATCCGGGTATAGCCTAATTGTAATGAAACTGAAGAGGTCTCGTTTGAAAACCCAACTGATTGTTAGCATCTGTTTTGGTGAATTCATAAGCGTTCGTTAATTGTTTTTCACACAGTCTCCATCTGCTTCAGTGATTTCCATTGAATCTGCGCCAGCTACAAAATGGAGCAAATTGAATAAACAGTACTTACCCTTATCAGGGAGCTTAATTAAATATGCCGATTCCTCGAATAATGTTGTTAACCTCAACAGGGTGTCAGGGTCTCTTGAAAGCCTGCCGTGTTTCTCCTTAAGCCGCACGTGTTGCAATCAAAGCAAGGGAAACAGGCTTCTGTTTTTAAAATGTAGCCAAAAATGAAAATGTGAAATTTCAAAGGTTTTCAGTTGCATTTAAATTTATATCCCAGAACTGGCAGTATATCACTTAGTCCTATTTACGCAACACTGAATGCTGAATGCTGAAGGATTCATGCAGTGTTATGTATCAAGGTCTCAATTTCGGTTCAGTTTCTGTCACGAGCAGCAGGTGAATGAAGAATTACATTATTACATAACAGTCAATTTATTTAGATTTGTTTCTTTAGGTAAAACGTGCACATTGCTTGTTACAGTGCGCTGTTTTGTTTCTGTCCCTGGGGGTGGGTTTGTTGTTTCTGGGGTTGTTTCTTGCTAAAAAACTCTTCTCTGATGTTTCAAAAACTAAATGAAAAATCTAGCGAGTAGAGTGAGAAGATTGCAGCTAGTTAGCTACTTTGTGGAATGCTGCTTCGGCATCTCCTAAATAAGGAATGCGCTTATTTGATATTTAGTGAAGTAACTGTTTCTAGTGACCTTGGGACTCCATGCAAATACGTGGTTTGAGTGGTAGTAAATACCACTGCTTTCTGTCCCTAGCTACTGAATAAAAGTAATTACCATAATCAGCTATTCTCAGAATGTTCCACATTTACAGAACAGTAGTTATGCATGGTTTATCTTCATTAAAACTGAACAAAATTACATCCACAATTTTGTAATGTTAACTGAAGACAACAGGAGCTGGAGGTAAAGCGGGAGATTTTAGCGATTAGAAGATCCATCAACTTGACCTTGTTTGAAAAAGTCTGAACAATCCCAAAGGTTATTGGTCTCCTTCGCATGCACCCCAAGTTTCTTGCCTGTTGTATTTATTCACCAAAACCTTTTTCTCAGTACAAGTTCACGACTCCACAGCAAATCAGCAGAGCGTGGAGAGTGTCAGCGTTGGCCTAATTAGCACCCCATGGTGAAACATGGTACTTGTACGGAAAGTGAGTAGAACTATTAGTCATCAGCTCATTTAGGATATTTTGGGTGTTTATGCGTCAGCATATCCCTGTCGTCCTCTGTTTTTCTCTCCTTCTCCGTGTATCTGTCTGTGGAAGGTGACAGAATGAATCCATCTTACCTATTTACAGTTGCTTGGAACAGGTTATTCCAAACAATGTATTACACATCCCCAGGTCCTCCTGGGACGGGGGTGGTGGGGGGGGGGGGGCTTTTGTCCTAATTGCTCAATAATGCAGGGTTTTATGATGCTCTCTGGTGAGCTTGTCTTTCAGTTGTTTGGGCCGCCCCTCGACTGCCAGTGCGTGGCATGGTTCCAAATCCCCACCAGTCTTCGAGGCACAGGGACACAGATGCACCTCTCCTCCGCATAATCTGTTTACAAAAAAAAAACAAAACAAATCCGCCTCTAATTTGCTCTGTTGGGGGAGCTAATCACATTTGCATATTTGCTGATATCGTCTTGCGCTTGCTGGTGTCATGGCGTCGGGGTGCGACTCTCTATGGGTTTCTGGGACGTGCCGGCTGCTGTAACATTAGTGTGATGCTGGAAGGTGCTGTGTGGCTGCCTTTTTTTGCGAACCCAGTTTTCTGTGGCTTGTGCAGGGTGGGAAAATTAAAAGATGCTTTGCATTCCAGTGCAGTAGGTGTATGTGTGGCTATCAAAGGTAGCTGTCCAATGCACAGTGCTTTTTGATTTTTTTATTATTGCCTTAGACTCTGTAATCATAAATAAGAAATCATCTTTCGAACTGTTGCATCTGTTTTTATTAAAAAGTAATTGAAACAGATTTGATTGCATGAGTGTTTAGACCCCTTGCCACAGTAAATATTAATCAGCTTCAGTTCTTGAAATTACATTCCCAGGTAACAGGAGCCATCTGTCCGCTCTCTGGCCAAGGTAACGATGGCCTGCGTGTAATTGCACCTTTCTGTATGGCATCTTTGGGTTTGGTAGGAAATTCTGAACCTGGGATTCAACCATGAGAAAATGAAAGAGCAGTCAGAATTTCCCAGGGATGATGTTGGTTTTAGCCGTAGCAGTAGCAGAATTGGAAGTAACCTCAAATGTGAATTCTGTTTTTATTAACGATTCGGCCAATCATTATGAAGTGGACGGTGAACAGTCACATCAAGACACTCCCTATGGAAGGTCACAACATCCTTCCAAGCAGAAAACTGGGTCAGGCAGACCGTGATTAGGGAAGTCACCTTGATGTTGGCAGCCCTAGCAGTCTGGACCCTGAGTTGGATTTTTAAAGTGCCACAGCTTTAAAATTTTATTACTCAAAGTTTTAATTATCTAAAATATTCATTTGCAAATTGTGCATCGTTTGAAATCCAGCAAACCATCGAGTCATCAGAACAGGATGCAAAAATAAATTTTGTGTGTGCCAGTATAAGGTAGATTAATTAAAGTTATTGAAAGGGTAGATAATTTGAGGAAGTGCATCCGTGATGTTTTGCAGTTCAGTTTCATATTGGCAATGGTTCGATCATAACTTGTAATAGATTTGTAACTTTTTTGCCGTAAAATGCCACAGGAATCGCTCGTTCCTCCTTTTCGCATCCAAAATGCCACCATGACTTTGTACTATCTCCTTCCTGCTCATCCGTCTTCGTTAATTTGACTAACCTTCCGCTGCGTTACTCAGGAGCATTTTCAAATGATGCCTTTGCAGGCCTCTCCAGTGTAGCCTAGCAGTCAGCCAAGGCACTTCCCGCCGTAGAGATCTGCATTAGCTTCCGCTTTTGACCTGGAGCTCGCAGCGGGGCTCTGCGTAGAATCAAACAACTGATGCTCGCTGTCAGGCGTGTGACGTCACTCGACGAAGCCCACAAAGTGGCCAGGTGGCTGAGAAAGGATGGCGATGGGCTTCTACCCTCGCTAGTTGAAGTAGGAGTTATGGGTTGAGTGACCTATAATGAAGTGGGATAATTAGCAATTATGAGTAGGGCTGCAACAACTAATCTATAACGTCGATAATAGTTAGAGATGACAATAGTAGACAATGATTTTTGCCATTGATTGGCTGCATTTTTGTGGTTTTCTGCATAAAACGTTAACACTGGTATGTTAAACTTAATTCACACTGCACTTTTCCACATGCCATTGCGGTCTGCGATGTTTGTGTTTTAATTATGAGTGTGTTTGTGTGTGTATATCATCTTATATAAATACCACCCACGATTCCGATGTAACATTGTTGAGTTATAACAGAAGGTGTTCCCATTGGCTAGAGGATAATGACGTATAATTATTTTTAATTATTATTCTTTTATTTGATGCTGTAATAGGCTGGATTGTTCTCAGGACTTTGGGATGCCGGAATCTTGTGTGTAGGCTGTGTAAAAAATAAATTTCTTTGTGTGTTTCTGTATGTGCATGCATGGTGTATCTGCAATTCTGGGCTATTCAATTGTCCATCTCTGAGATAAGATGCCAACAAAAATTACCACAAGTGTCTCCTTAGGGAAAAGTATAATCACACAGGCTTTTCATTGGAATACGTCATTTAGACTGGCATTTGATGTATTGACATTGATGAAGACAGACTGCATGTTCAATGCACTGTGCTGTTAATTTAGGCATGGAGAGAAAAAGACATTTTTGAGAAATCGATCTGTTTTTACTCTGCTTCATAAATAAAGACACCAGTAGCTGTTTGAGCCTTGTTTTTAATTATTATTATTATTATTAGTAGTATTATTCATTTGTTTCTTTAAATTTTTCTTTCTTTTTTAATAACTGATTATTGTTAAAGCTTTGAACATTGGATTCTGCATTACATCCATCCATCCATCCATCCATTTTCCATACCCACTTGTCCTGTGCAGGGTTGCGGAGCTGCAGAGCCTGCTCCTACATATAAAATGTATATTTTATACTAACTACAGAAATGTGCCCCAATCCAAAGTTGTGTAGCCACTCCCTCTTTGTGGATATGACTTACTTAGGTGCACATATGAACTTGCAGATATTTTTGTGTGACTTTCTTGTCTTGTGAAACAGCTGGAGCACGGATGATCAAAGTAGAAAACTGAAAAAGAAGATGATTTGTGGGGGGGGGGGTTCTAATTGTGGGGTTCATCCTGCATTCTCGGTTTATACCGTGTGAAACGCATTGTTTCCGATGGATGGAATGGATAGAAAGCCTTATACGAAGGCTTTTTGATGTTCTTCAGAAAGAGCATTTGCAAGAGAGAGCTCGGGGTCAAGCGCTGGTTATGTGTGGAACAAAGGAACCCGTGTGGTTTGCAGTGTAGCCTTTAAATTTGGTTTGCGCATTAAAGGGGTAATAAAATCTGTGGAGAAACAAAATGGTTTTGTTGTAGCGAGGGACAGAGGAAGTCAGCTTCAGTATTGGTGGAAAACGTTTGCAATGAGGTCACTTCCTGTTGTGTCACACAGGCTCCAAGTGCATTGCGCGAATCGCCCTGTGGGAGCCCTGGGAATTTGGACACAGAAGGTCGTGTGACACATACAGTATTAGGGTACAGCAGACAAAGTTGTCATGAGGCATAAGTCTGTTTTACCAACGGGTTTTCCCATCACAGATACTCTTCCTTGCCCTTCACGAGATCGAAATAGACAGCGACATGCCGGCTTCGACAAATCAGCACCTGGCGTGTAGCTTTGTGGTGCATCTTTAGAAATATATAATAAATAAAAAAAGTAAACAGTAAGTGTTTCACCTGTCTTCGTGTGTTGTGAAGGCAGCTTTTTTCCCCCAGAAATATTTATTGAATATCTGGTTTGTTTCAATACAGCTGTCGCTATTGTTTGAGGTAAGTTACTTTTAATCTAGTTCTTTTTTCCCCTTTTCCTCTTGGATGGGATTTGTGACCTTAAAGCTTCCAGTTCCAATCCCAGGAGGGGTCTCTTGTGGTACTCATGGGTGCAGTACTTGACCCAGTTTACTCCTGTAAGACATCCAGCTGAAAAATATTGGCTGAAACTGTTAATCCCCTAAATGGATAAATGTGGTTGTAATGGGGAAAAAAAACAATAAAACAGTACATTGGTGCGAGAGCCCATTGACTTTAAGTATTGTAGCTCTGCTTACATGTTTTTTTTTCCTGTATATTTAGCAAGATTTACAGTTGACTAGAGAATGTTAAAAAGTTCATCCCTCAGTTGGCTGTAGTACAAACAGCATCTCTCATCTTATGTGGTTGCTTTAATTATTTGAATGTGTCTGCGGAGTTATTTTTAAGATGCAATTTGTGAAAAAAGGACATATTTCTTTCAGCCCATGATAAGCCCTAGGACATAAGTAAATCTTTTTGGCAAGAGGCTGTAATTTCAGCCTATTTTAAACCACAGAGCAACCGTTTCACAGTGTGCTTAGCATTGGAGAAGTGGATTATTATTTTGTTCAAGAAGCCGCAGGCAAATCCTTATTGTGTTTTCCATTCTTGGAGAAACTGATCTTTACCTAAGTAGAAAGTCATTATTTGTGTTTTTGTCATAAATAGTTCATGTGTTTTAGGTTATTGTTTTTCTGGGATGAATAAGAATGGATTGAATCATTTAGGGATGAATTAATTATATCACAGTCCCGGGAAAAAAAAATCATGAAGCATTCCATTTTTCTCAGTAGACTTCCGTATTTATCATATTGAACCCATTTTTACAGAATTCTTCTATGTTTCTGAATTCTAATTTGGAATCTTCATGATACATCTATTCAGCATTTTGTAGTAGTATTTTTTAATGTAATTTTTTTGTAAACTTTTTAAGCATTTTAATATTTGGTAATAATAATAATATTAATAATAATAATAATAATAATAATAATAATAATAATAAAACCTGTGACCCTGTACCAGATATGCTGTATTGATATGCTTACATGTAAAGTGTGTGGTAGTAATTGTGTGTATTTGCGCATGTCTGAGCAGCGTTCATCACTTTTGCCTTTTTTTTCCTCACAGAGACTGTGATCCCTCATTTTGCCTTTAAACATTATGCACAGGACATTCTGACTTCAGACCATTTCTGAGAGGCATCTCTAAAAGACCAAGAATACCTTTAACAGGGATTGTGTTTGTTGTGAAACACTTCACTTTTTTAATTTTAATTTTTTCATATGTGATCATTTGTTTAATAGGTTTGAGCCGTGGTTCATTAGACTTCCAAACTAATGAACCCCTTTCTTGTTAACTTTCATTAAATATGAACCATTTTTTTCCTCTGCTTTTTGCAGTAGTACATTCTATGTTTTCACTTTAAAATGCAATATAGTCAAATAAAAATGAAATGCCGTAACTATATAAAAGTGAGGTTTTGCCGTGCGTGTGTTCGTAGGCAGGCAGGGAAGCGTATCGCTCTGGAAAGGAAAGAATGGAAAAGTCTGAGCTGCCAAAGCAATTTTGTTATCATTACCCTCTTTTACAGATCCTCATACAATCCTATTAATCAAATAATTGTCAATATTGTCAGCGATGCATTGGACTTCATTGGAATAAGTGTATATGCACAATAGCATATATTTTTGCTGCATAAAACTGGAAATATTAGTAATGAGAATTCATGGAAGCAACAACCTGTTCTTTGAAAACATATTATTATGTGATGAAACTGAGGTTTGTACACTGATAGGTCATTCTCACTTGACCTTGTAGACATGGAAAAGGTAGCTCACCATGGTAACCTTGGTCATCGGGCTTTCCAGATAGTAAATCATTTCAGCCCTCTTCATGTAATGCGTTTATTGGCTGCACAATTGAAATGTCATGCTTCACGAACAGAGAAGCTAGTTATTTTGTACGCGTGATTAAACCACCCCTGTAAGACAGAATTGTGGCCGGAGAACTTGGAAACACGACGAACAAACGGCAGTATGGAATTCGCAAAATCTTCGATAGCGCTTTAAATTATCTGAGAAAGAATTTTCCCTTGGTTATTATTAATAGATTTTTATGTGGTTATTGCATATGTAGATGGTGTGAATTCCACAGATGGCAGATAATACGGCACATCAGAGACTAAACATGCCACAGATGTAAAATCAGGATCTGGTGAATATTAATAAGCACGTGGATCCCTCTGGGAAATCATTTCTTTTGTAGTTTTTTTAACTTTCTTAACACGAAACTCACAGGCTTCAGAGCTAACGACTGAAAATCTCCCAAAAAGAAGCACATACTTCTGGCACTCGAACTTAAGATATGCCAGCTCTTTCTGAAATGGATTTTTTGAAGTCTTTGTAAATCATTTGTTTTTTCCTTGCATAATTTCTTACGCGTGGAGGGGAATGTACACATGGACACCTGCCATGTTTCTAGTCAGGAAATGTCATGGAAGTTTAGTGTGTGTGACCTGCAGCGACCAGACATCCCCTCTGCTACAGCTAAGTCATGGACTTCTCCAAATATGCTTTGCACCTCGATCCGAATCTTCTTCTATGGCCCATTGCTTTCCTCTGCTTTCAAATGGTACTTCTGTTTAAAAAAACAAACAGATTAAACTCAAGTCTTTCAATCTATTTACTTAAAACATCTGAGAAACACTTGACATCAAAAAGTCTACTGCACTATTATGTTTTTATTAAGCTAAAGTCGAAGCCATAAGATTTTAATGCACTTTTGTGGCATATCCATAAATGTGGCCTTTGAGACGTTTAGAGTAGAATTATGGCCGTATGGATATTTTAAATCTGTGTTTAACTACTGATAATAGATATACATCTGAATTGATTAGCCTTTGCATGTTTACAGCTCAGTTTAATTGCCTAAAAATGCCATTTATCAGCTTTATGTTGTATCGACAAAGCTTATTGATTTTATCTGATTTCGGATTTGTCTTGTCTTTTGTACATAAAATTCACATATGCTGTTAAAATGGGAAATGGTTGCATCGATTTCCTTAACTCGAACCCAAATGCTAAAGATTTTTGGATAAGCTTTCTCATTACTTAAGCCGAAATCAATAAGAAAGAGCATCTTTTAATGAATGAGCAGTTTGAACACCGTACTGGAGAACCGGGCTCCTGTTCATCCTCTGCTTTGCGGATCGATCATCAAGGTTTCTTAAGTGAGGTCCAATTGGTTGGCATTGTGGTTTTCTTTTGTGTGCAAACTCTCAGCTTGGAAAGAGCAGGGGGCATTCAAGAGACACGGAGAAGCGAATGCGAGGAGGCTGAACTCGGGTCCGAGGTACAAAATCAGGTCCAGAAAAGTGAATCGACCACTGTCTGCGATTCTAGCAGTGGATCTGAAATGTGTTCTTTTTTAATAACTAAAATATCTTTATCTTTCTGGTCATCACTCTGGAATAATAACAACAACAATAATAATAACAATAATGATAATAATTTTTTATTGATGTTATTTTATGAACATATAATAGACAAATAATAGGTTTGCGATGGACCTTGTTAAATACCGCAGCCCTTGTGACCAACATTGTGACATTTACTGCTATTTTGCATGACTCTGGCATTGTGGGCACATAATTATTACATAAAATGATTGAAAAAAATGTTTTTTTTGTGATTTGAGAGCCTGCTTTTTGGTTACTTAGTTGTAGCTTCTGACTTGGGAGCAGAGGCTGCAAGAGTGGGACAAGTTGGGTGTTACGCTCAGGGGCCACCCTGCTAAACTGCCTCTGTGGGACTTCACTCTGGGGGTCCAGTTTGTACCTGACTATACAGTAATTAAGATCAAGGCAGTAATTATAAAACAAAATCAAATATAAGGGTTTAAAAAGCACATTTTGGAATTATCTGGTTGTTGAGTAAAACTTCTAGTTTCTTTCTTTGTCAAACTATTCATGCCTTCCACTTTCGGTATAAAAATTCTGATGGAAATGTTTTTTTTTCCCTTCCAAAAACTACTGAATGCACAATCAGACTGTCCTCCTTTCACCTTATATTCTTTTGCAAAGGTGCCATGGTTTTAAAGTTATAAATATTGAAGATGCATAAGTTCAGGGACATGAAAAGAATCAAAATCCATTGCTGTATGTCCTCCTCTCGTGTAAAGTTTGCTTTAAATGTCACACATTAGCATATGAACTTTTAAATGAGCTTGTTTGCTCAGTAATGTTGGCATGTAAATACAGATATTAAATCTATAAGTTGAATTAGTGTGCAGTGTTCAGAGTTTTGGTGTATTTTTATTCATGCTGTAATTGAAGTACAGCCTGGGATCTCTTACAAATACATAGATTGACTGGTTACCCAGAATACTTCAGCTGTGTCTCAGACTTGAATAACCAATAATTCAAATGGAAATGATCCGTACTGTCTCCTTGATTGAGAGGATGGTGATTGACAAGCATCACTCCAAATATTAAAGTTCCTCATACATTATTCAGGATTTCACCTATCCCTTGTTGTTTGGAAATCTGTTGTCATCGCATATGTGTTGTACCAATCATTGAAGACGGGTAGAATTCGGCTTCTAAGGGCACGAGAGGGAAGGCACAGGAAATTAACGTTGCAGGGTTGCTGCAGTTTATGCGGTGCCAATTCTATATTTAAATATATATCTGGTTTGTGCGGCGCGTGTCTTTACAGAAACAATATCAGCCACATTCACGCTGCACGCATAGCTAATTTCTAGGTCGTTGATGTGCCAGGTGTACATATTTTTTTGTATGTGTTGCAAAGTAGCAGTTGCGAAAGGCATTTCTTTGGTGACTTAGGGGCCTGATAAGATTCTGGAGCTTTAGGGTCTGCTTAATTATGAGATTGCTGTACAGATATATGCAAATTCACTCCTTGGATTTAGATATGATTCAGGGTGCGCTTGTACCCAACCTTTAAATTACCGCTGAGAGTTGACACCAAACTTGGACTTTTTAGGGTGCTAATTATGTGCCTCAAGCTTGTAAGAAGCCAAAGTTATCCGCCGCGCACGTTGTCTTCCTCGCGTAAAAGTGATTTAGCGCATTCCCCTGGCTTTTGGGGCCGTCGCGCCACCGTAATGTAAGCCCCGTGGTGCTTCCGCGTCTTCTCCTTATGAATTTATTTAACGTGAAATGATGGTAGTTAAGCCATCGAAGATATAAAATACCCCACCAATTACCTGCAGAGGAATCTCAAAAATGTCATTATTTCGAGACTTCAAAACTGAGACGGCTTGTATGATAAACGGTGTGTTTGATCAAATGCTACAGTAGCATAATCATGTTTGTAGCGCTGAATTATTTAACCTTTGGGTGACCTAACAGAATGCCAGTACCCCAATCAGAAAACCTAATTGAATCTGCTTTGTGGCTCCAAGACTAATGAAAAAATAAAATTGAAGGTGAAAAATGTGTGCACACTGCCTGGGCTTTATGAATTGCATAGTAGGTCTACCAATTCCATTCCTATATAGGGACGGATGCCACCCCGCTATCATCACTCCGAGGATCTTGTGTTTGGACGTTCCTATTGGATAATCTGATCCGGTCATTTCCTTTAAGCAGCCCGTGATTTTCCTGTGGATATTCAGATCACATGGTAATTAAAACTTTTATAATTCCTCGAATTCAAAGGCAAGCCTAACTCGCATGGCCTGTATGGCTTTTGGAGAAGGATTATGCTTGTGCAACATTCAAATTATTTTCTTTTCTTAACTCCCCCCCCCCAACACACACAAACACACTCACGCCCTCCCCCTGAGGTTACACGTCCTTTGATCTAATGTGAATAACTGAACTGATTAATAGGATGGTTGGTAATGTTTAGCTGAAATTGTGTATTAATATCGT
Source organism: Mormyrops boulengeri (assembly GCA_026781065.1). Lineage (NCBI taxonomy): Eukaryota > Metazoa > Chordata > Actinopteri > Osteoglossiformes > Mormyridae > Mormyrops > Mormyrops boulengeri. The sequence goes on from JAODLD010000038.1 coordinate 6,368,506, forward strand.
CTGCCCACGGAATGGTCACGTTTCCTTAGAGCAATTTATAAAAGTAATTATAGGCACAATAACAGAAGTAATAACCATCAGGAGTAATAAGGGCTAGCTGTTTGTCATTTATGTAATATTAAATAAAATGCAGGACCCACTTCTATGCATAAATAGCCCATCTTTCTCAACGTTAATATCGCTTTTGTAGTTAGCAAGCTTTTAAATTTATACTTTGCTAAAAAATTTTCTTGCTATGCGCAAAATTGCATTTCTTTGTGCGCACCCCTTTGATTTATTCCTGGCGCTGACGTAATTTCATTACATCATGTAACAATGTGTCTCATTGGATCTGGTGTTGTAGCTCAGGAAATAAGTCGCTAAGCATCTGAAGGCACTTGAAGACCATAGCTTCCCTTATCACCTAGTCGTACAGCAAGACATTTTATTGGAGTGATTCTCATTGGCTTGTAACCTTTTGGTCACATGGTCAGGCACTCTACCAATGTGCTACCTGCTAGCTGTACTGAGTTTCTGACCCCATAATTCACTGAACTGTGACGCATTATTAGAAAGGTGTTATATCTTTTAAATCGGAGTATTAAATTTACTTACCTTTTAGGCTCATAAAAGATAATTAACTGTCACCCAGTATAAATGTGTGTATCTTTAGGCTGAATCCTGAGTTGTGCTCCAAACATATATCACAGTGTTAATTTGCAGCTTCACTTATGCTAAAACATATTTAACAAGCAGGATTTTACCTGGGAGAAGAGAGAACCTTTTTTAGGTTTACAGATTAATGCACCGAGAATTTTTTTAGGTACAATAAGTGAAGATGTTTCCCCCTGTGCACTAGGGGACGCTGTTCTGGGGACGGTCGGTTGACTTCCTAGATGGCTCCTCCTCCTGGTGTGCCGTTTTTCTTAAACCTCCCAAATCTGATTTCACACAACTCTGTAAAGAGCCACCTCAACGTTTAACACATGGGGGGTAACAAAAGCAGCCATTTACTCCAAACCTCTGTTGTTGGTTATCTGCTTCTATGCTCCTATAGGTATAATCTGTATATATTATTTAATAGGCATCCAAATCATGCTTTGAAATTTTGCGCAAATATGAAATTAAATGAATATCTTACTTCCCATGCATTGGTACACTGTTTAACATATTAGGGGGGGGGTTTCCGGTGTTTTTATGGTGCTAGGAATCCAGGATTTTTTCAGTTTCACCCCCAAATGTTGCATTGCAGAATTATATTCGATACCTGGCCGCATAAATTCTCACAGGCCTTTTATTATGCGTTAGTGTGAAATTATTACTGCATACATGGGGTGAGTAATACTCAGTGCCTTAATGCTCGGAATCTGTCACAAAGATGTGTGGAAGGACGCCGAAAAGGCACGGCTTGATCGCCCCACCCTGAAGGATCATGCTAACCGTCCATCTGTATTCACTTAATAATGCCTTACCTGACGGCAACTGATAGATTTGATGCAGGGGGTGGGCCGGCTGCTGCTAATACTGTCTTTTTCTGATAATTTTCTCATCTGGTTTTCCCCAGCTAAGACCTCATGGTCGAGATTGAGCTGGAAACTGGGGAAACTGACGAAACACATCTGATGCGTAAAAATATTACACATGTATGGTGTATGTTGGATTTCAGTGAAAAATGAACCCTGCAGTGGTTTTATTATTGCGATAAGTGACATGCCAATTACTGTTTTTCTAAGCAGCATATCAGAGGCACACGCTTGCTCTTGATTTTAATAATAATTGCTTGAAAGCAATGAGAACTGATGTTGGAGGCGCAGCTAGAGTTAGCGACGCGGAGTGCAGTGTCTGTCCGTCTGTCCGCCGTTCCTCGTGGCCTTCAGTGGCATCCCCACTGCCTCGCATCAAGGCGGGAAAACATGGGGGAACGGCCCGGCGGCAGGGTGCAGCCAGGCTTGTAGAAAATAACCGCTTGAGGAATGGCGTTTGAACCGAAAGCTGTAATTTTGACAGGTGGTGAGGTGTCTGTCGTCAGGCCCTTCCGAAGCCTCATATCTTCGGGCTCTTGATTAATGGCTCTAATTAAGGGATGAAATCAAGCATGTGAAGACAGGGGATCGCTTCAGGTTCGTGTTTGGTAGTTTTCTCTTCCCGGTGTGCAAGTCATCCATCTAAATATCACTGCGCTTTCATTTATTCCAGCTGGGTGCTACCAAGCGGGAGCTGGGGGGGGGGGTGTGTGGGCTGAGCTGGCAGGGGCTCGGAGATGGTGTGAGGCTTTCCGGGTCGAGGTACGGGAGCGCCTTGTCACCGTTGACCAAGCCCGGGTCATTTCTTCATCCAGATGGCCTTCACCCTGCCTACGGCCACCCCCCCCCCCCACACTTTATGCTGTGTTTTCCTTTGCTCCCCCCCATCCTTGTGTTCTCCCCGCTATTGCACTCTGCTCATGTATACAGAGTGCTTTTCTATTTCCCTCGCTCAGCTGGAGGGGGTGGGGGTTGGGGGGGTTTAGGTGAAACGTGCTGGACGATTAATTAGACATTATGGGTGTCTTGGTATGAATACTGCACACTCCTGGGGTGTGGGGGAATGGATGCAAAGGGGGCAAAAAAAACAACAGCGTAAATAATTAAAGTTATTCTTGGGTTCGTTAAAGTGGGTTGGGAAATAAAAAAACAATAGCAATAAATGAGGAGGGTGTCCGGTAATCCTCGTGTGTGTCTCCGCGTGCGCGAGTTTAGGGCTTTTCCGTGAGCCTGAAAATGGCGTCTTCTGCTAATGAATGCAATTTAATGTTTACCGCGCCTGGAGCCCCTTACGCCCAGACTGCTTACTAACAAGACGAAGAGTCTGGCCTCACGGTGTAGTGACTAAACAGGCCCCGAGGGAGACTACGCCCCTATCCTATGCATTAGGATGCTCGAGCTGCGTGTCCGTCTCAGCCCATGGGGGGGGGGGGGGCGGGGGGGGGGGGCGGGGGGGGGGGGGGGGGGGAGTGGCAGTGGGGGCCGGTCCTTCCTTAAGGGCTTTGCGAGAGCCCTCTCCTGCATGAAGCAAGACAATGGGCACACACACACACACACATACACCCACACACACATACACACGGAGAGGCTGTATGTCTCACTGCTTCGGGGAGAGAAAAAATTGCTTTTAATATCAGTCAAAGCGGCTTATATATTATGAGCAGTGTCTACCTGAAAACCGTCTCCATCTGATAACTAAACTCCCAGTCTGAAGCCATGGATGTCTCAGCGATGCAGTTTGAAAGCTTACTGGGAGACCTTTGGAGATTTCTTGGGTTTATCATCCTCTGCCGGGCAGTTTCCTCCCAAACCGAACAGATGGGACGCTCAAGAACGGCCGACACCAGGGGTGAACTTCATTCGTTTTCCCAGTTCCTGTCGTTTCCTGCTTTGGATGGGCTAGACCTCAACCATCTCTGACTCATAAAGTATCATGTTGTTTTCAATCCAGATCAACACCTCAAGTTACCTAAAGTCTCACCCGCAGAGAGAGCTACTGACTGTGAAAACAGGGCGGTATAGTAGTCCTGTCTGTTGATTACTGAATGTGAACTGCATCTTTGTGTTGCTATAGAAGTAAGACAGCTGTGTGTGTGTGTGTGTGTGTGTGTGTGTGTCTGTGTGTGTGTCTGTGTGTGTGTATGTGTGTGTGAGAGAATTAAGTTTATTTTGCATTGTGGGGACCAAATAAAAACATTGACATTGTGAGGAACATTTTTTCAGGTCCCCACAAAGATCTGTGAATGCAAAAAATCTAACAATGTCAAAAGTCTCGTATTTTGTTTGATTACTTATGGTTAAGGTTAGGGCTGGGTGGGGGTTAAGGTCGTCATGTTGGGATTAGAGTTTTCCTCATAGAAATGAATGGACTGTCGCCACAAAGGTATGAATACAGGTCTGTGTGCGTGTCTTATTTGTGTGTGTAACCAGGACTGTTCCCCAAAGTGGGTGTCTCGCTGGGGTTGAGCCATATTTATGTGGGGAAGACAGCCCCCCACCCCTTGCATTCCCTTTTGCAGCATCAGCACCTGCGCAGACAGGACCTCGGCTGCGATTTATGGCTCCGGACCTCTGAGGCGGGCAGCTGCAGTCCCCGGGCCTGGGCCTCGTCACCGGGGACGCCTAAGCGAAGGGGCTGCGTGGCCAGGCGGCCCACAAGGTGGCAGGCGGGGTTCTCACGTCTCACACTCTTATAAACGTCACCTCAGATTTATACACTCGAATATGTGTCTTTGGCTGCTTCGTTTCCTTACAAGGGGTCAGGGAATCATTTTCCATTTTCCCCAAATTGACGCACAGAATTTTCACGTGTTTTTTAGTTCACCAGTAAAGCTTTGTGACAGTTTGTTTTTTAAAAAATGTTCCGTTTAATCACATGCGAGCGCTGCGATCTTACGCATGCATCCGCTCCGCATTCACTCCGCATGTTTCCTGACAATAAAGCAGATTGGTTTTGAATTTGACTGAGTAATGGCTGACAGTACTCACCGGTTTAATTCACAGCCCTGGGTCCATACAAGACCTGGCAAGGTGATGAACAAAGAAACAGAAAGAGCATAACTGAAAACACGGCTCGCACTGCAGTTTGTGTCAACTGTGCAATTAAAAACTGTGACTTGCCCTTGAAAATAAAAGTCTCCAACACCACCTTCACGGTGGCTACAGCTTCAACATTTCTTTAGACTGACAGAGCTCTGTACTCAACAGGTCTGAACGCAATCCATTCATCGATTTTCTATAAGCATTTATCTAGTACCTATCCCAGAAAGCACAGGGCAGGAGACATCCTGGAGGGGATGTCAGTCAATCACAGGGCACATACGCAAACATACAACACACATAACGGGCAGCTAGAGACTTCAGATGCAATTACTGCATATTTTTGGACTGAGAAAACCCACACAAGCACAGGAAGGAGATGCAAACTTCACATGCAGAGCGTGGGCAGGGTTATAAGCACCAGCCCTGGAGGTCTGATGGTGACTGCATCTTTATTCACACTATGTGACCTTTAAGCTACCTTCAAAGTAGCATGTTAGGTTAAGCTGTCAACATAGAGAAATCCCCGTGTTCTATTATGTAAGGCAGTGTTTTTGAACCTAGTCCTCAGGGACCCTGAGACAGTCCACATTTTTGTTCTCCCCCAGCTCCCAGCCAATCAAGAACACCTAATACCTGGTACAGGTGCGCTGGGAGCTGGGAGGGAGCAAAAATGTGGACTGTCTGGGGGTCCTCGGGGACTGGATCCAGAAACACTGATTGAAGCCCCCATCAATTTCACTTTTCTGGTCGCCTGTTCTCCCCAGTATCCTTCTCTGCCACTGGTACGACTAAAGCTTGGGGGAGGGGAGTAAGTATCTCATAGGTGTCGCCATAAAGGAACCCCACATCAACAAAGGAGAGAGATACACAGAGCTACCTCCAGCATGCAGCCCCGCCCCCGGCCTGTGAGTTCCCATCCGATTGGCCAGCAGCAGCTCCCTCGGCACGGGTGTACAGATAGAGGCACAAAAACACATGATCTGTGGATAGGGGCTGGTGCTGTTTAGCTTACACAGGTAGCCCAGCTCTCCCAGTAGCACAAGAGAGCACCCAAGGCTGGGAAACAACCCAGGGCTGTTGGTTTTATACTATGCCCCCCCCCCACCTCCCTTGTCTTGGGATAGTGTGGGGCACGGGCATTTAGCAAAGGGATTACTGAAGGGGCAGGAATCCCATCCTGTCCCCCCCTCCCATTTGAAAACTGCTTGAGTTACCGGCAGTGTCGGTCAAAGCCGTGTGTCGATGATAGAGGTTGTCAGCTGGGGTGGGCATTTTGCTCGTCTTGCCCTTGTCAGGATCCGCAACTCACCACCTGTCCTACACTAGGAACAAAAAGCATGTCAGACCTGGAATACAACCAGGTGGCTGCTCCTACGAAAGTTTAAGAAGCAAATGTAGATGTAAGATCGACTGCTTTTGACTGAGACCATGAAAGACGGACAGCAGCCTTGAAAATGGCCCTCAGACAGGTGGTCGTCATTCTGGAGGAAGCTCAACCCCTTGCATATTAGTGAGTCTGTATGTTTTACTTCATGTTCCAGATTCGCCCTGTAACTAAACCATGTCACTGTCTCCCAGTTTCCTCGCCTTCGTTTACTACAGCAAGCCTTATATCAATAAACCCAGTCGGCTATCGATTTTCCATCAGTCCTTGTGTGGACATTTTCTGGTCCATTATACCACAGTGACTGTATTTCCCCCTGAAGCTGTAAAGAAAAAATATGGACTAAATGACCTTGGCAATATGGAGATAATTAAATTTCCTTAATGATCCTTTGTGAAAAATTTTATAGGCTTAACCGTGGACTAGCCAGCCTTGTATAATAACAGTTTGTGGTGGGAGATTTTAAATGCCTGAATCCGTTGCTTTGGTGCTCTGGCATAGGGTGGTTAATTCTTCAATAATCTAATTTAAAGTAGCGAATAAATGAGCGAATTCTCAGCACCAATGGTGCACAAGCTGGGGACATTACACAGAGTTAATGGCCAGTTAAAATCTGATCCGCACCCAGGATGGACTTGATTGGAGGAAGATCAAAGCCAGTCAGCCTGTGCTTTGGTAGAAAATGCTGCTGGATCATATTTAGCCTTTTCGCCGAGCCTCCTGTGAACAGCTTATGGTGTAAAACAATTATTAACATTCATTACAATCATAGCATATATTTTTAGTCATACTTTACAGTGTTTCACGTTTATTTTACAGAAATTCAGGGCTTCGGGGTAGTTTATAAAAAAATAAAAATATTTGACTTAAATATATTTGTACATATATATCTTTTCAATTTGTCATTTTGTGTTATGTCTACTTTTATGCATACCTCGTGTCTGTGTGCCCCTGACATTTATGCAAATTGCTACTGCAACACAAAAATTTCCCCTTGGGGATAAATAAAGAATCTGAATGTGAAAACATATAAACTGTGAAAACTGTGAATGTGAAAAAATATACTTATAAATATAAAAATATACAGAAGATCTGGGCATGGAATTAACCATATGAAGAGTCGATGCCTTTGGATTAGAGTAATACAGGTAAGGCTGTACATATACATCTACAAACACACACACACACACACACACACACACATACAGATGCAGGTTTGTAATTATATGTTATATATAGCCCTAACCATAAGTAACCAAACAAAATTTTGGCATTTTTACTTTTTTGATTGCATTCACAGATCTTTGTGGGGACCCGAAAAATGGTCCCCACAACATTAAAATCACAGGTTTTTATCACATTGTGGGGAACATTTGATCCCCACAATGTAATATAAACATAATTCACATACACACACACAAACATACGTGCATGCCCTCTTCTGCACGAAGTGAGACGCACACGCGCACACACACGCACACACACACACACACTGGTCTCTTTTGATGTGCAGAAATCGGCTGGATACAGAGAATCTCCAGCTGGGTAGGGGTGCCACATGAAAGCCGCCTCCCCCTCCCCCCCATACGTGGAAGCAGACAGAGAAGCCTCTCTCCTGCAAAGCTCCCGTGAGCTGGGCTTTTGCCCCCCCTCTAGAGCAACCCCCCACGTATCCCCAAACACCCGGGGAGCAGGACGAGCGGGGTGGTGGACCGGAGCAGAGAATGCATGCATTTTCATTGACAGTTCTGTTATTGCTCAGTGCAGAGTTTTACAGAAAGCGATTATGTTTACACTTCACACAGCTAGATATGCTTTGGTTAAAAAGTCCAACAGCTGAATCCATCAGTGCAGCCAAGACAGAAACAGAAATGCAGTCATAGGGTGTGACATTTTGGCCCCTCGGTTCAATCTCCTAACCTAACACGACACACCGGGGCTGTCAGCAAATCCAGTCCACACTCCCTGCATGTACAAAAGTCGCCAGTAAAAGTATACATGTGGCATGGGGTGTTGGTCGGGGGGTGGGCATGCCAGATTCAGGGGGCTCAATATCAGACAGGGGGCTCTGAATATGTAACATAATACCCATACACCCAAGAGGGGTTAGAATTTCTAGGTGCTTCCCAGCACGTGGAACTGCCGTTATAAACAGATCACTGGGAAAAAAGCACCTTTTTAGACAAAGCACTCTGTATGCACATATTTCACACCTCCATCGCCCAACTCACAAGTACTGATGCCTAAAGCAGACAGGGGACACACATGACTGGGAATTCTGAGACCAGGTCACCTGTCTGCATATCTTTAGATTGCAGGCAGAAACCATCTGAACATGTGGAGGACAGAGGCGAGATTCAAACACGAAGGTGTGAAGCAACAGTGCTACTCACTGAGACACCCGTATATGCCGATAGATCCTCTATGCAGACATTCAGAAGCATAAAGTGCTATTAAAAATCCTGAATGAGAGCCGTGAAATCTTTTCCGTAATTCGGTCTCTCCTTCCTCCACGTGTTGCTTCCGTTGCGGCCGTACAACGCTGCCTGGACTCCCTCCGCCCATGGAAAACAGATCAGCGAAAAAGCACTCCGGCCGCCAGGCGCTTAATCCGGCGCCTCGGGTTTGACGCTGGTGAGACGGCTGTTTGGTGCAACCACTACTGCGGAATCACAACAGCCGTGCGAAAGCACGCTTTTTAAAGTGCGGTCATAACCTTTATTTTCATAACACTTATGGGAAATAAGCAAGGAGCGTTGATTGGTGTGGCCAGTATGACATGCTATTCATATCAAAACAGGGGTGACTCTTTTCTTAGATTCTGTTCTTAATTTTTTTTCCTCTATTATTTATGTTTCATCCTATGTTGCACATATCTGGTATCCTACACCTTTTTGCACATGTACCCATCTCTCTGTTGTTCTTTATCATCTTCCCTCATCTTTTATCCTTTATTTGTCCGTATGCTGTACTTATATGCATCTTAAAGCTCTGTTGTTAGTTGTCTTAATCTTGCACAGTGAGAGTTATGTCTTGGCACAATAATTTCCCTCGGGATGAATGAGCTTTTATTTTATCTTAGTGGGGTGTGGCTCCGTCAGTGTTTAGACAGCACTAAAACATCCATGGGGGGGGTGGGCAAAACCTACAAATTCACAATTAAAATTTTATCGCCGAAAACTGCAGTTTTTTTTTACCCTTTTTACTGGAGAAACGCAGGTTAAGCACATTGCCCAGGTGTGCACATGGGTGCCCCCTAGCTTTGCGGGCCACACAAGGTGGTGTGGAAGTGGGGAAGATGCGTTTCGGTTATGTTTACCAGAAGGAGAAGCCCCTTTGTGCCTTCTGGGGGGGCACAGCGGGGTCCTGAGGCCTGCTCGCAGGTCAGTCTGCCGTGTTCCCTCATTAGCCCCTGCGCTATAGCAGTCTAGGCCTGCATTATTGATGTAAATTACCCCAGATGAAGATTCAGTGGTACAAGGCAGCTCTAGTCTCTCTGAGCCCTGCGCAGTGCTGAGCTGGCACATAAGCGAGCGTGATCTGGCATCTGTAGGAAGGCTCGTCATTTGGAACGGGGGATACCGGAGGATGACTACATGAACAACTGCGGAACACGGACAGACCAGCCACCGGGAGGCGGGGGAGTTATGCAGTGAGTTTACCACCGCTAACGCGCATCTGCAAATCCATGATGTCTGTGTCTTTATTTCTGTGGGCTCAGCAGCCTCAGCTGAGCAGCAAAGCAGACCAGGACAAATCAGAATAATCAAATGTTATCTGAAGATACAATTCTCCAAAACACATCTTTTTGTCCAGGGACCCCATTGACCACACCCATCTTCCATGCCATCTTCACCCCTGGAAAAGAAACAGAACTTCTGACATCTCATTATTAATAAAGAAAATTAACAACTTCGCCAAAAAAGGGCAGGTAAGGTTCCTCGGACTCCAGACCACAATAGCTGAACTAACTTACAGGCAGTTTTATGAATAAAACACTCAGTAAATCCATTCTAATTACAAACATAGTACATTATGCACTATATCCAGTGTCCAGGGTGTCCCAGAACATTGCAAACATCTTCCAACAATATTGTAAACGTTCTACAACTACAACATCTACGACATGTACCAAGAATATTGTAAGCGTGCCCTTCATTACTGCATGAGACCTACATTTCCCAGGCTATACATTCTTTACAATGAAAAAAAAAGACGTCTTGTTCTTCCTTATTCTTCAGAGACTCTGTGTTTCCCCACGGGCGGCTCCTAAACATGCCTGAGATTGATGATGACTGCGAGGCAGCTGATAAAAACCATTAGCAAGGCCCGGCACTTTGACGTCAGGTCTTCTGCACATCTCACGCAATCTTTTTGATTGATACCAGCAGCCGTTCATCGAGAGTGACACCCTTATTCATCACTGCCCAGGTTCAGAGTTACAGACGATGACGGTCTTATGGGAGATCCGATGGTGGCAGACACATCACTGCTAGGAAACTGACCAAAAAAACGCTGCCCCTGTTTGGCTGATTGCTTCATCAAAGCTCTCCTGCCTTTGAACGACATCAGATCTCTTATCTTCCATCTCCACTCCCCCATCTTCACCTCTGGTGCCATATAATTGCATGTCCATCACCCCGAATCAATGTATCTTCTGCACCCATTCATAACATGAACTTATCTGATCTAATGGTTGAAATGTGAGATGCAATGCGCTAAGGTGACGGCATTTTTAAAACTCCAAATCGAGAATGAACGCATTGGATTGTGTCAAACACTGCCATTCAGAGCTATTGTCCAGTTTGTAAATATGTCCGCAGAGCGGTCGCACACAGTCCGCACACTTGTTGCACTCACCCTAAGGAATTAAACTGCCAAGCTGCCCCTTGAGACCAAAACTTGAATCACATCATGATACTTTGAAACATCAAAATTTTTTTGTGTATGTACTTCAAAAAATTCAGTGTTGTCCTACACAGGCCAGGTGTCATTTTTGGATGAAGGAGTTTTGGTTTTTGATTACAGATTGGGGTTTTGATGTCATCAGAACAAACAAACAGCTTTAGGTGATGCCAAGGCCAAAGAGCAAAGCTAAGCTACATGAAGCTGAATTTTGTTTCCTGGACATGAACCTGGCTGACAGAGAGAAAAGTGGGTTTAAACCAGTAAAAGCACAATGACCAGAAGGGACAGACCTGTCAGTCGAGCTCTGAAATAAGCCAAACACTAAAGGATCATGGGATATCAGTGGACGCACTTTGAATGAAGGGTTAAGGACTGCAAGTTTGAGAAAGGTGAGATGTCAGTATTCCTGTTCATCTTCCTCCTCCTCCTACAGTCACATCATTGGGACAGGCATCCGACCCGAGCTTTGTGGATTGTTCAGGTGGGAGATGGACGCTTCTGCCTGAACGCATTACCACACTATTGGCCATGTGCCAGGCCTGTATTGTTTCCAGGTAGAGACAGAGGAAACAGTGGGGGCTGTGACCGGTCCTGTGATGCCCTTCAGCCAGTCCAGCATTACCGTATTTGTTAGTCACCTGAAATGTTGAACTTGTTACTTTTTGGGCAGTTCTTCAGCTGCCATGTTGACACTGTTGAACCAACTGAACTCTTTTTCATGAAATATAAGTCATAAATATGGTGAGGAAGTGCTACACAAGGCGTGACACATTCCTGGCACATTTTCCCCCCATGAGGGGGTGCTTCTCAGATAAGTGACACCACTGGCTCTGTTCGCACATGACACCTGAGACCAGGCGTCGGGCAACCAAAACCATGAAACTCAAGAGAAGACCCCAGTTAACCAAAACCATGAAACTTGAGACAAGACAGCGGCAAACCAAAGCCATGAAACTCGAGACAAGACAGCGGCTAACCGAAACCACGAATCCGAAGACAAGACAGCGGCTAACCGAAACTACGAATCCGAAGACAAGACGCCAGCAAACCAAACCACAAAGCCGGTGACGAAGTTGGCAACTTCAATCAAAATTAAGTGATAAAACACAAATAAAATAAACCACGGCCCACAAAGAAGCCTCAAACCACACTGAGCTATAAGCCGAAAGCTCAACGCCAGAGTACTGTAAAGTGGGGGAGGCAGGGCCGGGGGGGGGTTAAGGATGAGTTAAGGCCCTTGAGTGATAGGGCCCTAAAAATTTGGAACATACTTGGATTGATCTAGGGGCCCAAAATCTCTAGCCGCACCTCAGGCTCAAAGCGCGACGACGATGCCTGAACGCTGAGCAAGGATCCCTGCTCCACTTCAGCAGGATTCAGACCCAGCTACCTCTGGCTCAGAGCATGATGCCACAGACTTTAGCCAATTACCTGATTACAATTCGGCACAGGTGTGACAATTGTGTATTTTTGGACTGCGGGAAAAAAAACACAAGCACCTCAAGCAGGGGTGGCGAACCTGATCCACGGAGACCCAGTGTGAGTGCGAGTTTTTCGGATGACCTGATTGAGAGGTCATCCCAAAAATCCCCAACTCACACTGGCCCTCCATGGAACAGGTTCGCCACCCCTGCTTGAGGTGCTTGTGTTTTTTCTCTGACCTCAAGGAAACCTTCCCAACATAAGGGGAACACACAAACTACACCTGTAGCAGCTGGACTTTCATTTCATTAACCATTTATTATTAGTTAGTATTGTTATTTATAATAATAATAATAATACTATATTATAATAAATATCATGGCAGCACTCTGCAAGTTTATGAGCTGTGTTGGGGAGTCACTTTTGAGTGTCCCTGTTCCCTGCTGCTGTGTCAGACTAGTAATTATCTCAACACCACGAACATGGGCGCCTCACTGACACCTCTCCTAATGAATCATCCCGGCTCCCCGGACCCGGTCTGTGCCTCGCCCTTGCGAGTCGGATGCTGAAAGGAGCGCTTTTAAATGTCAGGGGCCCAACTAGCTCCTGGAAATATCAAATGGCAAGAGGGGCTAAGAAGGTTTTATCCGAGGTGAGCATCGCTGGAAATCTGGCGACTCCAGAGAATGATAATTCAGTCCTAGCGCTGCATTAAATGCCTCATAATCAACAGAATATGATGAAAATTCTACAGAGTTTAGTACCAATATCAGGATCCATCTGTTCAGAATTTCATGTTAGTGAAAGGAAATATAATAAATTTTATCGAGTATTATGAATTCTGTATATTTGCTGTGCAGCACAATCATAACCGTAACTGTAGAGATGTTTTTTGCTAGCCATTTATTTAAAAAATGTACTAAATTTCTATATGAAATAACCTCTTCCATAATGAAAATCTTTCCACAGAGCAGGGTTTGTGTGCCGCTGTGTTATTAGGGGTTAATTAGTCGCAAATATTACTTGTCAATCATTCCTGTGACAGCAGCAAACATAGTTTCCAGTTTAGCTGTCTGGTTTCTGACTTAACAGCAGTTTTTGAGTCTGACATAATGTTGTACCTCATTTTTTAAGTGTATGAAGCCCTGTCGATTGGTGCTGGGGTGGAGAATGGTGGGGGGAGAGGGGGCAGGGAGTGTGTGAGGCCTGGGATATGGAAGTCTGGGTATAGCCATAGAAAGAAGCACACAAGAATCTCTGTGCGCGGGGCTGCAAGCCGTCGGCTACGCACACGGTCATCTCCATGTGCGTTTGCCTGCCCACACCTTGCGCAGACTTGGAACTTGTAGCTGCGGTGAAAGCCCATTATTTCCCTTGTTCCACTGGGAGACTCCGCCCCCAACCCCCGGTGCTGATGGAGAGTGTCTCTAGAAATTGCTTTTTAACACTTCAGAAGACCATAATGGATCAAAAACTCAGGTAACGAAGAGCAAATTTCCATAACTCTCTCTCTATGGAACCAGTTTTCGAGAATGTCTGTGGACTGAATGAGTTTTGCAGATTTAACAAACTACATGAGGACTAAGTGAATTTTAGTTCCCAACAATGTTACTAACGATGCGGAAGCCTGACTTTCCATTGGAGTCCTCAGTGCGCTTTGGAAACTTGCTCTTCAATTACACTGATAGAATGACAGTACCAGGACCGTACATCGATAAAAATGAGCCCAGCCTTTCAGTGCTGTTTAATGTGAGGTGTTTCACAGACCACTGGGGAGTTTGGTTTTAGGCCTTGGGCGTGATTTGGGTCTCTGCCCAAGATTAGCGAGGTCTCTACAACGGGGAGCCGTCCCAAGTCTTTGCCTGAAGTTTGCCAGACCGAACCGTAGCTTTTCTCCACCTCTGTTTACTCTTAGGGTCCTCGGGCCTCAGTTTGCATCTGTTATGACGGCGGCGGCGTCTGGGAGCCCGTGGCACAGGGAATGATAATTCATGAAGAAAGGTATTAAATATTAATCTGCCGCTATAAAAAAAACCTGGAGCGTCTGCGCCACTTCATCCTATTTACATGTGAAGGATAAACTGAGTAGCGCTCAGTTCAAAGCCCAATTGTATGAGAGAAAACGCAGCATGCAGGTAGCATTTGGAAGGGATTGCCTTGACGGAGAAGGTAAACAGCACCACTTTTGCTAATTACACTTTCATTAACCTGTAAGCAGCCAAAGCTGCTCGTTAAACAGGACCTTAGAGCTTAGAGGCCGTGCCGGTCGGGCTGCCTGCCGTCCCCAAGTTGGCTGAGATCACTCCAAACTGTCACTTGCTCCTTCTGTGACAAATCAAACGAGAAACATCTTTCCCCCAGCCAGCAAACTTGAGAATAAGCAGGTGTTGTGAAATAAACATTTATAAATATGACAAGCACTGTCCTTTTCGCACGGGGAAAACACGTGGAGGTTACATCAGGCAACGGCTCCATTTTTTAACCACGTGCTCCGTCATTCACCTGGAAAAACCCTGTTCCTGAGCAACGAATGCCAAGAACAAGTGCGCCCCCCCCCCACCCCAGGACTGAACCTGAAGGTTACCGGGGCACTCTTTAAACCCCAGCACCCCAAAGCTCCTCCCCCGACAGCTGCTGGCAGCTGCACTTACCGCGGTACTTTATGGAGTGACACACTACGGACGGACTTCAAGGTTACGGACGGCGTACTTGGCTCCTGTGGGATTTACAGTGAAGTAACCTGTGAAGCAGGAAACGCAGGACTGTGCAAGACTGAAGAAGACACTGATACTGTAGATAGATAGATAGATAGATAGATAGATAGATAGATAGATAGATAGATAGATAGATTTAGAAATCTGGGTATTAATAGATAGTGACAATAAAAAATAGATAACTACAAGCAGTACAGTGTGTAATGATGTCACCCATATGGTTGGTGGTGGGGGGGGGTTTGTGCTTGTGATGCCTCTACTTTGGGGACTTGGTACTCAGAAAAAGCCCCCCCTGGCCGGCTGGGGCTTAGGGAAAAATCTGAGGGACAGCCTCGGCTGTGGCCTGGTACACGTGTTGCCCCGCCTTGTGCTAATTTCCAAGCTCCCATCACAGCACCCCCCGTCCCTCATTATTTGTCCGTCCTGCCCGGGGACACAATGCCATTAACCTTCCAGATCCGTTAACGAATGCCTGGCTGGACCCGCCCTTCATATTTTACACGTCTCTCACCTCCCTGTCCCGTCAAAAAGCCGCTCGGGGGGGATCACAGGCGGGGCCGCGGTCACTGATTAACGTCTTTATACGTCTCATTCCCGTTTATGAAGGGGGGGGGGGACAAAATCGTAGCTCCACTAATAATCTGTATGTTAGAAAAGTGTTTCAGTCATCGAGGCTGACAGCACTACTGCAGTGTGGCCACATCTCGGCCCCCAGGGGCTCGTCTGGGCCCCCCAGTCTCACCACTCATGACAGCCACAGTGCCCACCCAGCACCCTGCCTGCCCCCTCCGCAGGTCATGTGACTCTCGACTCCCAAGGGCATTGAATCTACATACTTTTCTTATATATGTATAATCAAATATGTTATGTCAAGACAATCAACAGATATTTTATGAATTGAAAAAGCTTCTAGGCAAGTATCAGCATGTGTATCCGAGTAGTTACATCTGTTTGTATATACACTGGCATGTTGGCATAGCCAGTGCGGGCAGCGTGGCGTTTAACACAGAATCATGCTGCCATCCGTCATCTGAACATATAACACAAACCCAAAGGTCCAGTCTCAGGGTCGAGGGAATATTACTCATTAATTTAATGTTAATTTTATATGAATAATTCTGCGGAAGCCATTTTCTCCATTGCCGCCACCGCAGCGAAAGGTATTAGGTCATGTGATTTATGTTCTTGTCGCGCTGCATAAAGGGGAACGAGGTGGGGAAGCAGGGCGAGTGGTGCTGTGAGGAGGGGATGTCTGTGATGTATCTGTGGGCCTTAGGAACACAAGGGGGTTTTCAGTTTTGATGGATCAGGACAAATAAAGGGTTTGGGGTGCAGGAGCGACGCGAATGTGCTCAGTGTAGCTGCCTGCATTAGGGAGATGAATTAGCCTGGGCTGTACAACTGACAACAGTTACAGGGGGAAGAGTGGAGCTGGTCTCGCAGAGCCATGATCTTATGAAGCTACTGGCCGGAAGACACCCGAGCTTGTGTGCCTGGGAGAGCATGCTCCTGGAAATCATATATACAAAATCTCAAAGCATTTGTTATTATCCTTTTTAACCAATCATTTAGATGCATAAATCTGCAAGTGCACATACAAATTCTCACTGACTCCATGCATCTTTCTCATTGGATAATTTTTCCCCCTTGGTGCATGTCTGCGCAAATGCAGCTTCCAGTTAAACTAAAAACAAGTGAGCAAGATAACGTTGTG
>JAODLD010000038.1:6391652-6401713 GCA_026781065.1 Mormyrops boulengeri
CCCCCCCCCCCCCCCCGATATTAAGTGGGGCGGAGCTCTGCCGTGCCCTTTTTCAGCCCCTGTATGCTATTCTCCAGGGCCGTCCCAGAAAGATCCTGATGCTCCGGTCGGGTAAGGATCCGAATCCCAACACGCTCATTTTGAGTTATCGTGGTTCATCCGCTGTTTTAATAAAGAGCGCTGACCCTCAGTGTTGTTCATTTTAAAAGCCCCCCCCCCCCGGCTTCGTTTCCGCTATTTTGGGACTGCCATGATATGCACATTACATATGTATGGAACGGCATATATGTCACACGCTTAATGTGCGCACTCAAAGTCTGTATATGCAAGAGGTATAAATCACGCACTTAATGATGGTACCATACGGCTTGCCTTCGCAAATCTGTCCTCGGAGACCGCATGCAAATCCACATGTTCCTTTGCTTCAGCCTCTAGACCGTCTGTTTTAGCTAATCGGCTCTTCATGAATTCCTTGATTAGTGGAACACAACAGGTTTGTAGGATATCAGGGCTGGAGAAAACATGTGCCCTTGCAGTACATCAGTCGTAGTTAGACATGACGTGATAATGTATTATACGATCCACTTTCTAATATATGTGTAGGCTTTCTTGTTTTATGTGACATAGCATTACTGATGAGCTTGCAGTATGCCGAAAGTGTTCAAGCCATGGAGAAACAGCCATCCTCATTGTAATAACAGATCAGTTGTCATGCATATTAATCATCGATACTCCATCAATTCTGGTGAATCTTTGTTTTTATCTTTATATACCATAATGTGGTGCTGGCGTTTACGTTATAGCTATTCGATTATAGATATCTCCTGCATTGGGATGTTAATTTAGTCATATTTGCATCTGTACATATTGGAGGTTGTGTGTGCCTCACTGGGTTAGGACCCTGTGCTTGTCATCGGAGGATCACTGGTTCTAATCCCTGCGTGATGTCACTGTTGGGCCCCCAGCAGGTCCCTTGACCCCCGATTTCTCCAGGGACCGCCTGACATTGTTTTCTGAATTGTATGGATAAAAGCACCTGTTAAATAAAGAAAATGTAAATGTGTTGTAGATTGAGTTACGTTGTAGTTCATTAATCGTTGCGTTATGTGGATAGTTTTGCTTTGGACATTTAAAGACATCTTCTTGGGCTAGACTGTCTTTCGGGTTTACCCTCATTTATGTAACGTTTCCCTGCTTTTTTTAAAAATTATTCTAAAGGGGGTGTTTGTGGGGCCTGCATATATACCCCTGATTTATGAAGTCAAATGTCATCAACTATGAACAGATAATGAAAAAATATATATACAGTACGTATCATATCTGGTTAAATTGCATTGTGGCACCTACTCAGTGGACACTGGCCATTCAGCTCAGGTTTTGCTGCCTTCAAGAACTTGAATGGAGGAGTGGCGTTTTTATTGAGTTTATGGGAAGAAGTCAATTCAGTAGAAATTGACTGAGAGCATCTGCGCCTCGCCCATCCGTCAACATACAGACGAGTGGGGGCGGGTTTTTACTGTCGCCTCAGATTATATTATGTTTTAAAGCGATACCTTTTTCCTCATTTATGCCAAAAACTAAAACAGCTTTTCGTCCCCATCTAATGCCGCTGGCTGGGCTTTCGGGAAAAAGCATTACCTGGGTCATCTTTAGAGTCCATGCAGCCTAAATAATCCCCCTTTTATCCTAACCCATGGGAAAAGCTAATGGATCATCAAATTGAAAGTGATCGGGTCTTAGGCTCGGGATTGAGGCCTGTATATTGACAGCAGACAGGAAACATGTGGAATCTGATCCTCTTTCCCTACAATTTGAAGCACTGGGCCAGAAATAACTAAAACTAATTAATTTACGATTGGCCAATGTAATAATGGGCTTTTAGCTCATATTTGCATGGGTGACATTTTTCCCCTGCTAATTCGAGAGACATGCTCACACTTGTGTACATGCAAAACAAACATGTGACGTCCGGTTTATTGTTTTGTTTTTTTTTTAAACTGATCTGTGTACTATAATGACAATTGGTAGGTTGCCATGGTGAGAATGCAGTCCACACTGACCTCACAGTACCCAGTGTGAACATTTCATCTTGCTATTAAGTGGTTAGATCAGCTGATGAAAATAAGTGTAATTTAAGTGCTATTTCTGGGCATAAATGTTCTTTTTCAGAATTTCAGTATATTTTATCCAGCCTCACAAAGATTGCCTAAGGTGAGGAATTTTTAATGCGCATTTAAAATATAAAAGCATGTAAAATGCTGTGATTTGAATGAAAACATTTACAGCACTGTAAACAAATCCAGAACGGAATTTATCGATTTAATGAATAACATTAAGATGGATATTTTGATGAGTGGTCATGCAGTGGAATCAGGCAGTTATCAGGCAAGCTTATGCAATGTTGTGCATGTGCCTTTTTGTCAGAAAGAGCTGTTAGTTTCCCTCTTTATTACTTTATTGCGCAGTATTTTATTGGTTTTATTGAATGGCATTTTGTGTCCTTTTTTCAGCATTTAGACATCCTTGCAATAAATAGTGAATTCACTGTTGCCTACTTACTTTCCTACAACTCATAGTTAAATAAAATCATATTTATTCTTCTGTATCTTTAGTGATATTAAAGAAAAGCATATTAATATTATGGATACAGGAGAATATTTAAAGTTATTCTTAGAAAAATGTTTAAAACACCAATTTATATTCCCGATTTAAATGAGTCCTGTTTGTTTGCTGTTTTTTCTGATAAGTCTTTCTCAGGTGTCTTTCAGACTGCCTAAGGATGGCATCTTCAATTGCTTTTTTAATTTTCATTCCTCAGTTTGAGTCTTGGACCAAGTCAATCTTTTTGCGGTGAGCAGTTCTCATTAACGTTGTGGAGATGTCTGATGCTACAGGGCACATGTCGCTACGTCAGTTTAATTAAGAATGATGTTTATTCTTTCGTTTTTTTTTTTTAATATATATAATTTAGATTCGGATTTTTTGTGCATTTCACATGTACTTCCCAGTCTTTCTGGTTTGCCTGGACAGTAGGAGCAGTTCTCTGTATATTCATGCACTTTAATTCTGGGAGATTATGAATTTGGATTTTTGATACTTCTGGTCTGTGAGATGGGCCCCGTGTGGAGCGCGGTGATGTTTGTCTATGGAGACAGAGGCTGGTGGTTTGGGACAAGATGCTTCAGGTCAGGGTTATCATCATTGACAGCCATTAAGACAAGAACTATAAGAAAACAATTTCGTGACAAATATTTTCTGTTACCACATAAAATCATATAGACACATAAAAATAGACAAATAACAGCTTATACTCTGTCTTTAGAAAAAAACATCACCAAACCTTAAACAAACTAAAATATATATAGATTAATCAGGAGTATCTTTTAAAATACCTATCAGAAACTGGTAAAACCATACTAAAAACTAAAACTAAACTGGATTTCAGATGAAATTGAAAATAATATAAAAATTCAAAACCAAATAAAAATTATAACAACACTGGCTCAGGTCTCAGGAAAGACAGGGCTTATTAGCTATAGGTAGGTATTCGTTGAATGATATTTATTTGTGCAGGTGTGTCACCTGTGATGGGCTGCCATCCTAGCCAGGGTGTGCCTTGCCCCACCCTCTGTGTTTCTGTGATAGACTCCAGGCTCTCTGCGTCCCCAATTTGAGTTATAGTCACAGCACTTTTGCATTGAAGTTTAAGATGTACAGTATACAGTATACTGGATTTAGTTGAAAACAGTCCTTTTTGATGAGAAAAAAAAATGTTGAGTCATTGAAAAGTTAATCATCGCTTTACTTGTCTGGTTCATGTGCATCGCAGATTGCTGACAGATTTACTTTAGGAGGTAAAACCTCTTTCTGCTGGAAGTGAAGTTAAAACAGTTTCAGCCATTCTATTCACTGGTAAAGGGGCTTAATGTCACAGATTTCTGGCAAAGATGCTGTCAGTGAGGTGAGCTTATGTCGTACGCTGGAAGAGGACATGCCGTTTGCGTTTGTGAAATATTAATAACGTCCACGTGGTGCTTTAGGGGCAGCCGGTCTCTGTGGATGTGTGGGATTTGTGTTTGTGTGGCAGTATCACGTCAAGTCAGCTGCGGCGTGGAGGTTAGCTTGACGGACAAACGGAGCATTAAAAGTTCACCCCTTCTGGGGTTGGTTCGCCTTGTTCTTGGGGGCCAATTGCCGTGGCGTCCTTTTTCCTCCGTCGCCATCTTCACTCGTCTTGGCAGCTGCTGTGTGTGCAGCTCTGCCGATGATTTTTTCTCCCCACCACACCGCACCACAACACACCACAATTCGCTGTCCCTCCTTGATTGATGGGCTGCTCCTGATGGTACAGTAAGGCAAATAAATGTCCTCACTCACAATCGGCTGCTGGAATACCAGCGTCTGCAAAGGACACTTAACATCCGTCACTGTCCCTACAGCGGGAGGTAGTACATAAGGCAGCCAGGCTCCCTCTGGCGATTAATTAACCGATTAATTAAAGTCACTGTCCGCCAGCTTGCTTTTCTAGGGTGAAAACTGGCTCTCGGCTGGAAGGTGATCCAGTGACACACGCAAAAACATGATGGTGATATATTTTGGCCAAACTGTGGTTTTAATTATGGAAACTTGGACACCCTGTAGTCATGGAGGGATGTGATTGTTTTTTGGAATAGAAGTGTGCCAACGCAGGTGGCTGAGACCCCGATAATCCTCAACCAGCATCCCAGGTCTTGTTGGTACACTGGGGTGCCCTGATGGTCGTTCATTTTTATGTAAGGCCTTAATGTTTCCATGGTTTTCTGCTGCCCTCTGTTTAAAATGAATTACTTCAGCCTTGTTTACCCTCCAGCGTTGACCTGCAAAGGGTGAAAACTCCCCATGCTGTGCGTCACCCTTTACACCCAGCTGACTTTGACGTCAGATTTTTTTAAAGTAATTATTTATCATGTCTGTGCGGTCTCAGCTGTAGCACCCATTGACTTTTTAAGTATAATCTGGAATTCCTTTTAATATATTAGTAAGTTTATGTGAGATTCAGGGGGATCAAATGTATAAGGTTGTGATATGAAGCGGGATTGCGTCCTTGTTCCTCTCAAATCTCTGTCAAGATGTCCGTCTATCACGGTGCCCGTCTGAAAAAACGAGACATGACTAGCCGGTCTGGCATTTCTCCTGGCCTCTGTTTCTGAGGAGAAGGTGAATTTCTCACTCCTGTGTGGTAAAATAAAACCATATTTTGACACTGTCACCCTTCGGCTATGACATTTTATGCATCTTCAGGGTCCACCTCAGACCCAGGGCTGCGGGGGTGATATTCCCAGATTTATAATATGGACTCCGGTTATAATGTCTGCCTTTATGTCTGAATGCTGGTGTCGGGCTGCTTCCTCCCCATGCAGGCAGAAAGGAGGACGCCCGAGTGTCCCCGGTACAACCTTCAGACACAGTGCTTCCATTTTCTTAGACGTAGTTATTCAAATTAAACTGAGTGAGGGACTGCACAGGTCCGCCTGAGAAGCGGTCGCATCCCCATTTGCGCCCGTCGCATACTTCACCCCGTGATTGATCAGATAACAGGAGACATTTCGCTCTTCTGCCCGGCGTTGGCTGAGTAATGGCCAAACGTGTCCTGACAGGCCGCTCTTTAAAGATGGCCAGAGGTACAGAGATACCCCGGCAAATCTCTTTAATAAGCTATTGGAACTGTTCCCACAGGTATTCGTTTAATGGGGGAGAATGCGATACCCCCACATCTTCCGTCTCTCGTTCACCACGAGTTGTCATTCCGAGTGAGAATTCCACTTTCCGATGCCTTGGGTTCCTGTTCATTTTTAATGATCTGGGTATTCTTCCGTTGACATATGAGTGTTTAGCATGCTGGCACGATGGAGTTTGTGCATGTAAACACTCGTTCTTACATTTTAATCCTCTCGGTACACTTTGCAAGCACATAATCCTTTGTCTTGCAGGGATATTTCCCATCTAGGGGCTTGGCATTTGTTTTTGTTTTTTGCAGCTGATGGGTCCCTGTCTCCCAGTTTCAGTATGACATGTAAAGTACGAACGGCCATCTTTGTTCCCATGTCCATGTTTGCTGTTTACTGAGCCGCTTTCATAAACATCATCTGCCTGTTCTGTTGTTTGTTGCCATTCTTTGTGGAGTTTACACTCTGCCAAGGATACGGTATTTTTTTTTTTTAAAGCAAGTGCTTCAGACTTTGAGTGATATGGCCAACACGTTTTATCAGTGGTTTGCATGTGATGGAAATCTCAGCTTACATGTGATTCAAAGATCAGCATCACGTGATGCAAACTTGAGCTTTGTATGAGGCAAGCCACGGCTTCTCCTGAGGCAAACTTCAGCTTCGGGTAATACAAATCTCAGTTTTATGGAACACAAACCTCAGCTTCTGTGTGCCATAAGCCTCATCCTCGGGTTACACAAACTTCAGCTTCATGGGACACATACCTTAGCTGCTGTATAACACAAACCTCAGCTTCAGGGGACACAAACCTCAGCTTCTGTGTGACATAAACCTCAGGTTCTGGTGATACAAACCTTAGCTTTGGAGCACACAAATCTCAGCTTCGGTGTGACGTAAACCTCAGGTTCTGGTGATACAAACCTTAGCTTTGGAGCACACAAATCTCAGCTTCTGTGTAACACAAACCTCAGCTTCAGGCAATACAAACCTCAGCTTCTCTGTGACACAAACCTTGGCTTGGATGGAAGCCTCTCAAATTCCATTTGCACAGAGCCCTGTTTACACATTTCTTCTGATGGCGCAAAACAAAACAAACCAGAGTCAAAACGACGTTCCTTCCCAGCTATTCACTTTTTCATTATTGTCATCCACGTCCTGCGTGACTACGGTCGCATCTGTCTCAGGGAAAAAAAAAATTAAATAAAAAAACAGCCTTTTTACAAATTCGCCGATAGGTCGACAGTTGTTTTCTTTTCCCCCCAATTGAGATAAATGGAGGTGGGGAAAGTGCGCGGCACTTGCAGCTGGATGTGACCTCAGCAAAAGCCACACAGGAGTCTTTGAAAAGGACACTGACAATGAAGGAGCGCTCTAACACGGGGCCCTCCCCGGAGTGTGCCGACGCGAGCTGGGCCTTGGAGTGCCGGAGAAACAAGGTACATTTCACTTTTTAATGAAATCGCAAATGGGGGCACTGGGACTCGCTTTCATTTTAATCGTCCGGTGGAGTTTATTACGTCTGATATTCAATATTGTAATGCGGTCATTTCGGGTACGCTGAGGATTTGCTGGGCACGGTGCATAAATGAAGGATTTCGGTTGATTTAAATTTCATTTAGCGGGAAATGTAAAATGTAGTTTTACCTTTTTATGAGTGCTATTTAATACTAAATGAGTACATTAACAAAGCATACTAATGATGAATGTAATTGGTGTTAAATTTTCTTTCGAATAACTTTCCCAAGTCCCTACCGATGGGGCTGGACGTGTCCTTGCTTGAGAGGGAAATGTCGGCAGCCGGTGGACCCACTGATCGGCTACATGTGTTTTTTGTTTTCAGCAGTGCTTTATATTACAATGAAACAGCAGAGTGCTCCAAAAACAAGCCCAGTTCTGCTCTGCATGTTTGCGTAAATAATTTATCACGTATGCCAGAATGGATTAATGTAGCTACCTGCCTTGAGCAGTTTGAATAATTGCCACTAAATTTCCTGTGGAATCACTTGCCTTTTCTTTCTTTGTTTTTCTTTATTTTTTGTAATAGTCTTGCCTGAATTTGAAGGTAAGCACATCAGTGCATTCCACATTACCGTTGTGTTCTTAGAGTTACGTTTTTTGAATTATTATTGACATTTTTGCTTAATGAATTATTTAGCTGGACCGGTGTCATGACTTGAAGAAGCCAAGTGTCCGGATCTCAGCGCGGGCCCCGCTGTTGTACCCATGAGCCTTGAAATTGAGCTTACTGCTGGAGCTTCTGGGGACGCGTGGGTCTCAGGCCTCGGTCTACCGGGGACCCGTGGCTGATGTCGATGAGGAAATATGACAGGCCTACCTTTGAAAATGATCTCCCTTTAAAAAGCATCTGTCAAATCAGTGTGCTCTGTTTCCCTGCCTGAGGCGAGGAACATGCAGCGGCGTAATCTTCTGGCACGCTACCATTTGCAAATCGTAATGCGAGTCCTGCTGAATTTGAAAATAATAGCCAACTGTATAGCCACCAACAATATGGCATCTCTTTGTGTCGCGCTTAGATTGCGTGAAGTCAGCCAAGTCAAAATTTATATTGTAGCCTAATGAAGAATTACAGAGTATTTTTCAATATATAGTTAGGGGCGGCATCAAACCAATAAGCCAAATGAACCAATACAGGTGTATTATGGGAAAAATTGTTCTGGATCAGGGCATTTTCTGTGTAATTGTACCCAAATCAATGAACAACTAGAGCTGACAATGTTTGCTTTAGATATCCACACACTAATAATAGGCAGGAACAATATTACATTTCAGGCTTTCTGTGTAACTCTAATGCATTACTTAATGACTAATGTAATCTGTTATTGTTATAATAGTTCTAACAATGTGTCTAGAGTTTCTGTAATTTTGTCAATACTTATTTTGTTCTGATATATGGATGAATGTTCTGATATATAGATGAATGGGCTTAGATCTATATTATCTATGTTTTGCCAAATGATGCAAATGTTTTCAACCCAAATGGGCCTCGTTATGTTTTACCTAGGCATGTTCACAGCTTCTCTTTCAGTAATTGCAATTGTCTTTTTTTGTAATTGTAATTTTTACAGTTGTATTTTTTGTGATTGTTATTCTTGTAATTGTAATTTCTGTAATTGCCTTCCCTCCTACTGTAGCTGCAGGAGAGTGAATCCAAAGTGAACAGCCTGGATTTCGAAGTTTGTCTACTAAAGTCCAAATTACAGGAGAAGACAGAACAATCTCAACAGCTGCAAGATCAAATTGTAAATCAGCAGGAGGCCCTAAGTAGGGCAACCGAAACTCTGAGAAACACAAAGAAAGCAGCTGGCAGTGAGGTAAAAAAGCCAAGGAAACCGTTTTTTTCCTTTCTTTATGAAATAAAAAAAGTCTCTTTGCCAACCTACTTTCCCCCTGTGATGAAGACTTCCCAGGACATGCTGTTTGGATCAACACGCTTTCCATTGCGCTAATTTCACACTGTCCTGTCTAAATTTTGGTCTTTCGCGCTCCTTATTTGCTTTGGCGTGCATTAAAATTAAAGGCAGCCGTGCCTTATGCGAGCAGCTTCTGCGATAACTAGGAGAAAAGTCAGTTTTTTGATCTCAGAAAACTGTTCTGGTATTTTAGATTTGCTAGGAAAAAAATGTTTTTTTTTTCATACAGTACAGCAGTCGTTTTCATTTTCAAATGAAATGAATTTCAGGTACAGCGAAAGGCATAAAGTGGCGCTTTTGACCGCAACTTTGAGATTGTGACGGAACTCAGCTGTAATATTCGCTCCATGCGTGAGACCTGCCGTCTGTTTGAACCCCGCGTTTATTGGATCGGGGAGATGGCAGACAGTGTGAGCTGTGTTGGCCGGTCCCCTTCCCTTTCATCTGAAGATTTACAAAGCCATTAATTTTTGCCGGCTTCCCATGTCTTTTCCAGCATCTGGATCCAGTTTACTGTAAAAACCATCTCTCTGATCTCATATGTTGAACTACTGTAGCTTTTGCCACTGTCTGCTTCCTGTAAAAGAACGTGTCGGACAATAATAGTGTTTGTTCTTAACTTTCCTAACATTAGCACAGCTGAACAAATACGTCGAGCCATTTCCGCCGAGGCCGTTTCTCGAGTTTATTTTAATAGTCTTAACAGTTTCGTATTAAGACCCTTTATTGTTCGTGAGTAGTTGTGTCAACTCGTGGATGGTGCTTTCTTTTTCATTCTCTTGTTGTAAAGCGGGCTGTTAAGGAACTCAGAGGTCAGTTTTAGTTTAAACAAAAAAGCTCTAATTGCTCCTGGGTTTCTAATAAGATGAAGAGTGTCGAGGGGCAGAATGTTTCAGCCGGGGGGGGGGGGGGGGGGGGGGGGGGG
>JAODLD010000038.1:6418370-6429672 GCA_026781065.1 Mormyrops boulengeri
AGAGTCACCTGCACCCTATCTCACTTTAGGAGAGTCACCTGCACCCTATCTCACTTTAGGAGAGTCACCTATCTCACTTTAGGAGAGTCACCTATCTCACTTTAGGAGAGTCACCTGCACCCTATCTCACTTTAGGAGAGTCACCTGCACCCTATCTCACTTTAGGAGAGTCACCTATCTCACCTTAGGAGAGTCACCTGGCGATGTACCTGCAAGACACACATTAAAAACCACTAAATCCGCATACTTACTTATCAGATTAGTGTTAGTAATTCTTAACAGCCACCAGTACTATCCAGCTTCAGGATAGTTACTTGACTGGCTGATATTTTGCTGAGTTTTTGCAGGCAACAGGCATGTAATAAGACTATTTTGCGAAATCTTAACATAAATTCTCTTGTTTTTTTGTGTCATTTGGCTGCCCCTTGTCCCTGAGGAATTCTTCATACCAATTTTTAATTAAGTGGAAGGAGTAAAATCCTTATCTCCCGATGAGTCAGTCTGAGATGAGCGCCTCTGATAGCGCCTGCTGTCCTCCAGGGACTCGCTGAGATCACTCTGCCCCCTCCCTGCATGTCAGTTTGAAGAGCACAAAGAAATCACTTTAAAAAGAAGAAGAGGAAGAAGCTTCTCCTCTGAAAGACGCGATTACCAGCAGAGGAAGAGGAAACGACAGCTCCTCCGGTCTTTATCCGTCACTGTTTAAATTCGCGGAAGCCAATGGCTCTTGTGAATACGCGCCCCTCACAAACGCTGTTTTCTGTTATCCAGCGTGGTCCCCCCCCCCCCAACCCTCACTCTGTCCCCCTGCTGGTGCCGTAACAGGTGCCTGGACACAGAGGCTGTCAGTCTCTGTCAGAGCGCTGGAAGCCGCCCTCACCTTAATGATGGGGCCATGTCCACCGCGTGAGATACAGAGATACGCCTGGTAATGATTCACCTTTCCCGCTGGTGGATCCCTTGCGGAGATCTCATCATATGCAGCAGAGGAGGCCTTTGTTCCCCATCCGAGTCCCCGAATCCCCAACCCCCTCCTCCGAGGTGACGCCACTGTTTCCCATGCTGATTTGTCTCATTAAGAATTAACTCGTGCAACCTGCGGCTACCAGGGGACCGTCTCCCCGCCAGGGTCCGCCTCCGTTCGGGGTTCCTCGGTCAGCCAGAGTGATGCGGCCCCCTATGCCTGCCGAGACACGTTTATGATCTTCCCGCAGTGCGCCTGCCTCACTGGGCCACTTTTGCGTCCCCTCGAAACCGCAACGGTGCTAAAACGCCTTCGGCCCTATTTAATGCACCAACCGTGTTTCCATTCATATAATGGGGGAAGAAATCATTGAAAACCACAGAAAACAAGTAGGGACCATTGTGTGTTATAAGCTACTACATTATGCATTATGTAATTTAGATTGTTTTGGTTTTTAAATTTGTATACACAAATATACAAAATATAATTATAAACAAAGACATTAAATTTGGCTGACAAACGTCTCCTGCTTGTCCTGATTTATCTCTAATTGTCCTAATTTTCCGGCCTCAGTTGCAAAGCCATTCCCTCTAATGCCAGACGAAAATCACACTAGCTAAACTAGGCTTGATGTGGCAGACAGTAAATCTCACCTCGCTGGCTCACAGCCCGTTACCCGATGGATATATAATCATCACCCTGAATACGGGCCCCACGGTTCAGAAACCACGCCTTTCGCATTGGACTTTGCTCTGAACTCATAATCTCCGGCACCGCACCGAACCGGAACCCGGTCTGGATTGTTAAAGACTGTACGTTAGGTTACACCGGTGTCGTTATTGAGCATTACATTCAACAGAAAGACAGTTTTACATGGGCTTGTTTCATACACCGCAATGTCTGCTGTTATACATTACTTGTTTTACTGTTTGGCAATACTGAACTTGTCTGGAATAGTAATGGAATCTTATTAAACATGCACTCACTTCCACGCAAGGTGAGTGATCGTGAACTTTCCTTCTTAACGAAAGATGTGCTGAGCTAATGATGAGGAGGCCCCTTTGCCTTATTTCTTTAAAATATGACACCCCTTACGTTTACTCTGATATGAGCCAGAGGGTAGCGATATCCCTAATGAGAAAGCGGATAATCTGCCCTTCCATGGATTTCCTATCAGCAGCACAAATGGTGGCACAAGATGTATTTTTTTAATATTAATTAAAACTTTAGTTCGATTTCCTCCTCAGAACAGCATTTCTCTCTCTTGTCTTAAGCTTCCTGTGTTTTACCGAGTCGTGTTTCTTCACCGCATTCTGCAGCCGCATATGGAGTGATTTAAAGGTGTTATTGTGGATGGGAAATTGTGCAGTGTTAAGTCAACTTTCCAAGTATTGCATAATTAAACATATAATGTGTCATGTTACTGCTGCTGCAGTTCCAAAGGAACTTCGATTTAATGTTTTGCGTTCAAATTTGCATACATATTAACTAATAGTAATGGATTTTTGTAATAGCTTACCATACATGGAGGAAAAATGGAAATTAAATCATAAAAATTGTAGTATAAATGTAAGGATTTTGAGGGGGGGGGATTGCAATTCCCTCATTATTTTAATAGCAATAATAATAATATAAAGTATTAATGGAAAAATATGGAAATTTGCTTGTTCATTGCCCAGAAAGTGAATTGTAAATTTGGTTATATTTTTACATATTTATGATCATTTAAACTAAAATTTGGATCCTGTTATGTTTAACTGTGCTGGTCATAATAGGTAGTTACCAATACTAATAGCTTGGCCCAATAACCTTTTAACTATTCCTAGGGGGAATTAATTTTTGTAATTGTTTTAAGCTGTAATTCTCCTTTTAAACCACATGAATCACTTTAAAGTTATCATTTTATTAAAATTCTTATATTCTGCATAATGCAATCATTATATGCAGAAAATACAGATAAAAGGTTTTTTATCTCTCCTCCGCAAAGCCTCAATGCCTGCAGAAAAAAACCTTCAAAAATCCTGTTTTGGTTTTATTTGACAGATATATGTGTGTGTGTGTGTGTGTGTATATATATATATAGATGAAAAGTATAGGCAGCAGAATCATTACCTTATGAAAAAGCACATACTTACATGGGCTGGCCCCCCATCCTTGGCTGTTCCCCTCCTCGTGCCCATAGCTTCCAGGATAGGCTCTGGATTCCCCACGACCCGGTAGGATAAGCGGTTTGGATAATGGATGGATGGAAAAGCACATACTTATTCTCCAACCAGGGCATGCTCATGTTGCTCTGCTATTAATGGAATAAAAACATAAAGCGAGGCACCCATTATCAGTTGAAATAAAACTGCAAAATACAAATTCTTGGAAAATATGAAAGGCCCATTTTCCTTCCCCAGGACTGAAATATCCATTACTGAGATCAGCTCCTGCTGGCCTTTGATATCTGCATTTTTCCACAGCAGTGTCAGAGTGACAACATGGAGGCCATACAGCCCCTTCCCTCTTCACGTCCAGATGATAAAAACATATTTTGTTTTGGCTAAATTTTGTCTCCACCCTGTTTGATGGTCCCTTACCTTTAAATCACCCGTTCCAGGCCAAGCATTTCCATCTAGGTTTGGGTGCTCCTTGCTTTGTAGCTGATGTTGGTGCGTGGTGTGTGGCTCAGTATGTTAGGATGGTGCGGCTATGATTGGAAGGTTGCTGGTTCAAATCCCAGGGTCTGTTGAGTTCTCTCCCTGTTGGCTGAGCCTGCTTTTCCCATAATGCATGTCACTTTGGATAAAACCATCGGCTAAGTAAATGATAAGAAACTAATAACTGACTAATTGAAATGTCACTACTAGATGCTCACTATTTGTATCCCTTAAAATCAAATTTTAGCATGTGGTGCTTACAAATTTTAAATTGTTATTGTAAGTTTTATGCCAGTGTTTCTAGGGACCCGGAGGAGTAAAAACTGAGAGGGAGCAAAAATGTGGTCCATCTGGAGATCCTTGAAGCCCGGGTTGAGAAACACTGATTTAAACCCTAACCACGCTGTTGTTTGTTATCTGCTTGACTTTTCATTTTGCTCAAATAGCAATTAATGATTTTACCTGTATGCAATTTCTCATAGTGGCACTCGTTATACCAGAATGCAACTATGTAACTCTGTTGTGTATTTCTGGTCTTTTATATAAAAGACTCATTTATATTAATGATATTTTTTATATGAAGTACAACATTTATATGCATATTCAGATAATGTTTAGTTGTACTATTTTCTGAGACCTTGATAGATTTCCTAGCCTGGTCTTGTGCATTTGTTAGCTAGATAATAGTGTGATTTATGTAGGTTGACTTAACAGGTGTAAGTGGACCTCTGAAGGCCACGAAGGCAGGTTCAGTTGTCTTCTTTCCATGCATTTATTAGGATGTATTTGAAAAGGCTAAATCATAATAACCGAGGCAGAACGATCTATCCCATGACAGATTCACCAGTACCATTCAGTTCCTACTCTAGCTCTCCAGTGAAACGAAAAACACAGTGCAGCTTTCAGAAATCATAGTGGACTTTAACACCTCTACAGTGAATACGTCTTTAAATAATATCCCCTCTACTGGAAATCGGGGCGTACAGCCTTTGGTTTACAGGCATAGGAGCTGCACTGCACAGCTGCACTTGTTTCTCAGTTACTGACATGTTTTTACATTTTCTATCATCAGATTTTACTTATAATTAAAAAAAAAATCATGTTGCTAATGCCAGTGTTCATTTTATGACTGCTGCGTTAACTTGTTCAGAATATATTGTAAAATCAGCCATTTTTTCCCAGACGATGCTTTTTCGAAGAGTCATGTTGATATTTAGGGTGGGATAGATTTGACAACTGACTGGCAAAGCGAAAATAACAATGGACTGAATGGGTTTCAAATATAATCGACGGGATTGGGAGGCTCGGACAGTGTGCGGTTTTCATTCCGAGACTGAAGGACACCTTTTAAAGATGGTTGGAGGTGCTCTTGAAAAATAAAGCCTGAATGCATGATTTTACCATTCGACGAATCATACCCTGCCTTTATTAGAGCAGCAGAACTTCAGTTAAATTTTAACTTTTGACATTTCAGCCATTTTAAAACTTTCTATGAGTGAGTCAAAATGACAAAGCCAAATGCCAAAAAATGTTTGACTGGGTTCATTTACCTACAGTTTTTAATTTTCCTAAAATCTTTTCAGGCTATTGAATAGAAAGATTCTTAAACTAAAGATGTCAAATGACAGTTTTTTTTATTATTATTAAGCATCCCAATTTCCCTCAATGGCATCATAAGCTTAAGTGTCTGAGTATTTGTTTCCTGAATGCTTGTTTTGTTACTTATTTGAATTTCCCTGTTAAAGCTTATGGAAATCTTTAAATGTTGAGTATCAGAAATACCTTAAATAATATTACATAATAGTTTTGGGTTGAGATTATTGGTAGGTTTTAGTGATACAGTTCATTCTTTAGTATATAATTGAGCATTTTTGTTTCATTTCATTTTTTCTGCGTCACTGCACACCTTCCATCACATCAAAATCATAATTTTTTGAGTGTGTTCTTGTCATGTAGGACACAATAAAGATGTATCAGGAAGCGTGCGATGAAATAAATGAAGCAGAAATAACGATGTAGAAACTTGTAGGGACAGAAAGCATGTTGTAGGATCCATGAGTTTAAGTGGGCGATTGCCCTATAAGACGATGTCGGCTAAATGAGTGTGAGCTGATGGTCTCAAGAACCTGTGCTCATCACTGAAGAACTGAGGTGAAGAGTTCGACTTGCCCCCCAAACACTTCACAACAACGGCCCCCCCTTGGTGATATGTGGGTTCTTTGGAGCTTTTTGCGATGTGCAGTGTTAATTTTAATGCACGATTTGAGCACCATCGATTTATAGCGACGTACAGAGGGAGGTAGCTGTGGAAAGTAGCTTTGATTGTTCCCTCTCAAGCCTCAAGTGTCTACATTAGATGTGTGGGCTCTCCTGCTGTCTTGTAGAACGAAGAAGCACAATTGGTGCCCTGTTAGAAATTTTCATTAATTCATTAGCTACCTCGCCTGTGATCGGGGTTAGTAATTAGCTACCTTAGCTGGATGCAACAACCCCCACCCCCGACCGTCAGGCCATCTTTAGGTCTGTCCATCTTGTGACCTTCAGCTTAACCCCGAGAGGAGCAGAATATATAATATAATAGGACTTCATTTGGAAAAAACCCTCGGTCAGCCCCAGCGCAAAGGCGAGCCATCTGATTGGCTGATGGCAGTTTGTTTCATAGTTGTCATTCTGCCCATCAGCAGGGCCAGACCTGTGGTTGGGAGAACGTGCTGGTGTTACGTTGCATTTCAGATGGAGGATTCAGAAAGTCGTTTCTGAGGCCAAGTATCTAAATGCAAATGTTGAAAAAGGGTAACGGCTAGGGGGTGGGTGGGTTGCGGTGATATATTTTATGCAGTGGGTCAAACGGTTTGCAGTAATGGCAGACCATTAAACGGGCTTCCTATGATGCATGCCTAACAGTTAATATGGTGAACAGTGTGGGAAGATTCAGATCAGAATAAAATGCTCACTCCACGTTAATGAGGACTCTGGTAGCAGCAAAGCAGTGCAGGATCTTCTCGCATAAACAAGCATGAACGAAAGCATAAATTAATCAAACAATAATTAACAGCACAGTAATATTTGTGTGGTTTTTGCATTATAATATTTGAATGTTTTAATGATGCTGTGTGTGTATATTGTGTTTTTTTTATATATATTTTTCACTATTCTGTATTGTTTTTTTTCCAAGAATTTTTTTATTCTATAATCTGTCCATTAAGGCTACAACTCCAGCTGTAGAAATCTTAGAAATATTTCACGTTTGTGTCTCGAAAACCCCCAAACGGTTCTCAGAGAGCCTGCATCTCCAGTGTGACCAGATGATTGCAGATAATTGTGTCGTGCGGGGCTATCGATCCGTAATGGCGGCGCGATCGGAAACATCTAAACAGAGAGTACGGAGGCGGGTCGTCATCACGGCGTGAATCCGACCTCATTCAAAAATATAATAATAATACATATATGAATATATTATAATAAAAAAGAATCTTGGTTGAGACATCTGAGAAATTACTTCTTTACAAGAATCTATTGATCACTTTATATCAAAGGAGTATGTTTGACATAAGATTACCTGGCAGCTCTAACATTAGGTACACTCTGTTACAGCCTGGGGCACTTGTAAGGCTGCCAAAGGGATTGTAAATAAAGGAGCAGCTGTGGGTGCCTCTGGCTGTGAGTCAGCTTGGGCTCCCATCCAAAGCAAAGGTAAACTCCATTCAGTGCCATTTTAACCCCCACTTTCCGCACCTCTGTCCAGCCCGTCTGAGAAACCTGGTTTAAAAGCACTCCGTGCAGCGGCCGCCTGATCTCAGGTCAGCAGGGTCATTTCTATGGGCTTCGGTGTGAGCTTTTCTCAAGTGAGCAGGATGGGACACGGCGGCCCGCGCAGGTGGAGAGGTGTGAGCGACGTTAGCGGATCTCATCCAGCAGGGTGTTAAAACGGCTCCATTGTGTTTATTCGTTGGGTGTCCGTCTCAAAGTTGCAATCGTGTTTTTTATTCTAAGTTTTACACATGAAACAAAGTGTAATCTAGTTAACATGGGCTGGAAATAATGATTGTGCATTAAATATTTAGTGATTGAAGTTAGCTATGCAATTTCCTGAGGCTCCTATTTAAACAGTTGAGTTTCTGTAATGCCATAAATTAATCATGGCCTCACCCAGAATCCTACTATAAATTTTTTGCCCCCACCTTGCCTCCTTGACCCCACCAGCACCCCCATGGCAGTGCAAGTCCCAGTCTAATGCAACAGTGCTTAAAATTTGCAATCATCGTGCTAAATCTCATGCTTCAAAGCAGGCAGTGTTTCTGGATGGCCGTGACGCCTACATCTGAACGACAGGAAGAGAGAGGTTATGGAGGACGGCGGTGGTTTTACGCAGAGCGGAGAGATAGGCGGGGAAAGCTCCCACAGCTAACATGACCATTACAGCATCATCTCCCACTTAAAATCGAGCGCATGAAGTCGCAACGCTTCGTCAACATGGACGCCCGAGCAGCACATTTTATATATATAGTCTTTGCACTAAATGTACTAAGTGCAGAACAAGGGGATTTCATTTCCCGTTAAATAAAAGATATTTTGCCCGAATGCAGCCGGCATTGTGAGTGGCTTCATGTCGAGAGTGCCATCTACTGATAAAAAATGGTAGCTGTTCTTTTGTTCAGCAGGACAACAAAGGTTCTAGTTCCATCGGTGATTT
Source organism: Mormyrops boulengeri (assembly GCA_026781065.1). Taxonomy (NCBI): domain Eukaryota; kingdom Metazoa; phylum Chordata; class Actinopteri; order Osteoglossiformes; family Mormyridae; genus Mormyrops; species Mormyrops boulengeri. The sequence continues at coordinate 6,426,670 of JAODLD010000038.1, forward strand.
TTTTTTTCTTCTTAACATGTCTTAAAATATCTTACCATGTTAAAATGCATTCAAGTCTGTCAGTGCCGAGTCTTTGTTACAGTATAGCAGTATTTAATTAATCTGTTAAGTGATGTTTTTGTTTCCTTTGCAAATCTGCCTTCTGGTATAATTCATCGTTAAGTTCAACTGCCTCATTGTAGTCTGTTATTTTTGCAGGTAGTTTCAGTATCTACTTTAGTTTTTTCTAGTTATTTACTAGTGTGCATTGGCCAGGTACCCAGGGGTGACTCATGTCATTTAGCTTTCGCTGAAATAATAAGACCTTTGTAACGGAGTGTTCAAAATGGCTTTCGAACACGTTCCCGGCCGGAGCGCTGAGCAGCGTCGGGGTCCTCCATCTCACTGGCTTGTCTCTGCCTCCCCCCCAGTCCAGGCTCTGGCCGGCCACAAGGAGCGGACGACGCTGCTGGAGGCCAGCCTCAGTGCCATGCGGGAGCAGCTCAGCGAACAGACCGCAGAGGCCGTGCGGCAGGAGCGGGGTAGCCGGCAGGCCCACGCCGAGCTGAGGAGTGCCGAGGGGAGGGCCCGCGTCGCGGCAGAGGAGCTCGCCCGCCTCAAGTAAGGGAGACACCGTGGGGAGGCGGGGCTGGGGTGGCGTATTCACACCCGCCTTCAGACCTCAGTCCCGCATCAGCTTCCACCAAACTCCCCATGAGGAATTATTTCCATGGTCTTTGTCTTTCCTACTGTACGATTTATTTATTTCAAATGCTACTTTTTAAATTATTAAAATCTAAATGTATGCTGTAGAAATCATCAAAATTCTTTAAAGGTGGAGTCTTCAATCGGTACGGGAAGCCAAATCTCCCAGCGTCCTGCATTTTGTTTGATATCTTCTTTACAAAAGTCAAATCGCTGCCATGTTCCGTGTGGTAGCTGGTCCGTACCCAAACTCAGCATAAATGAACGAGATGTGTCTCTGGGTACCAGAGCTGATTAAACATTAGAGTTTAATAAGGGAACTTTATCTGGAATGATTTTAGCTTTTAAGCTCGCCAGTGTGCCAGCCTGTGCATTTGCATTAGAAAACTCCACCACAGGTGTTAACGATTAACCTAAGTACGATTTAGAATTTTTTTTTTTCTCAAACCTCCCCATGCCCTATCCGTGGGCCAGATCACGGGCCCATCACACATGAATTCCACCCCCCTTCCCGTTTTCTCCCCACTGTAGTTACGGGTATGATTTTCTTGGCCCCCATGCAAAGTCTGAAAGCGGGTGCACAAATCTCGTCGGATGTCTCCTGGTGAAACGTAACCCGGGCTCCCGCATTGCGGGACGTCGTAGCGGTGCGCGCCTTGCAGCAGCTAGCTGTAATGCGGCTTGACGTGCTCTGTTCTGCTGTTATATTTATACGTGCGTATCTGGCCCCCAATTTTGTGTCTGCGTGCATGAGCAACGATGGATGTAAACTATACAGTCAGGAAATACAACTTGGCTCAGATAGACTTCAATACTTCTATCCGCCTGCATTTTCGTCTGGCGGTCTCCCTACATCCCCTCGTTCATTGCTGTGCATGCGACCGTGCGTGACGTTCACAGCCCCCACTGCTGCTGTCCCCAGAACAGGCCGTCCAGCTGAGGCTCTGGATATTGTAATAATTTGTACTATCGATCAGCCAGCAGCTGCAGCCAGGTCCCATTGTCTAGGGGTAGGAATAGGCACATTATTGATTAGCTTGTAGCATCGCACTTCTGAGGATTTGGTGTCAGGTTTCCCTCAGCACTTTGGCTTTTGTCCTGCCTCCCACGAGGCCCAAGTGTCCTTTGGAATCCTCTCGAACGGGAAAAGAAAAGTTATTGTGCTTGTCTTTCAGTCCTTTATTAATTGCCCTTCGTTAAAACTGTATTACGAAAACTGCGTCTTCGCTCACTCCCCACCACGTCAATAAAGTCAATACCGATTTAGCTAGCTGCGATTGTGTTTGAATGTTATTTTTTTCTTCATTGCACAGGATGCACATTATAATTTAAATTAGTGCTTCAGAGAATCCTCTGTGTTAGTTGTCATACTTCTGTGTAAGGCATTTTCTAAGCTTGCTAGCCTGATTTGTCTTGCATTAATATCGGGAAACATTAGGGCTGGGACTTAATAAATACAGACTTTTGTTTGATGATAATACTTCAAATGAACACTTTGCTTCAGACGCTTAATGAACCAAAGCAATGCTGTTGTTTTGGTGAGGAAACTTCTTATTAAGCCTGGCAGTATACGCATGAAGAAAGATTGATGAGATCTCCTCCTTTAATGTAGCTTCATTATTTACCGGACATGTACATGAATAAACAAAGGGATGGCAAACTGCTAGCTGCTTCAATTTGCTTGGTAGCCGGCGCATGATCAATGCCTGATGCATCTGGCCAGAGGTGCAGCTGTGTATGAGGACGCATACTCACAGATCAGCACATTTCAAGTACATCAGAGATAGCTGCAGCAACATGTGTTCTCTGTTTGAGCCCCTGTGATTGGAGTTTTCTGTTTGTTGTCCTTTGTCGGTATCCCCCCATTCACACACACGTACACACACATCGCAGACAGATGGTGCAGAAGCTACAGGTGGACTCCACTTCGGGAAAACAGCTGTTGCCGCAAGCCCAGCGGGAGATACCGGAGGGACAGCGCAAGGCCGACAAGGAGCCCCTGAGAGTCACACTACAGGTAACCATGGGGGGGTGAGGGACACCTTGAGAGTCACACTACCGGTAACCATGGGGCGTGAGAGAAGCCCTCTGAGTTACACTACCATGAGGGGTGAGGGAGGCCCTCAGAGTCACACTACAGGTAACCATGGGGGGTGAGGGAGGCCTTCAGAGTCACACTACCATCAGGGGTGAGGGAGGCCCTCAGAGTCACAAAACATAACTGTGGGGGGGTGAGGGAGGCCCTCAGAGTCACACTATCATGAGGGGTGAGGGAGGCCCTCAGAGTCACACTACAGGTAACCATGGGGGGTGAGGGAG
>JAODLD010000038.1:6429772-6440788 GCA_026781065.1 Mormyrops boulengeri
CAGGTAACCATGGGGGATGAGGGAGGCCCTCAGAGTCACACTACCATCAGGGGTGAAGGAGGCCCTCAGAGTCACAAAACATCTGTGGGGGGTGAGGGAGGTCACTACAGTTAACCATAGAAGTGAAGGAGGCCCTCAGAGTCACAAAACATAATTGTGGGGGCAGAGGGAGACTCTCAGAGTCACACTACAGGTAACCATGGGTGGTGAAGGAGGCCCTCAGAGTCACACTACCATGAGGGGTAAGGAAGGCCCTCAGAGTCACAAAACAGATAACTGTAGGGGGTGAGGGACACCCTTAGAGTCACACTGCAGGTGACCATGGGGGATGAGGGAGGCCCTCAGAGTCACACTACAGGGAGTCGTGGGAGGTGAGGGAGGCCCTGAGAGTCACATTACAGGTAACCATGGGGGGTGAGGGAGACCCTGAGAGTCACACTACAGGTAACCATGGGGGATGAGGGAGGCCCTCTGAGTCACAAAACATAATTGTGGAGGGTGAGGGAGGCCCTCAGAGTCACTACAGGTAACTATGAGGGTGAGGGAGGCCCTCAGAGTCACTACACGTAACCATAAGGGTGTGGGAGGCCTTCAGAGTCACACTACCATGAGGGGTAAGGGAGGCCCTGAGAGTCACAAAACAGATAACTGTAGGAGGTGAGGAAAGCTCTGAGAGTCACACTACTGGTAACTGTTTGGGGTGAGGGACACCCTCAGAGTCACACTGCAGGTAACCATGGGAGTGAGGGAGGCCCTCAGAGTCACAGTAAAGGCAACCGGGAGAGATGCAATCAGATAACAGGTACCTAGTGGTAGACAATCCACTGGGGGAGGGGGGTGCAACTCCCATTGCCTCCAGCCCATCTCAGCCCCCCCCGAGCCTGAGAAGCCCTGTCAGAAGCAGCGGGCAGAGCTGCGTGTCCTGATTCTGACTTTGTGGCAGGTGCGTGTCAATAATTCATGGGCCCGTCCCGTCGCATGCACGGAGGCTGCGTGTTTGTTTATTTATCCGTCTTGCCCGACTCCTGTCAGCACCCATTTCTCCCCTCCCAGGACACCCCGTGACAGATTTAACCTGCTCGAAATTCTGATTAGCCAAGAGTGTCGAACGACAGAGTGGGGAATTATCTCCTTCCAAAATTGAAGGGCTAAATGTAGAAAAGGTACTCTGAGTTTAATTCCAACATGTAATATTTCATAATGTTCAACATGTGGGAATCAGATTGGATTGCTGTTGTCAGGTTCTACTCCACAAAAGGTGCGAGCTAATTAATCCAGGTTTCTTGCGAGTTTCTTTGAGATCATTTAAATTCTGCTGAACTTCTTCTCGCTGGAAAACCAGAGTGCTGAATAATTCAAGATCCTCCTTTCTCTTTACACTGTATAATAAGGTTATATATGCGGGTCCTGAAACGTAAGCCGGGAGACACAAAGGCGCCGAGTTCGAGCTTAAGCCAATTTAAGCCCGGCGGATGGTGGAGATCCTTATCATTTTCATGTACCTTTTGCTTGAGGACAGAGCGAAAAACACTAATTGCAACATGTGATAGTGCCATTATTTTGAGGACCACCCAAGAGAATGAACTGTCTTACCTGCTGAAGTTAAGGAAATAATGGAAATTAGAGGGAAATGTCTGGCTGTTTAAAATTTAGCAGAGCGGGAAACAAACTGGCCGACCGCAAGTAATACGGCCACGTCCCTTGCTATGGTGAATTAAAAAAGGGCACTTATTCTTAACGATCTCCCCATGTCGGTTTGTGGCTATGTGAAGTGTTAAGTTGCTCGGGTGCGACGGAATTGCATAGGGAGCACACGCTGACACGGTGTGTCGTGCATAAACAGGAAACAGGAAGCATTGAACGAAGTCTAAAACATGCGTGAACGTTTTAGCCGCACGGCGCATTCATGTGTCGGACATGCAGACGAAGCGCACGATTGACCCGGGAATATCTGTATGCAAAACGGCTGCGTTTAAGTTTGCTTGGAAAATGTACCTGGGTACAGAGTGTGTTGAAAGTGCATGGAGTAGCATAGCTTAATGCACACTAGCTGTATTTCATTATGATTTTATGAGGTAAGGATTTCACCTCATTCACAGCAAATTAAAAAGCCCCCTGGTTTACCACCTATTAAAACAACATAAGTGGTATTGAAATATATTTATTTCTAATCACACAAACAATCTGTTGAATACTCCTCAGGTTGGTCCGATACAGTGTAAACTGTGTGTTCTCTGCTTTTTTGTTTACTAAACAGACAGTTTGAGAACATTATAGACTATAAACACTGCATGTTTCGGGCCTTTTAATGAAAAGGGCCTTTTTTTACCCCCTCCCTCTCACCGCACATGCATGAATCATGGGAAATCAGACGACAAAGATCAGTTATCCAATCAGAGGTTCAAACTGTAAATAAAACACCGTGCCACTATTGTCGGTTAGTGAAAACAAGTCCACGTTACAACCCGTTTTGCCTGGAGGAGCGGCTGCATTCTTTGCATTGAGCTCCCATGCAGCAGTAGCAGTGCAAAAAATGCCTGAGGAAATCGACATCGCCTGAGCTGCAGCGAGGTCCCCTCCGACCCGTCATTTGAAAAGAGCTCTGCGTCAGAAACCTTAAGCATCACACAGAGGCCACGGCACTCCTTAGCTAACGATGACTGGCCACTTCCACTGACTTCATTGTGAACTAATGAATGCATCCATCCGCAAGATCGGATATGTAAAAGCCTTCGCCCCTTGTGCATTTTTTTCATACAATCTTTGGTAATTATTTATTACTGCTTTTTGACTTGAGATGTCATATAATATCCTGTGAGCGTTTCACTGTCATCCAGACTGCTGTGTACCTTTTCTTAGATTCTCTGGAAACTGATAATTATAAATCTTAAGTAGCTTGTGCCCCTTTTTCATTTCCCGAAATAGGAACATGTTTCCTGTCACACCGTTCATTAATATGTTATTAATAAACAAAGGTAAACAGGAACCCGTGCCCTGAGTGTCGGAATTGAGATCAGACAAAAAATCAAGCAAATCAGTGAATTTTGCTAATTTTACATGCTATAGACTTCCACTATGAAGAGAAATATTCCCTGGTGACATAAAGAAGGGGGAGAGAGAGAGAGAGAGCGTTTATACACTGCTGGTGTTCTGATTGGGTGGCAGATGGTCACCTGATTGTCCTTGCTTTACAGCCTACTGTGCAGTTTATGATATACTACATAGTGTCAAAGGCTTCCCAATCAATTCAGCAGGTGTCGCTCAGGGGTCCTTCGTTACTGTGTGACGGCACCATTATCGGGGCCCTGGGCCTCACATGCAGTATCGGATTAATGTAAAATGATTTAGTGACGTAGGAGATGTACTCCGGGCCTTATGAACTACTGCATTCTAACTCTCCCCATCTGTATTTTAATTGCTGTGCCTTCCTGACTGTATCTATTATCCGTCAGTGGAGATTTGTGGATATACTGCTGCTTGACCTTTTCTGACCTTGCCTGACCCTTAGTGCATTGACCTCCGGGTCAGCATGTCAACGTTCAACCCATCCGTGGGAATAGTAATGATTTTCAGCACCTTCTATCCACGTGTGTAGGCAAGATCCATAACAATCAAAGTATATTGTAGGAAGCAGAACATCTCCTACCTTTAACCCTGTTAGGAGGACAACATTATTTAGAATAAACCGCTCCTATCAAGGAGGAAAAAAAGTATTTTGAGAACTGTAGGGTATACTTTCAGGGGGAAAAGATGGTTTGTTTACACTTGAAAGAAGTTATTCTTGTCAAAAGCAGAAGACAAGCACGTTTGATACAATGCCGAATCGCGGAGCAGGAGTATCGTCACAGAAAGGGACGGGACGACGCGGTTGAACGCGGCACATCCGTTACGTGCCGCGCGCAAACAGAGAGCGTTGATAAGAACGAGCGTGAATGCATTAGCTTTCCGGGTTTACGGAGCGCGTGTCATTGGGAGACGAGGGACCGTCTGTATTCAAATCTATTGCCTTTATTGTTAGCACATAGCTCGGTAACTGTGTGCAGGTGTGCATGAGAACGCTCGGTGCACGGATGCCAGAGTGCGCTGCGTGCTGTGGTTTAACGCTTGCTGTTGACGCACTGCATGCTCTTATTTACATGCTTAGTGTTCGTGCTTATTCCGGGTGACTTCCCGAGCTTCCGATTTAAACACCCCTCTCCCCCATTAACAGAGCCGGGTACATGCCGAAAATGTTCAAACCCCTCTTGGGAATCGAAACTTCAGGCCACAAATCCGCCTGCTTGAATATAGTTTTGCTCACTGCTTGCCATCCCTGCAGCATAAATAAGATAAAATATCCCCTCTACCAAACAGTACCTCTACTTTTGTATGCGCCACAAAAACAAAACCAACTCACACGGACATTCTGCCTGTCTGTCACAGCTGTTTGAGTGACAGTATCGATCCTGATATCTCAAGAAAGGTGTTCCAGACAGTTCTTGGCACCTCTGCACATTTTTCAGCATGCATGGTCTGAATTGAAAGTTTTTTTTTTTCCTGATCTTAATACTCACACACCTCTTTAGATTGATACCTCATTTGCTTGAGGGATCTGTATTGTTTACCTGTGCAAAGCTGGTTTGCATGCTGCTGATGTATTTATGGATTGGAGACCTGCCTACTACAATATATATATATATATATATATATATTTTTTTTTTTTTTTTTCTTATGATCGCATAAAGGAATGCAGAATGTAGGGATGCTTTAGAGGGATTCCGGCAAGCAGGAAGGATTGCAGTGATTCCTTCCACCCCATTCCAGTAGTTCACAGATTTCTGTTTTAGTTTCTTTTTATATTTATAATATTTTTAATATTAATTTTGCAAATCCTTAAAGATAGAGGACGACAGTTTTCTTATCGTGTCTCCAGTGGGACTGAGGTTTTAATTTGTCTTGGCTGGAATGTAATAAACTTTTATATCGTGCTTTTATTAGGTGTTAATCTTCGGCTAGCCTCTTTGCGCTGCGGAGATTATTTTTATAACTTTAATAAGTATTATGGAGTGCAGTTCAGTGAAAACATTTACTACCTGCTTTGTGGTTCTGCATCATTGCCCATGTCAAAGGAGCAGGTGAAATATACACTTCTTTAAGAAAAATAAATAAAAACAGTACTTTGTCTTCAGTCAATTGTTTTTGTGTGTCCCTTTTTCTTTTTTTATTTCTTTTCAGTCCTTTATTTATTCTTGCTTGCATTGATGAGTGTCTCTTTGTGTGTTTGCGTGTTTTGTGCGCAATGAGCTCTACCTGCAGTAGGAGGAGGTGCAGCTTCTGAATCCCGAGAGTGACTCATGTCTGGGACGGGTGGTCCTACGGCCACAGCAGGGTGATGACACCCTGGTGCTGATGCCCTGGTGGTGACTGCGCTGTCCTGGTTCCTTGGCTACTAGCACAGCCTGCTCATCTGCAGATCCATGAATCCATTTTTATTAACCGTTTTCAGGGAGTGCGGGGTATCAGTCAGCACCCCCCGGAGGTCATTCATGCACAATGCCACACCTGTAGGATGATATAGAGTCACCTCTTCTCCTAAGCTCCATGTCTGCACTGTGACCCCAGAAAGAGGTCGAAGGAAAGGGCAGAAGATTAGGCCACATTAAATATACATTTATTTTATTTTTTTGTTGCTGAATTTATCCATTATTCAGATTCTGCCGTTTCCATCACAACACGGAATATTGATTAAATCAGTTTTGATGTGTATTTGTAATGTAATCACTATAATGAATGACTACACAAGTCCTTCTTGATGAGTGTTTGATTCCTTGAAGATGGAATTTCATTTGCAATTTTCTGATATGGTTGGTGTCCAGCTAGGAATCACTTGAAAATACTGGCATGCTGTTTGTTGGACAAAGTGCTTCAATCTTTTTATACTTATGTATTTTTCAATAATGCCAGTATTATTGCACTAGAGAGTCTGACTGATATCTACTAACCATCTTGACTATCCAAATCCACCAAGTGCTCTATTTCATTTGGTTTCACACTTTTCCTGAAGCCCAGGGAAGCCTTTCTTAGAATGTGACATAGATGGTCTTATCTACTGACGCATTTCTGGTTTATAAGTAAAGAATTAAATGGTACCTCTATATGTCATTAGTGGTAATAATGGAGTTTACACTTAACTAATAAGAAACCAAAGCGTCTTGTTCTCTCAATGGTTTGTATGTCATGTACTGTATACTGAGCCAGAATTCGCCTCTGTTTAATGGTTAAGGTCATACTTTGCATGGTTATGCTAAAATTTGTAGCTAATGAGCTGGGGGTTGTTGTTAAAATTTGTTAGTTTGCCCCCATGGCCAACAACATCCCTCCTGCATCGATAACAAAATCTGATGCCGCATTGATTCAACCTTGATTGAACATGCTGAACATGCATTGCAATGTTCTGCAGAAAATACTCCAGAATGAAAACTGAAGTTAGAGACCCAAAGGTTTTCAGTTTTTTCTTTTTTCTGCTTTTGGCAAATGTTTGCAATTAGAGGCCGTGGGCACTCCTCCGAGCGTGCTCAGTAACGGGTCGTTAAATTGGTCTTTTATGAAAACTAAGTGGGAGAGTAGCGAGTTTTGCGGCGACCTCGCAAACTTCTGCGTGCCCTCCTGCTCCACATGGATCCCGAGCAAATCAAACAGCATGCGCTTCTGCCAGCAAGCTTCAAAAATGCATTTAATGTTTTGGCGTAAATATGTGATGATAATTTTTTCATTTGTTTATTCGTCTTCGTTACCAGGAATGCTTCGTGTTTATGTCCAGCGCCGGTTTTAATGAAAGACCGCAGCTTTCAGTAGTTTTATTTGTGGCTTGTTAGCTTGTTTACAGGCGTATGTGTAAATCCCTCGTAGTGTTTCAAAGATGTCTCACCGAAAGTTTTTTTTTGCACCATCAAAATATGTTTGTGATGGTCATCTTCAAATGTTTATTTTTTTCACGGAAAAAAGTCACATTTAAATGATGCAAAAAGTTGGTAAAGCTTTACATTAACGGCACCTTTATGATACATTCATTATGCACTCATCGAACATTCACTGCACCTTCACAATGCATAATGCATTTATATATATTAATAATTATAGAATTGTATAATTATCTTTGTTAGTAATATATATTAGAGCTGTCATATCTTGTTCATTGAAAATGTTATGAATGCATTGCTTTAAGACATGCTACTGTATACATACATGCTGCTTATGAATGCATTATGAAGGTGCACTTAATGTTCTACGAATGTGTTATAAAGGCATTATGAAGGAGCTGTCAATGTAAAGCACCATGAAAAAGTCCACTGTATTTCGTCTAATGGAGCAGTCAAAAGAATTTGTCTTAATGAACTAACATAAGTCTTTGTCACTTTCTCTTTCTGGTTTTTGCTTGACCACCCATCTGCCCCCCACCCCCGCCATCCCGGACTATCGTAAGAGCCCATACTGTGAGAATTTTTTTGTCTGTAACAGGGAACAGAACCACATGACACTGGGACTTGAGCAGAACTGGTTTTTGGGGGTTAATACGTGGCGAGATTACGAGTCTCTAACCTGGTCTGGGTTACTGGGGGGTCCAAATAAAGTCAAGCACACCAGTATATACACTATGTTGAGGGTCCAGGTGGAGCAAATCAATACAAATAAACTTAATCACCTGACTCCCCCTTCTCCAAAGATATTATTGCTAGTCGTTTTCCAAGATCAGTAGGTACTGTATTAGTCTGCATAACTAGTTTCAAATGTAACCTTGCAGGAACATGACATTGCTGTGATAAATGCAAGACATGAGACCTAAAAAAGGCAGAATAAGTGTTACCTATGCAATGCGCTGCCCCCCCCCAATCCGAGAGTCTCGCTAGGCATGCATCAAAGTAACATTCATTAGCAGCCGTGGAATGACACACTAATGCCAGTTCATAATTGGTCTTGCAGAATTTAAGCTATCCCTTTGCTAAAAAGCCTTAAAATAGTCATTAATATTAATTTTGATATTCTCCTATTAAAACTGTATATCTTGAACTGTTGGTCTCTTAACTTTTAATGAATCCTGAATTTTTATTTATTTTTTTATTTTTTGCCCAAGTTCTGTTTCTCTTCTCTGGAACTGTGTGGAGTTTTGATATTTTATAATGTTATACCCAGACTGAATTTGTTCACATTAGCGCTCGATGCTGAAACTGGTCATTATTGTGGCCTTACACACGTGCAGTGTCACTAGACGAATGGAAGCTCAGCCGTGAGCTTAGCACGTTAGGCAGAGCTGCATAATTTATGCTTTTCTTGTTTCACAGATTAATGCTACCAGCTCTATATAAACTATTTCCTGTGACAGATGAATGCAGAATGGGTGAAATGAAATGCTGTCATTTTTAGCTCTCTGGAAGATTCATTACCCCACCCTCCGCAGTAACATTAGGCCTCGTCGGTTGCAGTCAAGGCCTGGATGGGCCTGTTCCCTTCTTTGTTTGGTCTTCGTTTTAATAGTAGCTGGGCCTTTGTTCTTGCGGCAAGGCTCTCTTAATGACATTAGCTCATTTTATTCCTCCGAGGATTATTGTGAGCACAGAAATGGTCAAGCTTGATGAAACCGAAGGAAATTGGGTTTGAAATGGCCTCCCCAGCTCAGGTCAAAGCCATTACTTGATATCGTATAAGTGGATTTTGAGTGTGGCTAAATTATTTTGGAATTGCCCCTGAAGATGACTGTTTTCTGTTCGACTGCGCAGCTCAAAAAGACTCACATTTATTGGCAATTGGAAGAGTAATATTTTAATTATTTGGCTGCTTAAACACATTTTCTGATATGTGTGAGAAATGTACAGACGGTACAAAGAGTTGTACTAGGAGTACCAGATGGCCTGCGCTTTTCTGAGTCACACTGTTTCAAGACAAGGTTTTGTTGAAACACAGCTGGACCCGAATGAGCCATTGAGTAACTTATCGCTGTACCACTTGTTAACAGATGTGTTTTTAAACAGGGAAAAAAGAATTCAATTAGCAAGTTTTCCACCAGGGTCGGTTTCACTCATTCCTATAGCATGACAAAAATGGACTTAAAAAAGGGGTAATTTTCTGTATTGTAACTTTATGAACTTGGATTTTCAGACAGTCAGTTAGGACTGTGATTTAATGTTATGAAAAGTTTCTTGTGAAAAAAAATAATAAACCCCCCCCCCATTATGTGGACCCCTCTGGATGAAAAGTATAGTAGTGTGTCTCCCTCATCACCATCAGACCTATTCCCATCCCACACAGCTCATTAGGCCTGACTTCACAGGACTTTTCAAATGGCTCTCCGTGTCCGCAGCCCAACGAGGGAGGGAGTCACATTTTGGTGCCGGTGGATGATCCCAACAAGATCCAAGACAAACAGGAGGGTCCACTGGAGTGTGAGAGTCATCTGGAGGTCTCGGGTGCGAGCCCAGCTCCGCGGGACACGCAAACGAAGCATGACTCTGAAGAAGAGGTATGAGTCAGATTGTCACAAAAACAAAAAAGTTATAATAAATGCATACAGATAAATGGCTTGGGCGAAAGGATCAATACCTGTAGCCATCCTATCAAGAACACACTTTGTCATTGACAGCTTGAGTAACACAATGCCAGCACAAATACTTTAACGTGATACCTTTAATACCTCAAGACCATTTCGGATCTTTCCGAACTATATGTAACTGAGATAGTGTTTGGATTTTCTTTCACATATTCGTTAAAACCATTCCGACCATGACAACTTGTCATTTGATTGAGTGATGCATGCATAATTATATGTCTGTTTCATCCTTTATTGTTTAAGTTGAATTAATACAAAAGTGCTTTAGCAAAACATAAGGCGAAACCACAAATAGATGAAGACTCACTCAGAGGCTGTAGTAGGAGCATTCTAACAGCAGACAATACCAGACTTCCAGCTGGACCTGTCTACTGCAGAGAAAAACAGAAGAGGAGTATGTGATAAGCGTTTCGCATCTTTTCTAGGTCATGTTGTATTAACCAATTTATCGTTACATGATTATAACCAAAACATTTCATTATCTGTGGGATTCTGGAATCCCTCCATCGTAAACTCATCCAGTGTCACATACTGATTATAAAAACAATTCTGATCCTTACTGTACAACTGCGTGCCTGTGACCCCCCCCCCCACCGCTCCCAGGGATTACGACAGGCCCAATCAGGGAAGGCTTGGGCTGTTTTTTTTTGAGGATCTGTAAATATCTGGGATGGGACGAGTACGTGACATGCTTCTGGTTTGGAGCAGACATGCGATGCCTCAAGCTGAGGGCGGCCTCTCAGCGAATGATCGCCATTCTTTATGGGTTGGCTTCCCTCCGAATCAGTTTCCAATCGCAACAGCCCTTGTCATGGGTTATGGTTAAGTGGGATCTGCAGCAACCGCCGGATTAAAACTGTGACGGGCGCTAACATACCGGATCCACGCCGCAGCTCGGCACAGGATCTTTTGGTTAGCGCCACTCCAAAGGAGACTGGAGGAGGGGCAGCCCTAGGGCACTGGCATGTATAAGGTTCAACAGCACCAGCGGCAGACAACCAGCACCACACATGTGTTAGCAGACAGGAATGTCCGGGGCCACTCTCACGCTCACTCGCCTTGTCAAAAGCTTCTCAGCATCTCCTCTGCCTCCCAGTGATGTGGGCCGTTATTTGTGTCATATGTGCCGTATCTGGATGAAGGGGAGATCTGTGGGGGAGGACGGGAGGGCAGCAGGGACATTCACACACCTGATTTACCGAAACATGCAAAGTGCCAGTTATGAGATCTAACCAATAATGAATCAATGCTTCATTTGACATTTGCAGAAGTACAGGTGCAGGTGCATGGGAATAGAATCTTTTCACATATTCCTTCTTTGAGACATACACAAACATCCATACAGTTAAGCACAGGGCCATCCATTTCTCAGGTATCCCTGGAGCATTTTTGGGGGGGGGGGGGGGGGTTAATTACCATAGTCAGTGGCCCACCAG
>JAODLD010000038.1:6440888-6455192 GCA_026781065.1 Mormyrops boulengeri
CCCCCCCCCCCCCCCCCCCCCCCCCCCCCCCCCCCCCCCCCCCCCCCCCCCCAAGGACCTGAGTCAGTGGCCCAGCAGAGCTGTGAATATTTTGTGGAGGATGGGAATCGAACCAGTGACCTTCCTATCTCAGGCCTGATCGACCAAGCCCCACAATGCCCCCCCAATAAAAATTAGACATAGAAGAGAAGTACAATAAAGGATGCTTGATGTGTGGCAAGTCTCAGACCTGACAGATTCGGGCAACCATTTGAACGCTGAGCTCTACTTTGTGAAGAGTGTTTATGCTGTCTCATTTCTGAGCATAGCGCCAGCGGACAAGTCGCTCCTTTTATATATATGCCCTTAATTGACTTCGCTGGGTAGTCTCCATTATTTATCGTTGGATGAACGTTATTAAGGCATTAGTGGGCTCGTTTTACTCTCCATGAAACGAGTGCGTGTGCCACCCCAATTAGAATATCCATTAGTGTAATTAATAACGAATCTCCTGTGAAAACCAGCTTAATAAGTAAGTGTTCGCCAGGCACTGCCGTAGCATGGCAAATCGCTACGTGGCTAAGAATGCGGTGGCATCATTTTTCTTTTTGATAAAGGACCTGTCAGTCATAAATATATGCATTTAAATGGCCGCCAGCCATTAGGTGTTTGGTCAGCAGCTATTAGGTGTTTCAAATGGAGGATGCATCACTTTGACTGCGAGACATTGTACTTCGGTACAGCATGCTATTTTATCATTTACAATTATGAAAAAGATCATTTTGAATTTTTAGAAAGACCAGCCGACTCAGAAGTAACAGCATGGACGACATGTTTTCCTAAAGGTTTGTGTTTACCTTCAAGGTACCCTACAAACAGCATTGGCCAATACACAGACCCAAACACACACAGACACACTCTGTGAACATATTCACTTTTCTTATTATTTAGTTTATGATGAAAACATCCATGTTCGGTAAAATGGCTGATGACTTACAGTCCTTCTAAAGGCCAGATTTTTACTGTAAATTTTTACTAAACCAATGTTTAGATGAAACTGGCCCCGCAAAAAGGAGAGGGCACTAATCTTTGATAGTCAGGTACCTGGAGTTGACCCATTGTAGGAGAGCTGCTCTTTACTTACACATGGCCACCGTCATTTTGCTCCTTCATTCGTGCGGAATGTTCCATCTGACTTAAATAAAGATGAAATCACCACAGTGTGTCTTTGGGTGGTGGGCGGGGATTTATACTAACATTTGCACCACACTCGGCGAGTTCCCCTAGGTATCACGCAAAACCAGTGTGATGGCAGAGAGCTTGTCATAAAGCCGCCAAGTCCCATCCATAACATTTTGGGGCCATCAATATGAGGCAGCATGTCTTGTCTGATTTTCACTATCAAGAGCCCTGATTTGCACAGGATTCCATCAGTTTCCCTGGGTTCTCCAAATGTTCCAAGCCGCCAAACAGTCAAGGACAGAAATCACAGCATGCTACATGGTACAATGCACAGTACTGAAGATAAATACTGTTACAGACTAATGTAGCAAATTGGTGTACATCTTTATAACGGGGTTACAGAAAGATTTAAGTTCTTATTTTCTACGAAATGAACAGTTCTTGTATTCTAGGCTGACCATTTTATTTCAATTGTTCGCCAGGCTTTTAGGAGAAATGATGCACAAATTTTCTGCTCATTGCTTAACGTTTTTTTTTTATTATTATTATTTGAAGGAAACCGTGTGTGATTTTTGAAAGCAATATTTTGTTTAAAAGGGTTAAAATCCAAGGTTGAATCCTGTAGCTCAGACGGCCGCTTTTAACTGGGAGCATTAGAGTGGTGGAAACACTTGTTGTAGGAGAGGAGGGGCGGGCTCAAATCTGCCAGGTTACCTTGGCTGCCTCTCTCCTGATTGGTCCGTAACGTGTTACCAGGTCGCCACAGGTAATCGGTTTCTTCCAATCGCCTATTGCTGTGTGGCAGGGAGGTGGGTCTTAGGAGAACACCTTCTACCCCTCCCCCTGCGCCTCATGCCAAGAACTTAGCATGTGAGGCAGTTGGAAATGATTAAACTGAGGAAAAAAGAGGGGCCATCAGTGTTTTTGTTGCCCCCTCACAAAAACCACTGAAATGCTGGTTTAATGTAAAGAGACAGGGGAAAAACTATATCTGTTAATCAATAAATTCAACCTAGAGTTTGAGATGGAGGGGGGGAAAATTAATAATTACATGCTTGTACAAAGAAGGCAGTGTCTCTACATCTCCCCAGGGGGGCGAGCAGCTGTCTCCACTAGGAAATTTGAAATGTTGATCTGTTTGAAATAGACTAGGAAAGCTTCTAGTGTAAACACAATAGCAATGTTCCCCAGTGCTTCTCAGAAAAGTGGAGAGGGTTTTTCTAAAGTGCTACGCAGTGCCCTCTGCGTGGCATTATAATTGAAACGTTGTACCAGGCCGCAAGGCGGTGGAGGGGGGTCTTTCCCTCCATCTCCTGCTCTGTATGTGCCTACGTGATCTCCCCCCTCATAATCGCCGGCCTTTAATCTTTTCCTCTCCCGCCTCTCTGTGTATATGTGTATCCAGAACGACTGTTATTGCTTTTTGGTTATTAACCGAGGACGGGTACGGAGAAAGTAATTTTGCACCCCGCTCGGTGTGGCGGAATAAGCTGTCAAGCGTTATAACGGCTGACAGAGTGACGCCCCCGCCCTCCGAGCAGCCAGAGCACCGTAGCTGGAAGGTTAGGGGCATATCAGGCAGGAGTACCAGGAGCTCCCCTTTTATTAAATATCTCTCTGCTCCCACGGCGGATGTGACCGAACGATAGGAGCTTGGTAGGCCAGAGGAAGGAATTGGAAAATTAACGAGGAGCCGCAGAGCTGCGTGAAAGCCCCTACAGGAATGCATTCAGGTTCCCTGACAAAGAGGTGCAGTAAACGAACGAGGTCAGTAGCCACATCAACTGGAGCTTGACTGCCTTCACCCTCCTGACTGCCCATGGGCAAAGAATGCAGTGTTTATTTCTACAGGTTGCATCTCTGCCAACTATCAACTGCATCAAAGCGTGCAAGATGCATCTCTCTCTATATTGGGAATAACCGTGGGATCACTTATGAATTAATTAAAATATTTCTTAATGAACCAGCCTGCCTTCAAACGCAGTTATACTTCAGCTGTACTTGTGGATATCTTCCATACTGCTTAACCTATGCAGGGCCATGGAGGTCTGGAAACAGGCAGGGAATAAGCCAGGATGGGGTACCAGCTCATCCGAGGGCAGGGCGCACACACACACACGCCATTCACATCTAGGCACAATTTAGCAACTCCAATTCACTTTACAGCAAACTGCTTATGTAAGTATTACCTCACTGCATGGGGAGGGACCCCACATCGGCACAAGGAGAACGTGCAAACTGAAACTTAAACCCTGGTCTCCAGAGGGGTGGTGCAACTGTGATAACCACAGTGCGACCACAACACCCCCTCTCAAGGAAACAATGCCTATTAAAGTAATGTCTGCATTGGGTCAAATGAAGTATTTATCATTGTTAACCATGAAATGGAGATTTCAGAGGAGGTGCAGATAAGCCAAAACGTAGATGTCTGTCGACTCACATTTGGTGTGTGGATGCATGTCTGAACTCCAGTAACAGATACCATCCGGCCAGACTTCAAACAGTCCTACTCATGTCTTTGTCTATCATCGGCCTGGCGAGATTAGTCGGGACGATGTTCTCCACATTCTTCATACTCCCTCTTTTTGAGCACATATTTGAGGTTCTTTATGGGGCGGGACAAAAACAATCTAAATGTTAACCATGTTCACACCTCCTAACGTGCTCTGTGTCGCATCCCTCGGAGAGATTAAACCGCCGCCGCTGTCGTCGAGTTATCATTGTTCGCCGTGACACACGCAGAAACAAAAGAACCATGTGTGATTTTTTTCTCCCCCCTTAATCATAACATCTGTACCACGTAGCTATTTACATTTTTCCTATCAAGGCAAAAGAGAAATGTTAATTTTAGATGAGCCTTTTTATGACTTGTAATTACTGTCATTAAGAACACTCCAGAGACCCCGGGCGAGCTTTGACTGAAACGCGGTTTGACGTGTTCTATAATTAATGCTGAATTAATGCGTTGCTTTATGTGCCAGATGAAGAGGGGTCCTAACAGCTTTGAAAGGCAGCCCATTGCGATCTGGGTTCCGTGTATGGAACGTGCTTTGTCACACCGCTTCTTGATAATGACGCACTTCGGGCCTGTGCGACTCCTTTCGTGGCCGTAGTTATATTTGGGGGAGCTTGATCGCCATAGGTAGCTCAAACGCTGGATGTTATTAAGCCCTCCCCCTAGCTGTTGATGGCTAACAATTGAGCTGGTGCGGTAGACAAAAAATGATACACAGTGAGGAAGCTAAGCCGACAGAGATTCCACATCACCCAGCCCTACTGCCATCACCTTGTTCTAGTTTGAGGCTTAAACCTCAGAGCTGGCAAATGTAGGGGATGTGCTGGGAGAGTGTTAGGGATCAGGCCAATAAGAAAAAAACAGCTGGCGGTGCTGAGAGTAGAATTACCGCCCCCTACCCCCCCCCCGGCCCAAAGGAGAAGCTGCAAATTGACAATGTATGAGGCCTGTTCTGTGGCCGGACAGCTTACCATCCCTCGATTTGTCCTTATTTTATTACAACGTGATTGTTATAATATTCTGTAATTGTGATGTTTGCTTGCTGCGCTACTTCAGTCTCTTCTGAGCCACATTTTCTTAAAGCAGGTTGAAAGTCTGAAAATGGAGCAATGTGCGCTAAAGGAGAAGCTGGCGGCTGTGAGCACAGAGGTAAGTGCTGTAAATTAAAGCCACATTTCTCAACTTATTGTTACAGCAACTTTTTTTGTTGGAGGGCTGAGCAGACTGCTTGGTTAGGCCAAGTCTAAAAGTGAAATGGTTAAAGATCCCCCATGAGGTACATGTGGTATATACAGACCCTTCCACCTAACAGCCTCGATCCTTCAAGATAACGTGAGACGGCAGAGCGCCGCTCATATTTGAAAGTGTCGGTCAGTCATATGTACCATTCCCCCCACCCATGTCATCACATCCCACTCGCCCCCAGCTCAGTAGAACTGGCTTTGTTTACCTTTTGTAGTATGACTTTACAAATGTATAAATCCAGAAAAGTCTGCATGTACAGTACAGTCCTAAGTGGGGCCTTCTGCAGATATCGTGTGAGCCAGCATGGAATAATATATAAAGAACATGTCTCAACTTGCAACTGGTTGTAGAAAAAAATATTATATAATACAAAAAACTGCAAGTTGTTCTCTTGGTTTATGTTGGGAATCCATAATTACAGCAAGTGCCGTTAGGATGTGTTCAGTGCGATGGCTTAACCCTGTGCAGACGAGCAAATGTCCAGGCCGATCATACGGACAGGAGTGATCAGCTCTGTGCTGCAAAGAGATCTCACACTCTGTGTTAATATGCAGAACAGATGGTCCCCTGTAGGGCTTGCGCCTGGCCTGCGGATGTATTCTTGATTGTGATTTAATTTGATAGAGAAGTGTGATTCAGACAGGGGATATTATTCCTGGTGTTTAATGGAAGGCAGAGTGAACTGGCAATTTTTTAAATGGTAACTATCTAATCCAGAGTATTCATCATTCCCTGCTGTTCCCGCATACTGCCATGGTTCTCTGTGAACACCTCTGTGACACTTCTGTGACGTCCCTCCTTACTTTGTTACGCCCAGATCCTTGTGTTTCACTTTGTTCCTCTAGATCCATGTCCCTCCTTACTTTGTTCTCCACAAATCCTTGTCCCTCCTTACTTTGTTCCTCCCAGATCCTTGGCCCTCTTTACTTTGTTCTCCCAGATCATTGTCCCTCCTTACTTTGTTCTCCACAGCTCCTTGTCCCTCCTTACTTTGTTCCCCCAGATCCTTGTCCTTCCTTACTTTGTTCCCCACAGCTCCTTGTCCCCCCACACTCTGTTCCCCCAGACACTTGTTATCTTCACTCTGTTCCCCGAACACTTGTCCCTCCTCTCTTTGTTCCCCCAGACACTTGTCTATCCTCACTTTGTTCCCCCAAACACATTTGCAAAACATTACACCCTAGCCTGTCCTCTGGCTTTGATTAACTACAATCCTGGACTTGTTAAGACCATTTCAAGGCAAACGTAAAATACATGCATTCCTTTCTCCACGCGCACCCCCTCTGAGTTTCAAGTTGACACCAATCGGCAGCATTTTCATGTGCCAGGAAAAAAGAAAAACAAAACACCAAAGAGTCTTTAATTAAGGGAACCTGATTAGAATTATGCCCTGTGTGAAAGTGTCTTGTGTACAGTCAGCATAATAAACTAGTTAATCTAAGACATGGGAGCTTTAGGCCCATGTGCCAGCATACGGAATCAGTTAATACTATGTTCAAGGAAACCTCAGTTATTTGAAGTAGTGGAGAGAAATGGCTCTACCCTCAACAAGTCATGAAGTTTATTATTAGTACCGGAGAAGGCAAGTTGTTCCTATGGAACACTGTTGTCATTCTATTGCGCAAGCTGTGTGACCCCCAATAATTAAAGCAGTAGTAATGAAATATCACCAGGAGTTCATCTTCAACTCTCTGTCTCACCAAGCTGGAGACGCAGCAAGAGGCCACAAAAGCAGCCCGCATGGAAACCGCCCACCTGCAGCGTGATTGTGAGCAGCTAGCAACCAACCTGAGCATCTGGATCGACAAGCAGAGGTGGGTGAAACTTGTGAGCTCTGCTCCAGGCTGGAGCATGATGTTTCAACCCTTTCCCGGGCCGCAAATCTCCTAATATTCCAGGAGGCCCGGTTTCAAGATGGTCGGAACAAAAAAAGGCTTGATCATTCCGTTTTTTATTTTCAAGATGTGAGGTAATACTTACATAAGCAGTTTGCTCTTGTTGTGCACCATAGTTTTGCAAAAGTATTCGAGACCACCCACATCTTGCGGTCTAATTGAACGGATTAAATAATAAAGTATATGACTGAATTTGGTTCATTTAGAAAAAAAATGACTAACCCATAAATGCCTCAGTCTAAACGTGTCCTGTTTGCAGGGCGTAACTAACCAAAGAAGTAACTGGAGCTGAACGCTTATCCACATTCTCCTCAGACAGCTTCCAGAAGGATAGGTGCTACTCCCATCCATCTCACCTGAAGAGTCAGCAGTGACTCTTAGAAAATAGTCTTAATAAAGTGACTCCTGACTGACAAGCTTGCCTGTCTTGTCTCCTATCTTTTGCTGGTTTAATCTAAGGTTAACCACCATGAAGATTCAGTCTTCGTCTTGACGGCCGCTTCTTCATAAATCCTGTTCATCCAAAGCCAAGCTGTGAAGCCTGTGTTACTAAAATCTTAACATACACCACGAACTATATATCTACTTAGCATGGAATATACAGAGCACCCACAACACTAAAACCCTATGTTCTTTAGTTGTTTTTCTTCCTCATAATATAATTTAAAGCAAATGAATCTGATTTGGGTTAAGTGACTGTGCAATGAAAAAAAAAAACATCAACTTGTCCTTTGCGCCTGAGGCATTTATCAAAGTTGAAATGAAACGTGGGTAGTCTCTGCTTGCCCAGAACACTGGGCTCGCGCTGTGCCGCTAAGCCCCACGTTAAACATTCACTCTGTTTTTGCACCTGTCTCTCATTTAAATACAAAGCGGACAGATTTTGTTTCACTGTAGTTACAGCTCACATTGGAAGCTGTGGGAGCGCTTGGCTCGCCCAGCACAAATCTCATGCCTGTATTTTGGCTAATTTAAATGTCAACAGCTGTACGTGGAGTGAAACCATTAAGCCAGTGGGTTCAGATGTACAGTATGTTTTTAATGTTTGCCCCAGTGCTGTGTGGTCTTTGGACCCAAGCCTGAAACTTTACTGACTTTATCTAGGCTTTTCCACTGAGTTTATGTGCTCTATGGTTACTTTCATTTGGCTGTGATTTCTGACTATTTTTAATATTTTTATTTCAAGTTAAAAGGATCAAGTTCTCAAAAATACTTGCTGGAAAATGGTGTTTCACTTAGTATGCAACTGAACCTCAGGACTGATAGCAACGCCTAATGATCAGTGTTTCGCATTTAACTCTTGCTCTGAAGATCAAGCCATGTCTGTTTCTCGAGGGACAGCAGTCACTTTGTTGCACCGCACTGATTGGAACAGTTGAAACTGGTGCTATGTTTCACTATTGGTTGGAGATTCTCAGCGTCTGCCCTCTTACAGGAATGCTAGAGGAAGCCTTGCTGCCAAAATTAAGGAGCAGAACAGCCTGCTGTCCTTTATCAGCATGGAAAAGGAGTGAGTAAAAAGGCCTTTGATATCCTGCAGTACTGCGCTATGTCTGAATGATGTGATCTGGTCGGTATGTATTCTCAGAGTTTATGCACAAAAGAAGACGTCAACGCATATAAATAGCACTGTGTCATCACACTAATACAGCATGATCCAGTTATTTATTAACCTACCTGCAATACAATGTTAAAAAAGGTAATCAAATTTATTGTATATTGATAAGCACAATTCAGTATTCAGTTAAGTCTGCACAACATGATCCTGACAAATTTAATACACACTTGTTACATAATATGCAAGATACATACTTACCCTGACTTTATTTTGATTGAAGCTAACAGGCATTTCAGCAGGTAAACAAACATCACAAATCAGAAAACCGACCAGATATGTCTGGTCTGTTAGAAACATGGATGAGCTGCGTCGGAAAGCGACAGCACCGCCATGTCGTCCTGTTGCGTGGAGATGGGCAGTGAGGCCTGTCTGCAACCTGGCACGTGTCCATGCCCACTCACACCAGCAGGACTCAAGCGGAACATTTCAGATCACTACTCCTTCATGACAAATGAGCTATTCACACTCGGGCACAAAGAGCACGGAAAAAAACACAATTGTGAGTCAGTTGTAATTACATGATTTTTTGGAAACTTCAAATAGTGGCATGACTTTCACTTGGTTAAGACTTACAAAATGTAAACATTTAATATTTTATCAGCTGTAGTATGCATGTACTCACTACTCTCCCTTATATGTTACACAACAATAAATTGTCTTTTCTGTGTATCTTTGAGCATTCAGTAATATTGTATTATCTTTCCCTGCATATTGTAGTACTGTCACTGTATATGAATTCCCCCACCCTGCACACTGTTAATACTGCAAGTGATGGTATTTTAATACGTCCATGTCTGTTATTGTTGGAGAACTACTTCCAGGAACCCAAATCACCATTTGCAGCACTCTGAACAGAAGGCGATCCCTAATATAGATCAGAGGTTTGGAGATGCATCTGACTCTGGATATGGTGACTCACACTCATACTTCACTAACCCTGCCGACAGGCTAGCTAGTACCCACCCCACAAAAGCAGTTAAGTTAACCAAAACATCAAGTTTAACATGAAGCAGAATAATTACTACGCTTGAGGTAGAATGAATTTCAGGGTCTTTGCAGCAACTCACAATTAAAACTGAAGTTGGCACTTAGTGACAGAGTATTTCTTCACAGTACGTTTGCATATATTTTGAACATTGCCTTGCTATAGGCCATTTTATTTAACAAAGTGTGTTTTTTTCAGAACCGGTAGCTTGTCCTGTCAGCCAGAGCTACCTTACTTACTCTAGCTTTTTATCTATTTAATGCAGCCCCCCACCGCTGCATGATGAAGAGACCCCATGCGTGATAACGTGAGACGTAATAACTTTACTCTGGGCTGATTCGGAAGGAGAGCCTGTCCGTTTTAACCCCCTCCCTGTTCCGAGCAAGGAGAACCGTCGCTGGCATCGACCCAGAACGTAATTGCACCCCTGGGAGAGGAGAATGTGAGCAGGATGACAATCACGACACCTCATTTGCCTCTCATAAGGAAAACTATCCCTCTCCATGTCCCAAATTACAGTAAGCGTAAATGTTCTGAATATGCATTTTTAAAGAAAAAAAAGGGCGCTAAAAGCCCTCTTGTCTTTACTCTCGAGGAACACCGCCAATCACACTGACTTTGATTAATCGCCATGAAGCCTGATGAAGATACCTCGAAATCGTGTGTAATTATCATGCACTGTCCATCTCGCTGTGTTTTCCAACACATGGGCCGTAGATGTAAAAACATACATACCTATTAGTCTGGCAGTAGTACTTTAGCCCTGGACGGTGCAGAATGCATGTGCGAGGACCCACACAAAGTGCGGGGTGTCCCTAGGGCTTCAGTTCTGTGGTCTTTGTGAATGGGGAGCTCACACATTTACATATGTCCTCTGAAACCCATTGGTGAGGGACAGACACTTGCTTTAAAAAGAGCTAATTAGCTCATTTAACCCATATGCCTAATGGCTTTAAACAACTGGTTTGAGGCAACAGAATGGTCACTGTGTTTGCTTTGCGTGCGTGGGAACAATGAGATCCTATCAGTGCATATTATGCCTGTTAAAACAAATTGTTAATCATGTCAAAACAATGAATGCGATGGCCTATACGATCCATTAGAGGATTTGACATATATCCTTTATCACTGGGTGTATCATCGTTAACCCTGATCCCATCAGAAATATATAGAAATCATTAGTGGATGACAGGTGGGCCTCAGGCGGGAGACATTTATATCCACACCACGTTTATACACAGAGATATTATTGGTACATTTTTTTAAAAAACAGATTTAAATTTCCAATAATATCTGTCCTTATTTGACAAAACGTAGATGTTTAACGACACAGGATCTGGGAAGTTAAGCAAACTGCGTCCGTCTTTAAATATGGAGCAGCCGTTACCTCCGTTGGCGGCACAGTAGCGACTGACGCCCCCCCCCCGTGTTAATACTAAAGTTTAGATAAATCATTAATGATTGACTTGTTCACGACAAACGTCTGGTAGCGTTCAGTCGGCATAAAACATCCTAATATCCGTGCCTGCAAAATAGGTCATATTTCTCCTGCAGCAGAAGGGCGTCTCTAATCACACGCTGACAAAGATCTTTTAATTCGGGATGTAAAGGAGCGAGTGACGAGCTCGACTGCCGGCGCTCCGTCTCACCGCCGCGGCGTGTCCCGCGCGTCGCGGAGCTTCATCAAAGTCCTCTCCAGAGCCCCCCTGTCAAGCGGCGTGTCCCCCCGACTCCCCGGCGCCGCCCCCCCCCAAGCGCCACCACGCCGCGTCTGTCACGACGCGCGGCTCCTGACTGGGGAGGCGCGCGCGCGCGCGCTCGGCTGCATTGATGTTTCATTAACGGTGTCAGGCGCGCGGGCTCTGATTTGGAATGCGCGCGATCGCTCCCATGCACTGTCACTTCCCCTCCTTAGCGGGACATTATGCAAAATGTTGCCATGCGGCAAAATGAAGCGTTTCCGTGGTGTGAGCGATGCTACAGTCTCCGGAAATGTGCTTGTACTGCTGTTACCCTCCTAATAGGACATTAGCTGTTGCAGGCAGCTTAAGATAATGCGATTCCGTTATTTACCTTTTTTTTTTTTTACATACACTGGGAGTTTCAAATACAATATTGCTAGAATTAGTTTTTGCTGACTTACCGATCTATATGGCATTAATCTATAACAGCACATTAATTAAAAAAATAGCTGGCAGATATTTGCTGGAAGTTGCATGTTTTATCGTTTGGTGGTGTCACGGGATACTAACATTGATCTCATTCAGTTTTGCCATATTTACAATATGCTGCTATTTTTATTTGTCGTTTTTTCTTTACTTGGCAGGAATTTGTCATAATAGGCCACAAACAACAGGAAATTCCTGTGCCTGCCAGAATTTGATTCCATAGTATTCAAGATAGAGTTTGATTATGCAAGACACATAAATCATCTAGTGTTAGTTTTTGATACATACTATAGGATTATATCCAAATTTATCTACTTTAGGGCCACAGAGAAAAATATAAAATGGTGGATTACTCCATTGAATAAATATATCATCATTATACTTGAATAATACAATTATACTTTATTAGTTTTATTATTTTGATATTTTTTTGTTTTTTTTTCTGTAGCTCAGTGGGTAGCCTGCTGTCTCACAGCTCCTGGGTCGGAGCTTCTAATCCTGTCTCCACGCTGCTGTGTGCGTGGAGTTTGCATGTCTTCCCTGTATCATTTGGGTTTCCTCCAGATAGTCTGGTTTCCTCCAGCTATCCAGATATATGCATTGAGGCAAATTGGTATCTCCAAGTGGCTCATACCAGTATTTCTCAACTGTGTCTTCAGGGACCCCACGACAGTCCACATTTTTGCTCCCTCCTAGCTCCTGGGAGCAAAAATGTGGCCTGTCTGGCAGGGGGCAGGGAGGGAACAAAAACATGGACCACCTGGGGGTCCCCAAGGACCGGCTTGAGAAACACAGGCCGATACTGTATGAGCTTCTTCATGTGCTTTGTGTTCTTTGCTGCCTGCCTTAGGGTCCTGACCTCCCCACAACCCTGTACTGTATAAGCTTTTGGAAGATGGCTGGATAGATAAATAGACAGATATGTGGCTGAAAAGTCATGCTCTAACATCAGACTTCTTTAAAACTAATTTATGATTATTCTTTAATGTAATAAGTGTCAAATAGATGACGAGAATCAATAAATAAATGTCTTTTTAGCCTAAAAACATTGTACAGTTCTGTACACTTTCTGTTCTGTTAAGCAGCGCCGTTTCAATCACACAGCCGTCTTCCATACTAAGACATATTTACATTTTTACTCACTTATCTGATGCTTTTATTCAAAGCGACTTACAGTAGAAGTTAGGATTACAATTTATGTGCGCTTCCTGGGATTTGAACCCACAGCCTTTCCGCTGTTAGTGCAAGGTAGAACTTTCTAAGCTTATATTTCTGGTTCCCTGTTTGCCATTCTGCATTACTTGTTAATAGTTTCTCTAGCTACAAGAAAGTGCTTGTTATTGTGCATGATGATTAAGGTAATGTTCTGATTGTCTGGTATGGTACAATTAAATGGTAAGTAACTATAAAAAAGTTTGTCGAGATTTAGATCACCGTCGTGCTGAAAGATGAAATGGCATAAATGAGAAGTGACCCATTTACCATCCGGCAAGCGCCTGTCTCGAACTGGGTGATGTTCCCGGGTTCCCTCGTTCCAGTCCGGATTCGGTGGTCATTAGTCGTCACATAGTACCGCTTCCTTTAAATGACATCATTAAAATGCTCTGGCGGTAAAATCTTATCATGTTTGCTCTTCCAGCCATTTGCGAGAAACCAAAGACGCGATGGAGGTGGAACTCAAGAAGCTGAAGGCCACGAGTAATGAAAAGCAGAGGGAGATTGAGCGTTTAAAGGTGCAGGCGAGTGAATCGGACTGAAGAAGCCGGTCTTATTATTTCCATTTACATTTGCTTTGGTTAATGGTGCGCGAGGGGGATGTGAAAACACGTAGGCTCTGCTAAGTATGACTGAAATTTCTCATTTTAAAGTTCAGTGTTAAACTTTTTTTTCTCCCTTCCGTGATCCACGTTACTTCCTCAGTTTGAAATGCTGGGGGTGAATTTTTATTTAATTCCAATCACCGATCTGTCATGCAAAGCCCTGGAAATATTCTTGCTGTCTTTCACTGTTTCCCAAGGTGTGCTTTTCCTCGCAGTACACTAAAGTCTTGAAGTGTGTGCTTGAGAGATTGGTGAGCAAATGAATGGTTATACTGGCATTGCCTCTGGACAGATTTTAAATGAGGAGTATCTGGGGGGAAAAAATAATATCCCACTTTTTAAAAGTTTTTTTTCCCCTCTTTAAAAGGGGCTGTTAAATAGACATTCTTTGTATGACTTAAATCCTCTCTCAGATAACTCCGGTATTCCAGAATCCTTCTTTGAGAGGACGTAACACATCTCTCAAGGGCGACCTTCAATCGGACGGTAGGGCCTACACGATCCTCAAAGCGTCAGTACCATATGAGCCCACCTTGGTTCGAGAGAGACTGAGGCCTTGGCAATGTGATGCGAACATTATATCTATATTAACGTGGAGACGAGATCCGCGTATTCTGAATTATCTACAGTGCTAGTTCAGGATTGGTCGGAAAGAAAGGTTGCGACAGGTTGCAAACACATGTTATTCTGAGCTGGATGGCTCCGGAGGTTG
This sequence comes from Mormyrops boulengeri, assembly GCA_026781065.1. Classification (NCBI taxonomy): domain Eukaryota; kingdom Metazoa; phylum Chordata; class Actinopteri; order Osteoglossiformes; family Mormyridae; genus Mormyrops; species Mormyrops boulengeri. Next base: position 6,455,008 of record JAODLD010000038.1, read on the forward strand.
AAGGACATGTCACAGTGATAACCGGACCCCTTGCCCAATCGGCCTGGTTGGGAATACGTGTGCCTTCTGTTGCTCTTCATCACATGTTAATGTGCAGAGAGTTAACGACTGTCTCTGGGGGGGGGGGGGGGGGGGGGGGGGGGGGGGGGGGGGGGGGGGGGGGGGGGGGGGGGGGGGGGGGGGGG
>JAODLD010000038.1:6455292-6467815 GCA_026781065.1 Mormyrops boulengeri
GTTGTGTCTACTGGGGGCTTCTGTTGGTCTTAAAAACATTTTAATTTGCAGAGAGTTAAAGACTTTCTATCCCCCCCCCCCCCCCCCCCCGTGCTTGTCCTGCTCAGGCCATCGACAGTCACTCCGCTAATCAGCAAGCACTTCTTAATCAGCTCAGAGGTCACCTTGAGGTGGACGAGTAAGTACCCAGCTTCGCGTGGTGTCTGCAGCGACCGCACCAGAGATGGTGTCTGAGTAGCTCTGTAACTGTCTGCATGTGTCACGGGCTTATTCTATCGGTGTGTGTGTGTGCGTGTGTCTTTGCGGCTATTGCTTGTTTAGTTGACGGTAATGCAAAAATGTAAATTTCTGTAAGTTCTGTGTAATGCTTTATGCAATCATATTACCATTGTACGGTGATTGTAAAGACCCTATGTGTGTGTGTGTGTGTGTGTGTGTGTGTGTGTGTGTGTGTGTGTGTGTGTGTGTGTGTGTGTGTGTCTTCCACGAAATACCACTTCATGAATCATGCACGTTCTTTGTTCATTGGTTGAAAGATCTCCCTTGAAGCTGGACTGAGGAATGCTTACCGCTATTCAATCAAACGTTGTTTTGGCAGAACTGCATTTTCAGCTATAACACACACACACACACACACGCACACACACACACACTGCTAAAGCTCGGTGTTATACGATTTAGTGACTTTTGCTTCTGTGACATCAAAGAGGTGAGATAGACTGTAGACGTATGGCTTTTCTCAGCGGGTAGCGCTGCGGATAAGAAATCTGAGTGGGAACTGGATCACATTCTGCATGTTCATGCTCCGGACTGTCCCAGTACACACACCACTGGAAGAACTTCCTAAGAACAAAATAGGTACATAAGGTACTTTATACAAAAGCATTTGATATCGTTAAAGCATAATGCATGTCATTAATACCAGCAGCTACCTGGTTCGAATAAAACACTCTTTTAATTTGACTATTAAAAAAAAGTTTAATTCCACTTCGTTCTTATTTCAGATCCTGGTTAATGAAAACATTTAGGCACTGGTCAGATACCCAAGCTAAAACTTACGAAAGGAGACTCTTATGCACCACATAACTGATAAGTAAAAGTAAATTATTAAAATAAAACAACTGCAAGCAATTTTGACAGTTAAACATGTGTTTTAGCTACACCTGAATCAGCCACGGGGTCTTAAGAGATAAATAATTCAGACTTTGTCTTGTGCGATAAAGACACCATGAACCTGTGTATCCGAGCCTCTAGAATAATATTCATCAATGATCTATTAATCCCACTAAGGGCGTACAGCATTAAAGGGTGTAACTTCTGATTGGCCGCCCCGCCCCCTCCCTCTCAGGCTCACTACTGCCCCCTGTCCCTGATCCACATACATAATGAAACCTTGCTTCTTTCGGTTCTAGCCCTAACCCATCTGTTCGCTGACTTCTTCTGCCTTCGCGGGGCTTGCGGCTGTCAGTCATTTTAATGGCCACGTTAAAACGCAGTGGTGAGATGGATGGCTTCTTTTGTGCATTTCAGTAATTGAAAAAAAAAGTTTATATGTAGATGCTAAATGGCTTTAATAAAATGAGTATTATCATCTGGACTGAGATAAGGGTGTTCAATCAAGTCCCTCTCCTTTGTTTGTTACTTGTCTCCATCTTTTATTCTGAATTTACGGTCTTATAGTGTTCTTTTTCACCCCTCTACCCAATAAAGTTGATTTTTATAACTTGAGAAGCATTTTCATGGCATATATGGATTACGGAGATAAAGTTGTTTTATTTGCATGCAAATCAGCCTTTAGTAAGATAGCTCGTACACCCAAATTATAACATTATACATTTCTCAGAGAAATCTGAATGGATTCCCTCCTATGGCACATCACAGCTGACTCAGCACAATGCGGTTTGAAAAGATTCTTTCCATTTGCTATAACCGAATATAGTAATTTCTGAACTATTGTGTCCAGCATAAGTGAAACCTCCCTTTCAATAACTCAGTCACTACATTGCTGAGCGTAAAGTACTTAATAACGGTAATAATATTTCATCCGTCTTTCTACCACTTATCTGGTACAGGGTCGCAGGGGGACCTGGCTTCTGTCCCGGTCAGCACAGGGGACAGGCTGGGGGGGGCGCTCTCACTCTCACCATGGGCAGTCAACCGAGCTGCATGTCTTTGGACTGTGGTAGGAACCCCCCCTCCCCCCGTGTGACACAGGGAGAACATGCAAACTCATACACACACACACATATACACACACCCACATGTGTTTGTACTCATATGTTTGTGGGGACTTTCCAATTCATTTCTATGGCAAATCACAACCACAACCCCTACCCAGCTCTAACCTTAAATATAAGTAACGAAACAGATTTTTATGAAATTGAGTTCCCCCTTGGGGGGCCCAGAAAAACAACATGTTTTATCACATTGTGGAGACATTTGTTCCCCACAATTTTATTTACAAATAGCCCCCCCCCCCCACACACACACACACAAAGCCCAGCCCCGAGGTGTGACTTATTTCCATTCTTTATTTTCCTTTTTTTTTGTAAAACGCAAAGTTATTGCAACTCTGCAGTTTATGGGTCTAAAAAATGCATCCAAATGTCCAGTAATAAGAAAATAAAAATGTCCTGTATTAATAATTAAGTAGCAGTATCTGGACAGTTAAGGCAACTTGCAAACTCAGAGCTATGTGTCACTGGTCATCTGTCCTCTGGTCCCTTTTGTCACTCAGACGGTGGCAGCAGCGAGGATCGGGGTGAGGGGGGGTGAGGAGATAGGAGGCTTTGAAGGAGACTCCGACCCTGTCCCTCCACTGAGCCGCACTCACTCTGACGGCCATATTGCCAGTGATGAGCTGTCAGCAGCAGCCTGGCCGCCATTACCCGCTCCTAATTGGCAGATGCCTGGTGATCGCTAGCGTGAATTTAGCCGTTACTGTAACAGCGGCTCGATATTAAGCGCTAATCGGGCGCAGTCTGGGGAAAAATTGAATATATTCTATGGAAGTAGAAATTGGATTTGACAAAACTTGAGCTTGACCCGCAGGTATTTTATTTTTAACACATACAACTAGAATGTTTATTACAAAAAACACTGTCTGTTTCATTAGTGTGTGTGTGTTTGGATTTAGAAACTGTGCAAATTTTATTTTATTAGATGAAATGTCGTATCATTTGGCACAGGAGAAATTAATGCGATATTTGGCTCATAACAACCTGGAACTGACTGCTTTGTTCCGATGTCTTTCATTTAACACTTTTTTACATGTTTTTTTTTTTAAATCCCTCATTATTCTTCTGGACTGAAACGCTCATATTGGTAGGTCTGAAAAGGTCAGATGAGAGTCGTGGGCATTTCAGGGGCATGTCATGGAAAATGTTTGTCTCTTGTTTGTGAAGGCCTGTAATGGGTACTCAGCATCCGCGGCTGTGTCTTTTAAGCTCTCGCTAATAGGCTGGAAAGTTTGCGGGGGGAGGGATGGAATTCATTAGGCTGCCGATGAATATGCAGCTCGGGCATGACCGGCTTCTTTCCATCCAACGCTTTTTACAAACATCATGGAAAACCTCTGAGTCTCTCTTTGAGAGGATTAACCTTGTGTGCTGCTTCATAAATGGTTATTGGCCGGGCTGGTGATACGGCCCGTGTTTAGACAGATCCCAGACACAGAGGCCCTGTGCATCATTTGTATATAAAATTACACCGTAAAGTATTCCATCAGCACTATATTACTGCTCCATCCAGCAATCTTTTATAACCATTTACCCAACACTGGATCGCTGAAAGCCTGCAGCCTATCCATGGACGTACAGGACTCAGGGCAGGGGCGACCCTGGCCGAGAGCCAGTCTATCGCAGGGCACGTGTTCCTGCAAAATCATAAACTAATTGCATTTTTGAGACACCAGTTCATCTAACCGCATGTCATATTGGAGAATGTGAGTCTGTAGCCAGGGGGAGTCGCCAGCGGGGGAGGACCCTATACGCATGAGACCAAAGTGCTATCGATTTATTCCACAAGTACTGCTTATTATTATTATTATTATTATTAATAGCGGTAGTAGTAGCTGTACTATTTGTACTATTATTTCTATTATTAATAGTAGTAGTAGAGTAGTAGTAGTTGTTGCTGTTATTTATTAAATGGCTGTTTCCAAGTCTTGAAAAAGCTGTATGTAATTTGTTAGTTTTGTGTGTTATGTTAGTTTTGTCTGTCTTTATTAATAACTAAAAACTCATCTGTTATATCTGTTAGTGGCAGTTAATTTAAAAAAATCTGAACTTATTTTGCATTGAATTGTGGCACTCTTAGGTGCCTCGTCGTCTGACATGTTTTCTTCATATCAAAGGAGTAGTTTTGCACATTAAACCGGTGCCGTATTTTTAACGTGATAGTCATTACTTAGATGTGCAAAAACGGGATGTTAGGCTTCAACGTTTGCCTTAATCAGAGCACCCAGGCCTGCTGATAAGAATGTCTTTAACATTAAAAAATAAATAGGCCCAGACGAAGTTAGAAAAAAAGTTCGTTTAAAAGATGGAATGACTCATTGAGCTATTCATGTTGCAGAATAAAGTCAGAAAACTGTCACTTTTGACAGTACTTTTGACAGCTCATCTCTTTTTTTAAATATGGTGTTCTCTTAAGTTGAAATTTATTAGTAATACATCTCAATGTTCCACAGTCGCCTATATATAGACCTAAGGCTGCATATTTTAACATTAGTTAAGAAATTTAAATGAACTGCAACTGGGACCCAGCTAGCGGTTTTGTTCTCCAACAAGTCGCCGTGCTCAAGGTCTTCCTCACATCCGCGTTCTCAAAAGAGTCACGTCGCGTCCGGCTGGCAACGTTTATAGAAGCCCCATGAGTCTCTCATCCTTTGTGCTAATGGTAGGCCGTTTTTGTTTGTTGTCAAGGAGCAAGACGGTTAGCCTGGTGACCGAAAACCTCACCAGAATGGAAGACATGCAATCCAAGCTGAAAGCAAGCATGGAATCCATTGTTCTGCTGAACCAACAGGTAACAGCTGACTGCCTCGCCTGAACTGATGCTCCACAGAACTCCGTTGGTTGAAACAGGAACCAGAATTGTCCCCCATACTTAGAAACACTTATGTATTCTTCTCAAACTAGTTGAGGGCTTTGATGGTAATTTCTGAATAGCTACTGTATGAGAAATTCCCATAACAAGTGTGTCTGACAAATTTTTATAGTTCCACTGAAAGCCTGGCAAAGTATCGCCTCCTCGTTCTATTTTCCACATCAAAATATGTATAAGCGTACACCTTGGTTAGCTATCGTCATTTATGAAAGAGATCGCTGCATTCCTGTGTATCGAAAAACATCTCTTCAACGCTCTTTAAAATGCAAAGTATGTCTAGTAAATGCCATTGAAAAATAGCAGCGTGTGGAGAATCCGCATCAGTAAAAATGCAGCTTGGTTTTTGTTGCCTGCTCTGAACCCTCTTTCATTAAGTGGAACGTATCCCAATCTCCTGAATTCACACCTATTTTCACCCGCGTTTCCACAGAAATCTGTATTCCCAGAAAAACGGCAGGAGCAGCCAAGCTGTAGCTACTGATGTTTGAGCAAAACCGCAAAAGCATAAAAGTATTATAAAACAGCTGACCAGGAAGTCATTACGCCGTTGAGATAACAAGATGGTGAAGTTAGAGGATTGTGAAATATTCTCATTATAGGTCATCCTGGTAATTACCTGAGACCTACAGATGGACTCACTTCTTAATCAAACGAATGAATCATTACTGATATTGATTCAGACTAAGATGTTTGAAATAATGACTCCACTAGTTCAAGCAAAAAAAAAACATTCAAGGTAATTTCAACAACTCTGGTGCTGATGTCTCAGTCCAAATAATAATGGAATGTCTTACTTCATTTCCAAGTAATGGTAAGAAAATGAGTGCGGAAGGCAAAGCTAAATTGCCCCGTCTAATCTGCATAGATTTCCCTGTCTAGAATGGAGCTCAATAGGATTTGATTTCTAATTTCTATGCCTGTGATTCATAACAGAGTAATTGATGTTCAAGTATGAATGAAATGAGATGGAGTGAATACACTTTCAGTTATAGTAAAGGGAATGGAAAAAAACTCTTTATTTCATAGTGGAATTGTATGATACATCAAGAGAGACTCACTTTTATTTGGTTGTACTCATTTGTCTAGTTGTATCGTGCCATTTTGTTGAGATGAGAGAGGACACAGCTTGTGACTGAGGTAAAATAGAGTTGGTGCACTTAGCTTTTTAGGGGGATCTAAACACCGTGAAATAATTGTGAAAGTTGTATTTAAATCAAGGGACACAGATGAACAGAATTGTAGCGATTCATTTTGGACAAAAAGGCTTTCTGGCTTTTGTGTATGAGAGTTTTACAGCCGTTGTGTAATTATCAGTTGAATTAACATAAATTTTAAAAATTAATGTCAATAACAGTTTGTTTGTCTATACTTTTTTATTCCTTGAAATTGAGTTTTATTTAAAATAAATCAAAAACATCATTCTTCACACATTTAAATGTTCCCATAAATTAGAAAATCACAAAGCCAACGATGCAGTTAATCACACAGTGGGACACATTTTTTATTTATTTTTTTACCATGGGTAGATTTTCATTTTTTGCCATTTTATTTTTATAAATTTAAAGTGGGGAGCTCTGCTGTCCGCACCTGAAACTGACGGCGGGCCGCTGTTCCCACCGATGTCACCGGCCCCGGTGTACAATGTCGCCATACGCCCTGTAAAGTCGCGGCCTGTCATCAGGTGATACAGCGCCCAGCAGTTGTCGGGGGATGCAGCCACACGACGGGGGCCCATCCTGAAACCCCACGTGGCTGGAACGAGCCCCGGCGCCTCCGCGGCCCTGCTGTGCGTGTCAGCTCCCGCCAGAGGCGGGGCTCCACCCACCCACATGTCTGCCATCTTTGGACCATAGCTTCCCGCGAGCTGATGAACGCGAGTCATCCGGTGGATAATTGTTTCAGCTGACATGTTGGGATGACGGTTTGTCTAGGCTGGAGAACAGGTGATAAACAAAATACTTACAAACTTGCAGTGGTTTCTGTGACTGAGCCGCGGAATGCCCCGCCGTTCCTGTCCCAGTCCTCTTCCGGAAGCTGTCCGGCCAGCCTCCGTCTGGTTCTGGCTGGGTGCAGTGCGAGCCCCCTCTGCCGTTATTACCCCAAGCGGGTGATAGTGGCAGACATGCAGCTCCAGACCAGCTGCTGTAAATAAATAGCCAGGACTTTCCTTTAGTTACAAACACACAAAAAAAGGTTCTGTGACCTTATTTAGTTGAATCCCCGCTGTTCTAATTTATGTTATTTTTCCTGTCAGTATAGAACCCACAATGTAGTTGTACTTAAAGTGTAATTATAGTGCAAAAATAAAAGATAATTATGTTTTCCCTCTGTCCCTGGTAATTCTGTTTTTTTTTTTAAGTCTAGTGTAATTCTGTCCATTTTTTCCAGCTCGAATAAGCCCACGTGCAGGCTTTAAACACATTAGGAGGCAGTTTGTTTTGTTTCATGGTTTGGAAAATTGTATTTAAACCTATGTCTCTAATGCTCTGGGTAGCTTTACTTTATGTGAAAATTGTACTGCTGTATTTTTTTCCATGCACTTGTATTAAACACGTAGAGGACATCAGTTCAGAAAAGCCTTTACATCTGCGAGGTACAATACCATAGGTAATGTTTCTGAAACATTGTTATATATATATATATATATATGTTACATTTATATTCCAGGCAGGATCTGATCCTACAGGATCCCTGCATTTAGATCAGGTAAAAGTCTCATTTTACGGCCATAATCTAGTAGCTGGGCATCCTAAATTGAATTGCAAAAAAATTGCAGTGAATTGTGTTAGATTTTACAAAAATCTGCTCTTCTGGTTATATCTGTAAATTTGAATTTGTCCCTTCTATTTCATGTTTGACTTTTTTGTATAGCTATTATTTGACTCTGATTTCCTATTCTTTCATCCATGTCTGCTCCTGCATGGATTGAAAAGTGCTTTTGTGTTTTTACATATATAAAAAAATTTCATATTTGCCATCCTTCTCTGCAACGAATGCAATATTATCATGACCCCAAAGTCACGAGTCAAGGAGGACACCCAGACGTTTTTCTGCGTTCGATCATAGCGCTCAGCAACTCTAAGCTTCAAGGTGACCAATGAAAACATTTCTTTTGGAAAAGGACACTTTTATAATATTCAAACATGTTCGAAACGGTGTTATTTTGTCCGGTCGGCTCCCTTAGAGTTTCATCACAGTATGAGGAATTTGTTTTCTTTTGTGAAATCTGCACTGATTTTTACGAAAAATATGATGGAAGAGGCGAAACCCGATCGCGAGGGTGTCTGGCTTTCCTTGTAGGGTACGCCCGTAAATAACTCAATTAAGTAGCTATGCAGCAGTCTGTTAAAGAGCATTTCCACGCACTAGTCACTGGCCACTTTTGTATCCTTTCTCCTAGCTTTGCGCCCTGAATCTGGAGAACGCGGATCAGAGGAGGCAGCTGGAGGAAGAGCAGGCCCAACGTAAACAGCTTGAACGGAGGTTAAAGAGTGCCGGACACCTCACCCTCAGGGCTCCTCCACAAAGGTTTCCTCTCTGCCAGCTCACGCCTCCCCGCATAGAGCCCGGCCCCCCTGACCCAGCCGCCATCCCGCATCAGCCCCCCACTCCCCGACGAGGGCCCTTCTTGACTGCTGAATGGGAACCGACAGGCAACTTAACGAGAGCGGATCCTGAGGAGGTGCCGGATAAGTCCTACTGGATCCGACGGGTGGGGGAGCTCTCTGTGCAGCTCCAGGAGAGCTCGGAGTTCTGGTCGGAGAAGATGAGCCAACTCGCTGCAGAGATTGAGGCTGTGCGGGGTGCGGCCATGGAAAAAAAACAATCAAAAAACAATAATTAAAATGAACACGATACTGAAAAACGTGGCAAAAATCGCAGACGGTGCTAAATGACTTGTTGACATTGCATTTAAATAACCAGATGTGGTTAAATGCAGCTTCTCTATAGCAAGAACAAACTGTCATTATAAGTGAAAATCACTGACTCATTGATATATATATATATATTTTTACTGATGCTCTTGTTATAAATATTTGATTTTGGTGTATGTATACCGTAGGCCTGTGCGTGTGCCGCATGCGTGGATCAGTGATCTGTCACCGTACCCCTCCTGCGGTCACACCAGCGACATTTTTTCTGCCTTGTTGAAGGCAGGCGACACTTGTTTCTCCATGGCATCTGTACAGGCCCCGAGGGCACGGTGTTGCCAGGGAATCGGCTCCCATGGCTGTCCACAGATCTCGCCCGTTCGTAAATAGCAGGGAAAATGAATCACCTTCTCCCCTTGTCACACATTCTGATAAACCCTCATTTCTCTCGAGTTTGTACTTCGTCGCTGCCATTTTCGTTCTCCTGCCAAAAGTGATGATTCACCACATTGTTTTTTTTCCCTGTTTCTAATTAATACCCTTGATAGAAATTATTGCCCGTTATTATTCTGGATCTGTGATTGCTGTAGGCGTTTTTTCCAAAAATATGCCTGTTTTTTCCTTGTGAGAGTTTTGTTGGTGACATCTGTATGTTGATGACAGATTTATGAATAGAAGCAGCAATATACAGCAATATATCTAGGATTATCATAGATGGGTTTGTTCAAATGTATAGTGTAGCTGCTAACTAGACTGCAAATATCGTCAAATGTAGTATTTTGTCAAAAATCAGATTGGATTTCGAAGGTGGTGTGTTAACACATCTTTTCTGTCTGCAAGTGCATTTTAAAGGCACATATAAGTGGAATTATTAATAATTTTATTAACTCCTGTGGCTGTATGAATCAACAAGGTCGATGATGATGAGTCCTGCTTCAGCAATGTGATCTTTGCTTGCTTGTGTAGCTGTGAGCCTGTGGATTAATAAATAAATCAGCAAACCAACAGAGTTAATGACCTAGGAACCAGGCAGTAAACGCAAAAAAAAAAACAAACATGATGTAATCCTGCTTCAACCACCAAAAAAAAGTTATCCTATTGCTCCGACCGCATCTCCAATGGACTTTCTGGCAATGTAGAACCCTGATGGAGACGTCTTTGAACGTACTTCTGATATGTATAGTCTGTAGTATGTGTGTAGTCTATATACCGACACATATATCAAAACAAAATACAAGGTACAATTAAATAGCACAACCTTAATGCTACTTCTGTGAAACGCCGCTGCCCTTTGCAAAGGGGGCTATTTTTCCGTGCTAATGACAGACAGAAATCCGGAAGCTTTAACACGGTAGCCTCTGTTATCCCCAGGATGCAGGACAACATTAAGAAAGTGACATTTTTTTCCCAAGGGATTATACATTTTAATGAGGAGAGGCAGGGCTCATTAGCGGGATTCGTCATTTACACCCTTGCTGCAAAACTCTTGAAAAAAAAATTCATACAGATGCATAATGCAGACAATGTGTCATCATTAAATGTCACTGCTTTTTAGGGTTTAGCACTTAAGCCAGGAAATCGTCCTCCAGAAACAATCACAAAAATGATCATTTGTTGTCCTTGAGAGCATGGTGAGGTTTTCTGAGGATAAGCATGCTTTTGATGTGTGCTAAACTCATTTTAGCTTGGCTAGCAGATTAATGTGAAGCCAACCCCCCCATTCTCCCTCCACCCTTTTGCCAAAGACTAGCTGTAATTCTCAACAAGGATTGCATTTTTCTCATACAAAGAGACCAAAACTGGGATCTTTCTCATCCTTAACTTCCTGAAGTAATTTCACTTAGTGAACGTGTGGTTTTGTATGTGGGGCCTTCTGGAAAATGTTAGTACGCTTTGAAAAATCGCAGCTTCGGTGCTGTGGATTCATCCAGAATTTGCATCTTCATGTGAACCGTACACATTTTTAGTCAAGCAGGGGATTTTGACAATTACACAAAAGAGTAAGTGGATAATTACTTGGGCATTAAAACGAGGCTGTCAGGACCCTCGATTGCCCAGGATTTACCGTTTGTGTCAATTCCTTAACCTTACAGTGCTGTCGTTAAAGACGGGACTAAAAGATGACTTATAAGACACAGCAAAGTCTGGGTTCTGTTCTCTTGCAGGAAGGTAATTGGTATTTTTATCCAATGATATAAACCCTGGAGGTCTTTCTCCTCCTCCAAGTGCACATGCCTGTGACAGCCCATCAGTGTTATAGGTCTGGAGCAAGTTATTATTATTTATAAATACCTGCATGGTGTATATGTTTGCATTTGTGCGGCAATTGAATCAGATTTTTAATTGATGTTTTTGTCATTTTATTTAAAGCATGCTGTTTGATTATTTTGAAATTTATTTCTTCTTGTTTTTCTTTTGATATTTTGTTTTGACTTTTACCGTGGGTTTTGACTTTTACCGTACGTTTTTATCCATGAGGTGCTGTCAAGTTTTATGGTTTGTAGACTGAAGGCTGTAAGGCTTGTTTCAGATATTTCTCATTATTTCAATATGTAATAATGCCCACATGATACACTGTCAGAATATGAGGCCCAATGTAAACGAGCACCATCAGCTTAAAGTAATGTAAACTTTCTGCATCCGCGACCAGCCTGGAATGGCTTCGGCTGCGCACTCCCCAAATTGGCCTTTAGAACCCAAACAGAAAGTACCCAATGTGAGCGACATCTGCACCCGATTAGGCTGCTAATGAGGACAAGGGGATGCCAGCTCAAATCGGGCCTGATTAGCCAGAACGTTCCGTGGGCGTTTCGGCACAACCTCCGAACCGGGTCACTGGTCAGGCTCCCGAGAAACCCGATCGCTCCCGAGGCGTGTGGCGGCAGCGGAGGAGACCCAATCACACGCTCCATCCAAGACAGCGACTCTGCGCTGCTCGTAGTGGGCACCGTGAACTCATCGAGCTTTTTGGGGAAGGGGGGGTGCTTCCTTTTTTATGAAGTCTAATAGAATAAGCTGGGTTTCCACATTCATACACCTCCCAGCATTGTTTAAAACGCAGCTCTACAGTGACTCCGCACCAGAGAAACACAGAAACGTTCAGACCGTAACATGTTAACTCTTCATGCTGTCTCCTCCTTTCCTTGGGTCCAAGCAGTCCCCCTCAACTTTTGTGGATAAAGGGTTAACCCTGGCGAATGGGTGACCTTTCTCCTCACGTGCTCATTTTTTAAAATTTTTTTTATCAATCCTCTCCAAAGGGACTCATACGCTGGGCTCTATGAACGGGGAGAAAAAGGAGACCATTGTCCTTATCACCCCCTTCCAGAAAGTGGCAGAGTAATGGGACTTTGTGAGGAGAAATGAAGCCCAGTGTGATGGTTGCTGATTAAAAATTGACTCTGCCACATCAAAGAAGAGTTGAAGGTGAAAATGATGATCACTTCCCGCTCTCAGGGACCCCGTCGCCATTTCTTTTATTCAACCTTGAAAGGTTCTTTCTGAATAAGAAAATATCCCTGGAGTCCATTCGGGGCGGGGGG
>JAODLD010000038.1:6473867-6499002 GCA_026781065.1 Mormyrops boulengeri
CCCCCCCCCCCCCCCCCCCCCCCCCCCCCCCCCCCCCCCCCCCCCCCCCCCCCCCCCCCCCCCCCCCCCCACCAAATCCTGGCACAGCTGAAGAGTTTGGTTTGGCAGGGGCCCAGGACGTAATGATTGGGGATGTGTAGGTTATGAATAAGGTGCACTTGCACCGCTGGGATGGAGTTGTGGAGAGGGGAGGGGGGTGTTCGGTCACGGCTCCTACTGGCTTACAGTTCGATCACCGCCCTTCGCCATCACGTGCTGTGGAATTAGGAGTCCGACATGTCACCTGGCAGGGGTCAGTCTGTGGATTAGAGACCCCCCCCCCCGCCGGACGTGAATGGCAAAGACTGCATTCGAACCGCCAAAGTAACGGGCCAGCTGAAGTTCGCTCGCCCCGGGCTGCTGTCACACGCCCCCCCAATTCCTCCACGCTCGGTTTGACGATCCATCCACTGCTGGTGAAATGCTCCGGTGTCCCGCAATTCTTTTTAATTGGCATAGTGCTGAATTTTTATTTTCCATCGGGATTATCCCATCTTTTCTTTTAATATTGGCGGAGTTTTTTTTTTTTAATGGTTCCTGGTCTCCTGTCTTATACCCATCTCTGCTTTTGAGATTGGGATTTGAACTGAATAAAGAACGCTTGCAGATATCAGAGTGGAAGTGAAGGAGGGATGGAAGTGCGGTGTGTGTGCGGGAGCATGTTTGTGTGTACGCATGCGCGTATGTAGTGGTATAAGGTGGGGGTTGCAGGTATAGGAGAGGGAAAAAAACGGTATGTATACCAGAAGTGCTGCCGCGGAGTATTCTCTTCAATAACACTGCTTCATTAAATAGTAATTATAATAATACCAATACATACATGTAAAACTGAATTTTTTATGAACACGCAGTGCGTACTCTAGATGCAAAGACTAATTCCTGTATACGGCTTTTGCTTAATATGCAGTTGGAACCCACTCAGTGGTCGTGTAGCAACAGAATAATTTATTAAAACAAATGCTACGTTTTACAAAATATTCAAATTAAATATGACCACTACTAAAAGATGTAATACTGGGGTATAAAATATGCATGAAATTATGTAAATGTGGTGGAAAAAGACTGCCGGCTAACTTGTCTACTGGTTTTTCTGAACGACGGCCAAAACTCAAATAAAAGTGGCATTCAGTCGAATGTTTGCACATCTGGATACTTTTTCCCTATATAGAAGGAAAATATTCCCTATCTCATATGAATAAGGGCGGCCGTGCTTCTCCGATACCCGCATTACAGTGGAAATTGTTGTCCGACGTTAATTCCTGTTATATTTCTTTTAATAACGGATCAAAGGAACATTTTCGATTCCTAATATTCTGGCAGAGGTGTTCCGTCTGGGACGATCACCCCAGCTATAACATGTTCACAGGTTGTATTTTATTAACAGCACTGTTATTTAGTGACGTTTGTCTATGCGTGACATATATGACATTTATTTATTTGAAGGGACAAAGTAAACAAGGATTAACAACGTGGGTGATTTTTTAAAATCTTTTTTGTAACTGTGCTGGAGACTCTTGGGTCCAGTGTTAAGATGCAATCGATAAAATAAAATTAAGTCCCCTTGATTACCGTGTATATACAAAATAAGCCATATATTAAAATTACAATAGGAGGAAAAAACAAATGAAGACGCTGGGATGGTACGGTAGGATTTGCAGCAGAAATAGCTGCATTTGACACTTTTATTGGTAGTTAATAAAAAGGATTTGCATGTTGGGATGTTTAATCTCGGTATAACAATGCCTTGTTCTTGTCAAAACCCAAATGTGTGTTTCTCTCCGCTGTCACCACAGTCAGACAATCTCCTTGTCTCTCTGCTCCCTTTTGCACTTTCTCTCCCGATTCTCTTCCTCTCATCTGCTGCCCCCTGTTGGACAAACAGAGCTGGGATTTCCTTCTGTCTGTCACTGCCGACTTAAGATATATTTAGTGGCTGTGTAACTGCGCTTCAAGAGGTGTCTTTTCAGGGGATGTGCAGGGAAACTCGTGTTTTTCTGTAATTTCATATTGCTGTAATGAGTTAAATTAGACACACAGATGAAAATATTACTGACAGCAGGAATTCATGTGAAAACGTAATGATAATTGTAATAGTCCAGTATTTGCGGAGCTCTGTATAACATTAATAGAATAAATAAGTTAAATATCGTTACTTTTGCGAGAAATATCTATAAAAATAAATATAATTCAAATTATATAGTTATTATATAAATGATATAGTAGGATGTATACCTAAAATCGCTATGTGTGCATTTTTAATACACATGATTATATTTACAGTTACGCAAGCAATAATTGTTTACTGCCTCAATTACTGACGATAATTTACTCCAAGGTATTTAAATAATTAATGTAACAATCAAATTATCAGGAGTTTAACAGTGGTATAGACGTATACATAAGAGTATCCTTGCATGTAGGAGTGTGGAGCTGGCTGTCAGGAATTCACAGAGGGAGTTGGCCAGGGATATCACGACTTTATAGAATATTATTTGCCTTGGGGATTCAGCAGTGACATAAAACCTCACACTTCTTTACCATGATTTATTTTTTATACTGTCCCTGAAGCGCGCAACACGAAAACAAAAATTCAAATTTGAAATGAGTAACGCAAATAGAAAATCGGTGACGTTTAGCCAAAGCTGGCAAGAAACCAAGTCAAGAAGACGCGATTAAAACGGAAAATTATCCCAAAAATTTTCAGCATCCCTTACTGTCAGTCAAGCGTTCTCCTATTCTTTACATATCTAAAATTTCCTATATATATATTTAAATAAAAGTATTAAGTTTATTTTTGCAGATAAAGTTAGAGCGTTTTTATATCGTGCAATTACTGTGGATAGCTGTGCTCTGTTGTGCGACCTTTTCGAGGTTTAAACGTGTTAACTGGTCTTTCTAAACAATAACGAACTGGCAGAAAATAGAAACATAAAGACACTGTGGCATAATGACCGAAATGATTTCAGGAGTGAATATGCTGGTAGGATCAACGTACAGATTTTGCCTGCAAATCTTTTCTAAATCTGGTCCCGATTTAGTTAATTTTGGCCTTTGGGGGTTTTTTTACGTTTCTGTTTCAATCTCATGTTCGAAGTTCAGGGACATTTTACTTTTGGTGATCATGCACTGGTCAGTAATGTGATTTCTTTCCCTGTTCTTTTTTAATTGAGTCTTTGTGTCTGCATCAGATATTAATTTAGCCTTATCTTGTCTTGATTATGTACATAAAAATATCACCTTTTCGAGAGTTCTCCTCAATTCCCACAGAATAAGGTTTTCGGTTAAATAATTGAGCTTGTCGACGATAGTCATAAATCCTCCTTTTTTTCGTACATTTTGAGCAGGAAACCTGCTTTATGAAATTTTATTTGATGTATTTTTGAAACCGTCAAACACTGTTGAAATAAACTTGGCATTAATTAAGTTATTAATATTGTAGTATATACGCTCCGTTGTAATTCTCAGTAGAACTTATTAGACTGGGAGTTCGCAATAGTGCCTGTAGCAGTGGCATTGTTTCCCGCCTTCTGATATGAGAATATTTACATATTCTGTGAGTAGCCAATGAGAGATCGGCATTATAAATGATGACGTAACGGGATGAGAGCGTGAGAAATATGTATGGGATAAACCGAGGAATGGGACCGAGGAATGTCCTACGAAAAGAGAATTGAGGTCAACATCAGAGAAAGAGTCTTCTACTGAAGAAAGCACAGATCAAAAATGCTGGCAACAAGATTCTAATGAGAATAATGAGCAATGCCTACTCAAGAACCGGGTAATGTTATTGGAAATTAGTGGATTTTACTAATTTCACAAAATAACATGTTTCAAAACTTTAGAGACTTTGGAATGCCAGTGACTAGCCTTTGAAAGTAAGCAGAAATTAAGAATTTGCTGCAATGTTACCCTTTTATAACGTTTAATTACAGCCAATGCATGCAACTGCCAATCAAAGAAACGCTTGTCTGTTTGCTGTGGATCAAAGTTTTACACGTTTTGCCCGTTCGCTTGCAACACCGTGGGCTCGAGCCGTGCTTCTGCGCAGCAGTTCCTCTCAGAGATCTGAAAATCCTTCAATTCTATCGATTCCCAAATTTATCTCCCCATCTCCGTGGCCGCTGATAATTGCAGAACTTCCCGCTTTTCCTTCCGTGGAATCACCTTTTTTGATGCACATATTTTCAGTTATCATTCCACCTACTTCTACAACAACATGGCCTGCCATTTACTGAAGATGTGACTCACGTGGAGGCAATTACACGTCAGGTAGACGAGATGCCGGCAGTGATAAACATGGTCTGCTCCATCCGTCGCCTACCATCCGTCGCACACAGGATAATCATTCATATTAGCTTTAAATATAGTTCTGTAAAACATAGCTGTGTGAGTGTGAGAGATGCATCCAAATTGCAGGCCCCAGAATGATGTTTATACTTACCTGCTAAACAACACGGAGTCCTGCTTTAAAAGTGAATAGGATTTCTATCAATCAAGACTCATTTACTTTATGAATTCTCCCTATATTTTGGCCGGCAGCATGACGTGACGTTTAAAGTCTCGACACTTCAGTATAATATTCACTCAAGAAACAGAGTAGTACTTACTGGGTTTCTGTGCAGTTGTCTAGTATTGATCCGTGTGACAGATCTATACTGAGGAGCTTTGGAAAAGACTCAAGCGGTGTTTATAAGCTACCGGGTCTGGAGCAGGCTAGGTCAGCGGTTTTACCATGCTTTTCAAGCATCTTCCCTTTGTCTGGGCCGTGCCGGCACCGCGCTGATTGTGAAGCGTTATTTAGTACGGCTATCTTTGGTGAGAGGCCCGCAGCATCAGGAGGTGCAGCTTAATCTTTTGCTTCTGACCCTTCCGTTTAACTAGGATTTATCTTCTTTCAGCTATTTAAACAACCACTAAGCCGTACAGTGAGGTTGAAAGCCAAATGAGTTCAATTATTGAAGTAATTAGCCCAATCAAATGCCTAAGTGGTAAGGCATAGCTAAAGTTAACGACTTTAGGTAAGATCCATCCATCCCTTCATCCATCCATCTCATAGCCACTTTTTCAGGTCAAGGTTGGTGGGATTTTAGGTAATATTGTAAATCAAATGACTCGATAATCTTTGACAAGCCAAATCTATGGGCCTCAAACAGAATCCACACATGTTTCGTGGATGCTGGGAACCTTTGAGCTGCCATATGTGGTAGAGTTAACATAAGCAATAAGCGATTGTTTTCTTATGTGTCATCATCACATTACTGTATGTTGGGTCATTTTCCAAATTTCTTTCTATACAATAAAAAAAAAAAACAACAAAATTATGTGATAAATATATAAATCTAAAACCTGGAAAATGATTTAAAATGATTTGAAAAATATATTTATTAATAAGCAACACATTATGTACTCTTAGTATATTTTATTAATTTAGAATTTCTTATGGACTTCCCTTGTTCAATCCCGGGCTCGCCAACGAATCCAGGCCTCCAGGTGTGTTTCAGAAACAGCGTTTCACAATCCCGTCACTCCTCACAGCCTGGAGTCTAAGAGCAATTACTGATGTTCTATTACTTCATTAAGCTCTCCTCTAATGAGTCATCGGTCCAGGTTGTGTGTGTCCTCACCCTATAACATAGCTCTGGTGCATTCTACAGACCATCAGAGGAGTGGACAAGCTAACCTGCCATTCATAAGACACCTTTGTACTGGAAATTCATGGAAAATTAAAGTTCCCCTCCAAATTTCTCCCCGAGAATGACATCACCATTTGCAATGATGCTCAGAAAGTAGATGAAAAGTTTTAAATGAATGGTTTTTCAGTTTCCTGTGCCAAAGACCATTAAGAAAAATCGACTTACCCTCCCATTTAGGTCAGGGATGCTGTAATACCCCTGAAATTCTCTTTGAATGTTGCAGAGAGGCAGAGTATCACATAATATACACTTTGGCACTGTGGGTAAAATCGACAAAATTAGGCCTTTTGTTCTGATCACGTGAGTGTCATGTGTCTCCCGGTCCGCTTTGCAAAAGTTCCACATTTATTTCATAACTTCCATCTTGCAAATGGAGTTCTGGGTTCTGGGAATTCCTACATTTTCATCTATAAAGTGTGGCACCCATTAACGACCGCAGACAGTAATTTGAATATCTCATCCTTGACTCTTTGCAAAATCGAACAGAATCCATTGAGTACAACAATAAAAATGAATTTAATTTTTCTTTTGACAACTGATTAAATGATTATTTCATGAAGTGTGATGTAAGAGACTTTACGATTGTGTGTAATGTTGGCTGGGAAGATAGTGTCCTGTAGGATTTCCATGTTTATGTATAATATTTGTGGCTGGTCTTTGTGATTTACTTACATGCACTGTGAGACAATATTATGGTGTCTATCCTTTACAATAACTATAGGTATTATTCATGTTCTAAACAGTCAGTAAGTGGCAATCCCTGCTCTCAAGATGGCTGCCATGTCATGTGTATTGTCATATATGGGATGTGGGTGTGTTTGAATGTGATTGGTCTGTTTAAGTTAAAAGTTTTGAATGACAACTCAGCCAGCCTATGATACTAAGACACGACTTCCTACGCACCGACGCCAGAATAGCATGCTACCGCTATTTGAAAGGACTAATGAGGTCAATGTGCATTGATACAGCAGGTGAATTAAGGATGCCTAATGTGGTCTTTGAGGACTAGAGTCCTGTAAATTTTACATAATGTATTTTAATTAGCATGCTAAAGTCCAGGTAATGCAGCTAACTCACCTATAAGCCCAATAAAGAAATTAGAACCTTTACGGTGAATGAACAGTGTTCAGTGATTCCAACCTACTTGATACTCACGTCAGCCCACTAATTGAGCTGTGTCTGCCTACAGAGTATATTGTTCATCTGGCAACAGAGAACAATAGCATGATAAAATCATCAGCCATTGATTCACCTATATATATTCCGTTTGCTGAATGTAGGATCTGTCTGTCTATGCTGCGATCCATTCATTCCGGTGATCCAAAACATTCCAAGGTATCAGGTAATTATTCCAGCTCATTGGAACGGTCATAAAATTTGCTATTTAATGTTTTTGAAAATGTGGGGTGAGCCTTCTGGATATTACTACTGCTGGCTATCTGCAGTCATAGCAAATACAAGACACCATCCATCCATTCCATTTTATGAATGCTTTATCCATTTAGGGACATGGTGAATTATGGTCTTTCCCAGCTTGTAATGCAAGCTACACCTGGGATCAGTCTATCAAGGCCACACAAGCCACCTTCCTCTATAGATGGATGCAATTTTAAAAAAAATAATAATAATTTGCTTAGATTCTGAGATTGTTGCTAGTCAGAAAACGGCTCCCTTTGTGTATCTTGTGTTTTCCCAGTTTGCCCGGAATGTTTTCCCCGTGTTCTTGGTTTTCCGGCTTGTATTCCGGTTTCCTCCTGCAATTAAGAGACAGAGTGAAGCTGAAGTGACGTTTTTCCTGTGCCACCATGTCTAAGTGAAGCTTTCCTGTTTGTGAGCTCACACTGCAGCATGCTGAATCACACAAGCATACAATCATACCGTAGGCCATGCAGCACTCTTTATAGTCCATAGTTATCAAAATGAATGGCTGAATATTATGGCCACAGTAGTTTGTGATTTGCGTTTCCATGGCTGCTCATACCAAAGATAACCTAAGACAAACCACAGGAATAGCAATAGCTGCTTTTCACAGATCTGACAGAGTAACCCCCGTAGAGCCATCATAAAGCGTAGCTAGCAACATCAGACTATTTTGAAACCATACTAGTCCACTTACATATCATTTACAGCGATGTTCGATGGATTGGGCCTCATAGTATGCATGTCATATCATACTGTGCTTACAGATGCCCTTATTTCAGGCATTATGAACACGGCATTTCGCAAGTGCTATAATGGCTTTCCTCTCCATTTTTTTTGTTGTTGCTATGAGATTTAACAGCTGGGAAGGTTTTGTAATGACATTTTTTTTTTCGCACTCTCTTCCGAGTGATGTATCACTTAGAGAATTGTTGGCAACATGATATCTCCTACATTTCATTCCGCTTTTGTTTTCTGCCTCAGTTTCCCCAGTGAAAACACCGGTTAAATTGAGGCCCTCGTTGCACTTTCACAGGAAATCGTTCTTAACAGTTTTAACGGAAACCGAACAGTCTCGAAATAAGTCAAGAATAACTTTGCAGGTAGAGATTCGCATTCATTTTAAAAAAGATGATTTAAACTCAAAAAAAGTTTGAGTGTGATTGAAAGAGAAACTTTGTATCTGCCCTCTACTGTTTTTTTCTTCTTTTTTTTATTAGTCAAAACCCATCTCCATAAAAAGCATGTTCTATTCACATTGGATTTTTACAGACCTGTTTCAAAAGCAGACTATAGAAAATAGACCAGCTACGTGTTAATTATCGAACCCCTGTCATGCTGTTAAATAAGCATGTTTATGTAGCTTGGAAGGTTAATCTCAGGAATCAGAAAGCCTTGGAAATCTAAATGAATGCTTAGAGATGATTATGTTGCGAGGGGAAAAAGTCAGTTATTGCTTAACCTCATTGAACTTTGTTTATTGGGAATTTCTTGACCTACCCTTACCTTCCATTGGCTTCCCCTTTACGATAAAACACGCGCTCCATCCAGCGTCACACAGGAACGCCAAAGCAGTATCTTACTTGCTGTAATTGGTATATAATCATGGAATGGACCTGAAGCGATAAAGCTTCCTGCTTTTGTCCGGTCAAAAACCCACGGATAATGCTTTCGAAACGTACGAATTTTTCAAACTGAATTTGTATCTTCCAAATGCGAGCCAGATGGAATCTGTCTCGGATTAAGAACTCTGATTCCATTATCTTTGAAGAACACCTTTTAACGTCCTTCTTAAGTTTAAGGCTTGACCTAAATGCGTATTATATAAGATATATGTAATCAAAGGAAAGGAGATATACTGGTCTGTGAGGAGTAGGGGGAGGACTGGTCCTGATCAGTTATCTTTTCAGCAGTTTTACCGTTTGTGACTCTTTTGCCCATATGCTATTCGCGTTTGCCTGGTTATTATAAAAGATGCCCTTTGCTTTCCACTATAGACCTTCCTTAAAGCACACAGCTAGCACTGCCGCTGAATGAGTGCTATTTGTATTGAGGTTGACTGATCATCCCTCTGCGATGTTGTTATAGAAAATTAAAATATAAGAACACTTAATTATGCTATATTCTTTGCTTTTTCCATTGCGTTGAACTTCAGATTTTCCTCAACAGCCACCTAAAGTCAGCCTGCAAAGGCTCTTTTATTCAAATACTTGTAAGCAGATATATCAAAAATAGGCCCCAACTAAAACCCGCAAAGAGATATTCATAGTCTGGTAGAGGGAGATGATGAAATACGCCTGGGTGTGCAGCGATACTGCCAGCGCACCTGTGCAGTAACTCGAAACATGTGACTCAAACTGGGAAAGATGAGGCAGGTCACATGGGCCGCTCCTACGATGACATCACAGTTCATTAGCGCGGCGTAAGTCATTCAATTAGGGAAAAAAGGGCGATTTGGGATTTGAAAAAACAGGCCTGTATGAAACCAGTTGTAGGAAGAGGATTTTTTTTTGTTTTTTTTTTTTGCATTAACGTTATATTAATGTTCCATTAATGTCCGTTTGATCGTATCCTTTCCTCTCATGTATGGACTCTAACAGCCCCCCCCACCCCTTCGGCATTATAACAATTTTTTTCTTCAGTTTTATGCAGCCATCTCCTTGGCAGATGGGAAATGGCGGAGATGGACTTCGGAGGCAAGAACGAGCCGGGAGAAGGATGGCGAGGGCAACGGGGCTGGAGGGAGGCACGTGGCAGCTTCTCTCTCCCCCAGGAGCGCATAAGAGATGCCCCCCCACCCACCCAGGATGCATTCCCCTCACAGCACCTGGAAGCAGTTTGAATCATGTCTCGGGCTGAAGCAGTGCCGTGATTGGGCTCGTGTTCCTCAATGGCTGTGATGATAGTGGCATAATTTTTGTTTACATTTTTTAATATTAAAATAAAAGCAAAGGTTTACAGAATGAAACACCATAAAAACTCATATTCACTAAAAATAATACACCACATTTATATTACATTACAGTGTTTAAATTGCATTTATATTGTTATAAATGAAATATTATTGGCATTATAATTATTATTATTGATGATGATAATAGCAACAATGATTATTTTAAATAGTTTATATCATATTGTATATCTATTAAAATATATGATATTGCACTTAATAAACACAGGCCTATATCTATGAACTAATATCTTTGTCAGACTTTGTGTCACCAGTCCTTGTAGTGGATGCTTTGCTTTGGGGCCATTTTGCTGAACTCCACATTTTAACGTCTAAGGCTCATCCCTTCTCTTCTTGCAGAGCGTACTCACTGTACCTTTGGACAGAAGGGCAGTATTTGTTTATTTATGCGTGTGCTTTTTGTTTCTCCTGCTTTGATCCCCCGTAGAGCGGCCCCGTGCTCTCTCATGAAGCTGACATTCCGGAAACGTCTCTCCGTACCCGCCACTCCATCTTTAAATCCTCTTACGCCAAGTCAGTGGAAACACACTGCATTCGCGCCGCTTAACATATGTAAATTTCCTGAGTAATGCGCACCTATCAAACTGTAATGTGTTTTTTATACGCCTTAAAGGCGACTTTCGGTGCCACATTTTATTTATTTTTTTTCTTCCCCGTGACAGCTATTCTATGCAGATATTTTAAAGTAAATACCTGTTAAGCAACATTAGCAGGTGTAAGTGTTGGGCTTCTCTCTAAGCTCTCGGACGCTTAAGTAAATTCGATTGCATTTGAAAACCTATCAGCTTTATTTGAGCACGGCATCCATAACCCTCAGCTTTTGACCGGCGTTATCAGAGATTCCTCTGGGAGAATAATGTGTGATTTCAGGCATGCCTTGTTGAAATCTGCACTGCGTCCCCCCCGCCCCCCATTCCATTCGCAGTCGTCTCCCCCTCATGAATAATGCATAGCGTGGGGTCTCATTACATTTCATTTTCTCTCCCACAGCAGCGGCGGCGACAGTGGCGGCGGCGGCAATCCCAGCATGCCGTGCTCCCCCAGCTCGCCCCGTGCTGCCCGTCGTCGACAAAATGGGCTTATTTGACTTTTCACCCCATAGCTCCGATGAATAATTCACCTCGATTCCGCGCAGGTGTGGATCCTTTTGCGGTGTACGTTCACTGGGCTGTAGAAGCCGCATTATGGGATATGAAATGGAAAAAAATATATATACAAGTTTTGTTCTGAGGTGGTGTCCATCTCTCTCCTATTTCAACCAACCTGGAGAGGCGCATACCGACCGCACCTTGAAAAAGTTGAAAGACGAGGAAGACTTGGAATCACTTAACCGTCTAGCTGGCCTGACTGCATCTCAGGATTTTTCATTTCTTTTTTTCCGTTCATATTCTTTCTTTTTTTCCCTAAAGAATTCATCATAATAAAAGTTTTTTAAAGCACGATTCTGTAAGAAAGCTAAGCAGCTGTAAAGGGACAGTGTGTGTTTTTTTTACCACTCTAAGCTTTCCATTGTCTCTGTACAAAGACTTTCTTGGTGGGGGGGGGGGGGGGCTTACACACCTTAAAGCATCTTTAACGGACACAAAGGTATAAATAAGGAGGACAGTGCTGGGGGCGTATCTGCTGAGAGGAGACAATACAAAAGAGAGACTTAAATCTGTATGTCCTGCCACTTGTTTGTCAGGAAAGTGTTTGTTCCACTTCATATCAAAGAGTGTATATGGGGCCCAAAGTGTGAAAGGGCAGCAGAAAGCAGAGGCCCCACTTAAACATGGCAGACTGCAGACAGATCTGAATGAAGTCTGACAATTTGGCTGCAGCTAATAGCGCGTCTCCAGGTAAAAAGCGTTGAAATAATCGAGAGAAGCAGGTGTGGGGGCGGGGAGGCATCACATCCTTGTCCTCGTCCACTTGTCTCTTAATTTGCACCTTGCCCGGCCCTCTCCCTTTACGACGGTACTTTTATATCACAGATGCGAGCGCCGCTTCTGTGTAAATATCATTACAGATCAATGCCCAAATCGATGCAGACAAGCCTCATGCAAAGGGGACCAGAAGGCAGAGGACGTTCATGCATGAGTTTACGTCCGAAAGCCCCACAGCAGGAAGGGTGGGGGTTGGGGGAGGGGTGATTAAACCTGGCCAATTGCAGTTTAATGAAGAAAAAGTCCACCTTTGCCAACTAAGGGAGTAAAAATAAATAGTAGTGAAAGTCATAAGCTCAACAGGTTGCGAATTAATCCAAGGCGCTATCATTGTCGGCTACAGATTCGGTACCGCGACTTGCCCAAACATGCAATCGAAGCACGTTCTTCTTGAGAAAGCGACAACTTATTCGCAACGTGTGACTTCTATTTTCCACCTCAGAAGTCCGGTAGAGGGGTTTTTCGCACACCACCGCTCTAATTTCCGGCAGCCCTGAGCGGACAGGTTCAGACCAGCCTTATCTTCCTTCTTAAACACACACAAAAGGATGAGTCTCTTTTTTCTCTTTTCATTCTCCTAGACAATAACCCCGGTTGATAACCCGGTACTCTAGAATTAATTATCCGCCCCCTTAATTCAGGGTCAGCGTGATTAGCCCTCAATGTAAAGATGAGAGTATTAGCATAATATTTTGCTATCTTTCGCAGGCTAGGTCTCCAGGACCCTGTCTTTTTCCCGTTATTGAGAAACATACATTCACACTCCTCAGGTACCCTGCTGTCCCAGGCTATGAATGTGATTTGAAGAAAATTAGATTCCTTCTCCACATAAAATACACCGATGACGGTTCGTTTTAAGGGATCATTATGCATGGTTTTATATATTATTAACTGGCACGATGCTGGAAGTGATACGATGTGTTAATACAGGCTTTTAGTTTTATTAGAAACTCAGCCCGAAATAAGCCCAGCGATTACCTCCATTTTTATAAAAGATTCCCTGTCAATACGTCGCCTTTTACGGCAGGTGAGGCCGTCAAATTAAGGTGGGCATATTTTGGACAGAAAAATACACAGGAAAAACACACACACACGCACACACACGCTCACTATAATGGAAATCAGTGAAATAAATTGCCTGCCATTTTAAATGACAGCTTTGCCCCCCCAGCCATTTTTAATTGCTCAGGTACACTGGAGGCAGGCGGAAGAGCGACATGATGCAGTATGATCCTTGTCATGGTCTTCACGCAACCCCCGCCCCCCCCCCCAAAAGCAACAACTTCAGTACGACCCCCCCCAAGACCTGAACCCTGACTTCTGTAACACTGCTGGCCCCCAGGAGCTGAGTAAAGAGCTGTTTGGGAAAACAGAACAATTTCCCTGCATTTGCGATTTTCCCACTGGTCATTAGCACTTGCCTCAAGACTCTCTGATTATGACAGACAAGACGTTGAAATAACTCATATCAACTGAATCCCACATAGACGATTTCAAATGCAAACACTCAGGGCAGGAATGCGGAATCATTAAAACCTAAGGTTACATTTTTTCCAGATGGGAAAGAAAATATTTCATCTCCATAGCTATATCCCCAAATCATTTCAATGTCTTCATATTTTGACTCCCAGTCCAAAACTGGTCTGCTGCCATGAGTGCAGACTAGCATCTTTATTTTGTATATTTCTTAGACAAGCATGAGGGCTTCAGCTATAAATGGTTTTGCAATTTTAAAAAGAGATTATTTCCAGGATTACGGCGAATCCTAGGAGTCAGTTCTTCTTCTGCAAAGAGATAGTTCCTTCCAAAGTTGGGTGGAAGGAGATGCAGTCAGTCAGTAAACAACAGGTCGAGCTGCCCGCTAAATCTAGCAACAGAAGTATTTATTTCATTATCAAGGCTTTAGATCAATAGCAAAATATATCATATTATAATGGTTCCATGCTACTGGATGAAGACCCCAAAAAGAGTTTTTGTTTGGTGAGGAGGAGTATAGTAAGATTCGAAGGATGGAAGACAAGATGGGCACAAGTTCAGGCATACTTATGTCTATAACAAAGCTTTGTCGTCTTCGTTGTGTTCACAACATGGTGCTCAGACCCGGTTTATAGTGAATCGTTGCAACAGAAATGCAGGTTTCGTTTACAAGCAGCCTCGGGCCATTTTTAAATGACATGCTATGCTACATATTATTTGATAAGTGACAGGGCGATGTGGCACCACAATGGGAAGGGCTGCGGACCCAAATATCCCTGGTTCGGGATTTGATTCTGAGCAATCAGGGTTTGCATACTCTCTCATAATTGAGAGAATCTTTTTCTGGTTCTTTAGTTTCCCCCCCCCAAACACCTGAATTATCCTTACCGTGCGAGTGTCTGGGTCTTCTGCATCTCTACGCTGAATTCTCAGGCATGGAAAATGGATTGATTGCATGATTGAGTGTTAGCCAGACAATCGGCACAGGTTTCTAATGGCATATTCCATTTAATAAAGACCTTCTGTCTGTGAGCTAGTTTCTCTTGGTCAGACACCGAAAGTGTGAAAACCCTGTCCATAAAAAAACACCAATACACTTTTAAGATTGGGTGAGTTAATCTGAAATGAAGGAAACAAAAGAGGCAGACCTTGTTCATTCTGTAATCTCTGGAGGGACAGACAGTGTAGGAGGGGGCTTGAGACAGCTTTCGGTCCTATGTGTGATACATTTGCTTAAGATCTAAATTCTGTTTTTACAAACTTGTCCTGCTTGTCTTGTTTATATTGTATGTGAAAATGGGTACAAGATGTTAATTTGCTGTTTCTAATCTGAAACAGTACAAATCGTCTCTAGACAGCATTGATGAGGGTACGTAGCTATCCAAGTGTGAACCTGTACTTTTCAAAACGTATGAGTTTCAGAATGGAGACATTGTGGAATATGGCACAAAGTGAAAGACGTTTGCAGTTTGATAGATTAAATAGGTTATGGTATAATTGTGCCACTTTAGCTGGTTTGCATTTTAATGGACTGCCTCCAAATTCAGGAAGTCAACTGTCCACTTGCTCTAATGACCACATCTTTTATTCTACGTTCCTAATGATGGGTCAGTCGGATGAATGATGCAGTCTGTGCTTCATCGGTGAAAAACCTCAAGCACTTTGGCTCTGTTAATAATTAACCTGTCATGCGATTATAGACAACACACGTACATTTATATATTTCAGCTTTTATTAGCTTTAAATCTTGTGGTAGTCCTAAAAAGGCTTTCTTAAA
Source organism: Mormyrops boulengeri (assembly GCA_026781065.1). Taxonomy (NCBI): domain Eukaryota; kingdom Metazoa; phylum Chordata; class Actinopteri; order Osteoglossiformes; family Mormyridae; genus Mormyrops; species Mormyrops boulengeri. Next base: position 6,489,168 of record JAODLD010000038.1, read on the forward strand.
GTTGCACTTTGAGCCTTCTGCCCTACAAGATTATTCAACTCGTTAACCTGTTTCAACAGGAATTACTAAATGTATGTAAATGCATAAAATCTTAGTATCTCTTTCTCCGCTGCCACTGCTGCCGCGTCTACAAAGAAAACAGGAAATCTGTTTCTGTGCTGCTGTGAAGAACAAAAAAAGGAGGTTATTGTACATTTCTGAAGCTCAGAATTATTCTTCCATTGCACCTCAGAAGAAGCAATTTCTCTTGCTGCCTCCCTCCTTTGTTTAGAGTGACGAGCCGGGGGCCTGTGTGAAACACGCGGCTGACAGCGCTGCCGAACACGCCGCCTTATTTATTCTCACAGCAGGTGTGATGCGTCTGCCCATTGTCCTGTCACACCCCCCCTCCCCCCATCTCCAGAGGACAGCCAGCACTCCCCGGCCAATCCCAGCCCACGCGCACTCACAACAAAAAGGTGAAAATTAGTGCAAATTGCAGATGCCTGGCACACACACACACACGCACACACGTACACCCACTCCTGATTCACCCTTTGGTGATTCGAACACCTTTTTTTTATCCCCCGCTGGAACACGACTTGATGGGCGAGCAGAGCATGCTATTTGCAGCCCTGCGATAGGTTTTCGGTACCTTGCAAGTGGAGCTGAGGTGAGATCAGTGCCTTTAAGCTCATATGCTGGTGTTAATTTAGTATTGATTTTCTCCAAATATTTGTTATTATGACTCTATTCAAGTCAAAATATGATCATAAAGAAACCAGTCAAATCACAATCGTCATCTTCCCGAACCTTTCAAAGAAGGATCTGTTTGTAGTGACAACTGATGTTCTTTTTAAATTACCTTTTTTGCATCCATGTAAAATGTGAAAAGAACAGCAGAACTAAATATATCTGATTAAGTTTAGACTTGCATCCAATTTGCGTTTAAGCCCAAAAAGCCGCGGGACTTCAGCACAGCAGATCCTTCTGGTTCCTAAGCCTACCCGAGCACGGTTTGGATACGGGTGACGGGATTCTCTCTCCCAGCGTGAAATGTAGACAATAAATAAAAACAATACAGGGTTTAACTAGAAGACTGTCAAGTGTCAGGTTCAAGTCTGCGCTGGAAGAACGTGGGGAACAGTTTAATCTTTACCATGTGAAGTTTGAGGTATTTTGGAGATTAAGCGGATTTCCTATCAAAAAGCCAAATTCAGTTAGCACTTCTGCGTCCCATGAAATCCAAGCATTTTTGGCTCCTCCTTGGTTTGGCTGCTAGGTGTAGCTCCTGCAGCTCCTACCCATGTCACCTGTGCCTTTCTCCTGCTGGGGGTCACCTTGCTCTCCATCCCTGGAGCACCTGCTTCTCCTCTTGCTCTCCTGCCGCTCGCAGTGACCTGACAAGGGCAGAGCCCGGTGGCTTGTTGGGTCTGCTGGGAAGCTGTTTCTGCTGGAGATCCCACAGCCTGTCCGGGTAAATCACTGCTCGGGTGAACTGGGTGACCGCTAGCCAGCCTATACTCTCGCACACAAAGGCCCCACTGCACAAATGACGTACTTACACATTTAACCGCTAGTAATTCTGTTTGTCAAGTAACGACCCACTTCAGACACAACTCCAGCAAAACTGGATGCATTAAGCAGGTAAACACAAGCTGCTGGATCACTGGCATTTTGTCACTGGCTGCTATCGCTGCTGTACTCAAGATAATTTTATGGGAAAAGGGTTAGGGAGAGTAAAATAAAAGGCCCAGTGCTGTGATTTGAAAACGAGCTTTTAAAATTCTTGCCTAGTATGGATTCATTAGTAATGCATGTTAGAGAAACAAACGTTATACTACTAATAGACGATGAACATGTGATCATAAAAATGTTTTTCCCTTACAAGACAATTAATTGCGCCGTCTCACAAACATTTTCCAGAATACTGTATAATGGCATCTGTAAGCGCTAATAATGAATGGACTTTTAGCATAAGAATGGGTAGCAAATCATTACGTTATTTAACAGTGTATTTAACTGGGTTTGGTGGGAAGGCAGAGTGACCAGGCGATGCAAGCTCATTGACATTATGCCTGCTAATTCAATACGGTAAGTGCAATTACGGCGTACATGATCCAGTCATCGATGCACCATAGTGCTGCCTGTAAACAAGCCTGTGAATCCGGAGGCAGTTTCTTCTCCCCAGTGTGTTTTTTTAATGCCTTCCGTGTAATGAAAGTTGAGGTTAAGTTCTATTTCAGCTCAAGTGAATTTACAAAAGCAATTTGCGAAATGCCAGCACTTCTGCACCTCTGGACAACCAGGATCCTCACTTTTCATAAATTAGAAAGAAGCTTCTAGTATCTCAGACTCCCTGGGGGTTTTAGTAGGTGCTGAACATTTATTCCTTAAACTGGGGTGAAAATCCTAATTTATTAAACATTGATCACCGTAAATGACAGTAAGTGCTACAACAGTTAGTGAGAAATAACTGACAAATTGACATACAATTTTCTTGCATTTTAGCTCGTAAATGGCTAAAGTACACAAGAAGAGACTATAAAAATATTACCAGCTATGAAACCATGAGGAGTGGAAATCCATCAAAGCCATTACACATTCGACTTGACACTGTTAAATTACCTTAATGTCTTAAATAACACACATTTGGGGCCATAATAATGCATTTGGTGAGTGTTTCTTACTTTTCGACGTAAATCGCATCGTATTATTAGATTTTTTTAATGTACCTTGTAAAGGGAGATGCATTATGCATGGTGAAACGGCATTACACGGAGCTAGTGGCAAGTACCTGCGCATGTTTTTGAGTAAATGTGCCTAATCTAGGAAGGCTTAATCTCATTTTTATCAACAATACCCGTGTCGGGCACCGTGAGCAGAATGCTAATGTGACCCTCATTAATCTATTACCGGGCTGAGAGGTACAGAGTGGACCCCACCTAGGAGAATAAATAATGCATTATTTTTTCCAGCCTTAGACCTCTGCAGCTCTCCTCCTCAAGGGCAATTAAAAGGGGTTAGTTTGTGTCAGGAAGGCACACATGCCAAAAGGAAAGGGAGTCACAGGAGTGGGGACGGGTGAGTGAGGGGAGGTACGCATTGAGCTCTACAAACACGGCACTAATAACGGCCTTTCTGACTCTATATGTGTATATGTATATGTCCCCATGATAAATATCCGTTTTTTTCCCTTATGGGGACCAGGGAAAACTCTATTTTATAAAAATCTGTGACTGCTATGAAAAAAATGCAAAAATTCTTGTATTTTGTTTGGTTACTCATGCTTATGGTTAAGGCTGGGTAGGGGTTAAGGCTGTCGTTAGCATTTTTCCCATAGAAGTCAATGAGCGGTCCCCATAAGGATAGGTATACCTGACATGTGTGTGTGTGTGTGTGTGTGTGTCTATAGTTAATTTACTTTTCTGCCTTTGTGGTTAGGACTCAGCATGCTAATTGCCAAACTGTGTTTTACACTGGCTGTCTCTCCCACAACAAATTCCCAGCAGCTGAAGAGGGAGAGAGCTACAGTTTGAACAAGAACATCTTGTCTGCATCCTTGAATATTCATTTTAAGGTCCTTTCTGGACTGAAAAGAGGGGAGTTGAGCATTAGCTTAACTTTTGGGAGATCTTCAAGGGGGGGGGAGATGAGCGTTTTGCAGATCAAACTGTCAGCATATCCATAAAAAATACCACTTTCCATACACAGGCACATTCTTGATTGTCTTACAGGCATATTTTTAGTGTCTGGTTTGGCTGATGTCGAGGCCCGCAGCCCACTGAATCGCAGGCGTTTTTACACACTAGCTGAAACTGATAATAGTGGCAGTGAAAATATCTACCTAATGGATTTATCGTATCGGGAGCGACTAAATAATTTATATGTTTTTCATTTATTTTTCATTCTATGAACTTCCCTTTAATGTCCTGTTAAAAAGAGAATATCCGACTAATGTCCCATTTCAGATGCTCGTCTGTAAGTATTTTGATGACTCTTGCAAAAAATAAAAAATCATCAGTGGTGAGCTAAATAACTGAAGGTACGCGTGGCAGAATCTGGGACTTTTAAATAATAAAACAGTCAGACATGCTGACGGAAAAATACAAGATGCTGAGGAGAAAACTTTAGTTTTAACTGTTTTTTTTCTTCTTCAAATGGGCAATTATTTCTTACTAGTGAACCACCAACGTCTAGCTACCATGGGGCCAATGTGTCCTCCAGGGAACCTCTTTCCTGGGTTAATATGAGCAATAATCTACTTAGAAATGGGGAGAAGGTCTGCATTGCAGCTTTGTTTCCGTATTGAAATGATTCAAAGGATCAATTTGAGTCGCTTTCCTGTGTTTGGTTGCAGCTGTCAGAAGGGCGCCTTTGTTCGTGAATGTTTTGAGGACGGGGAAGCTACTGACCGCATCTGCAAACCTCAGCAGAGTGGGAGTGGGTTTGTAGTATGGCTACAGAATCGTTTGTGAAACAGTTAAGAATGATCAAACGATACTGCATTCTTTGTGCTAAATTTAGTAGGTACCGCTTTCTGTGTTTTAAGTACTCTGATATTCATCCATTTTCCACAACTCATCTGGGTCTGGTTTGCAGGGATGCCCAGACCTCCCTCTCCCCAGACCTCCCTCTCCCCAGCCACCTCCTCCAGCTCCTCCAGAGGGATACCTCCAGCGTGTCCTGGATCTGCCCCGGGGTCTCCTCCCGGTAGGATATGCCCGAAGCACCTCCCTAGGGAGGCGTCCAGGAGGCATTCTAGCGAGATGCCCAAACCACCTCAGCTGGCTCCTTTTGACTGAAAGTGAATGTGAATTGTTCATGTCTTCGTGGACATTTTCATTCACTCATGCTTTTGGAAATTTTCTTGGTTGCTGTTTCTGCATTTTAAGCGTATAGTATGTGGCAAAATGCTCAATCTGTGTGACATGGCATCACAAAACCAGCACCATCACCCCCACCAAGACATGAGGGAAAGAGGTCACACATGGAACATGCACTATCTAGTGTTTTATATGCAATAAAGGTTTTTTTTTAATTAAGAACAAATCAGGGGTAGAGTGACCTGTGACTGTGGAAAATTCCTGGAACTGAAATGTATGTGAGGACTGGATCATCTGTATGGGAATAAATAAAGATCATAGATGAATGAATCTAAAATTTGTTTATTAAACTCTTCATTCAGATACTTCATAGTTTCCTCTCCTCAGTCTTTGCCATCTCCTGCTTTGACAACTGGACTCTGTAGCTTTGTCACCTGACTTGTCAGGAAGTCGTAGGAACTGTGCAAATGGATGCTGTTCGCCACAAACTGCTCTTTTTTGTTTGTTTTTTGTTGCTGTTTTTATATATAATGATACCACAGATCATCCCATCCAGGGTGTCCCCAGCCTAGTGCCCCCTGCTTTCTGGTGCAGTCTCCAGGCTCAAAGTGACACTCTACCACATTAGTGCTTATGGAAGATGGATGGATATTGTCGCGAGTGTTTTGCATCGACCTTCCGCATTCACACTTGAAAATCTGAGCCCATGAACCTGAAACTTGTTCCAGAATCTTTGAACTGTATTTGCGGAATATCACCACTATATTCCTTTGATACAAGGGGGCAGCTGGGTGCTTTGGTTCTCCCTGGGAAATTAACTGGAACTCTAGTTTCGGGTATGAGGTCCATAATGGTGTGTGGAGCTCTTTCCCAGTAACTCAGTTAAAAGTTAATGCAGTATATTGCTGCATTGAGCAGTAATTCCCTACACGTACCATCATGCAACACTCAACAATATTATGTCATATGCTCACAGAGTCATTCTGAAGTCTTCCTGACTCTGGTCCATGTGTCTTAGATTCGGTTCCTGCAGTTTCTCTTTGTGTTCTCCCCCATAGAGTGCACGTGACTGTCCCCAGATGTCCCCATACTGTACCTCTTTTGGCCAGTTATTTTTTGGAGATGTAAAATGAAAGATTGCCACCTACTGTATATAATGTGAGTGAGTCGTTTTTATCTAAGCACTGGATGAAGCTTCTGATATTGTTATAACGAGCCTAGAGTTTATTGTTTCAGGTACTGTGTCCACATGGTGATGTGGGCGGGCATCTGAACGTCTTCATTTTCAGGTAAAAGTTTGATCTATGTGCTGTTCCTAGCTCTGCAGTCATGGCATTGAAGGAACTTTTTGGATTATGAGTTTGATTAACCTTAGATTATTTGTAGATGGGAAGATGTTATACCTAATTCACACCACTGTATCAGAATGATTAAGCCACAGTATCCAGTGATCTGTTGTTGAAGAACGTATTTCATTTCGATAAGTATTTAATCGTGGATGGATGGACATTTTTTAATCAGAAAGTACACAAAACAAAGTTGACAGTTTTTATTCTGGAGTTACGATTTTTCAGGTCTCTATACCGAGTCCTTTTTTAGGAGCTTTTGAAGACTAGATAAGTACATTGAAATGGGGGGGGGGGGGACAACAATCTGTCATGTCATAGATATATGCTGTTCACAAATACCTCCCTGGAGGACGCAATGGCAGCTGTACACCTGCCACTAGAATCTGAGCTTTCCTCCTGTCATACTGAGCATGTCCAACCACGATGCCTTTTCCTACAACATGCTAACTTTGGGAAGCTAATAAGGTTAGCTGTACAGCTGCTATTTATCAATCTTACATATAGCATACTGTGCTGTAGCACGCGCAGTGCCACCATCGTAGCCTCTGATGTTCCTTATTCCTTTGTGCCTTTTTCAGAAACTATGTAAAGTGTCACTTAACCTCAAGTTTCATTGGCATTTCAAATATAAGGAAACTGCTAATGGCTGTAGCTGACAATGTCTTTGACCCAAGAGAGAAATTATACTGTCTTTTCTTCTAGACGATACAATATATTTGAATAACATTAAAGATTTCAAAGCTTTTCCCCCCCCTGCCCATCCTTAATTTGCTGGACTTACTAACTGAAAATTTTCCCCCAGTTAATTTAGCTGAAGTGTTAAAATATTAATTTCATTTATCATCTTGATAAGTACATGAATTGCCGTTGCTCCCCACACATAATTAACGACAAGCAGAATGGAGATAAACATCTCTTGCTTTTCTCTGTTCAGTTGGATATTATAAAAGACCTTTTTCCAGAAGAAAAATGCACTTTTTATTGTGTTTTCACGGGCTCTGTTCAGAAAATGTCTCAATTGTGCATGAACAATTTTAATGAACATCATCATTTATTTTACCGCTTATGTTTGCCACACTGGGACCTGGGCCCAGAACCTTTCTGTCTTCTCAGGGAATTCAAGCAAACTGCAAGAAAAATCTCAGATCAAAAATTAAATTGTTTTTCAGAAAAGGTATTCAAAAAGTACTAAAAGCATTATGACACTTATTGGACATCTCAGTGCATTCTGGGATTGACATCTCGCACAGCAGCACTCGTATGGGTGGGCGGGTAGCTACTGATTTCCGTTCCTCTCCGAGTGAGAGGATGTCACATTCACCTTCAGGTGCCAGGACTAATTTCCCAGTTTAATACTCACAGAGGCCAAAGCAGAAGAGAAGGAGGGTTTATAGGAGATTCGACTTACCTCAGTGGTGCTGCGAGCTACATATAGGAAAATGACATGCATAGTGATAAAACTATAGCTCTTTGCCTATTGCCCTTTGAACAGTCTTGTCTTTTTTTATTAAGACTTTATTCTGCTAGCGCAGTATATAATATATGATATATTTTTAGCATGAATTCAATTTCTTAATGGTCTCAGGATTTGGGTAATTTCTGATATAATAACATTTTCTACTCCCTTTACTTTTGTGTTTGTTCAGGGATAATTTAAGGGCCCAAATGCCACAATTTGGAGGCTTTTTCGCCCCCACAGATGGCCTGGGTGGCCATATTAAGTAGCAGGGGGAGGGGGCTGCATTGTGCTCTGTGGCCGACTTCGAGATTATTATTATCATTTTCAAGACATCAAAGGTTTTCTCCATCCAACCTTAAAGAGATGAAAGTTTGCCTTTGTTCCATCTCAGCTACATTACCACTCTGCATTAGAGGCCTTTTTATCCACGAAATTACCTTTCAGGTTTTTTTTTATTGAAAGAGCAATCTAAAACACAACAGTACTTCTCACCTTTTATGGCATCGCGTCACGCATTTTTATTTTCTTTAAAAAGAGACTTCCATTCTGTTTTGAAGTTCACATAACGCTAGATTAAAAGCAAAGTATTGTCTTGCTGGAGTCTAATTGTGTTTTTTGTTTGTTTGTTCATCTATCAAAATTTGATGTAGGTGGGTGTTGAACCGTCTTGTCTTCCCCAGCAAGCCGATAATCTGCTTTGAAGATGAATTGACTTAACGACTCCATGTTAACGAATTCTAAACAACTTAAAAGCCATACAAGATCACTGTGGATATTTACTTTTTATTTTTTTTAACATTGTCATATCTCCTGTTCACATTTGTTCCAGTAATGGTATTATGTTCTTATGTTCTTATACTGTTATCATCGCTAATATATTCTCCTTTGTTTAGTCCGCAGGCAACCTTCTAATTTTCATTGATTTTTTTGTGTAATTCTTATTTTAAAAGCATGCAAAAAAAAAACGCCAATAATAATTCATTCATGCCCCAGTAAATACTGTTTGTTATCAACTAAATAAATTAACATGAAATTAATTAACAAAAAACATACTTCACGTGCTGTAATAATTTAAAATTAGTGAAAAGTGGAATGACTTTATCTGCATTATATACATCCAGGACAGATATACTTCACACATATACAGTTATTATTGATATTACTATTATTGTTGTTAATAATAATAATAATATTGATGATGACGAATACACCTTATCTTGCAGTATGTCATTAATTTGCTTGCACCTGAATTGCTTGACTGACAAAGTTGCAATTTAAAATAGTCCTTTGTCACAGTTGCTGTTCAGACAATTACACAAACTGATACATTCTATCATAATTTTTATTATTGTTATTATTTCACTTAGGTATTAACGAAAACCACCAGCAACTACCCTTGCAAGATATTACTAGTGTATGAAAATGGCTTCTCTTTTCCCTGTGATATTAAAATCCATACGTTATTCATAATTACGAGTTTTCATCACTTTAACACATTAGCAGCTCATTGCTTTTATCATTATATCGCCAAGCCTTAGCAGGTGAATTTGGGTGCATGGAGGAGGGAGGAATTCCACAGTGAGCAATACAATCCTCAGACATTTGTTGGGGCACGATGGCTAATGAAGCTGTGTGGTAATCCTGGCATTCTGCGGACCAGCTAGCACCAAGAGGCTATATCGTCACACCACAAGTGCGTAACGACACACCGGGAGTCCAAGTATTTTTCTGCAATTAACTGTACAAGTGGGCAGTAGCTTCTTACAGAGGTGGCACAAGGTATTTTATCAGTTCCTGCCTGATGTGCCGCATAGCCTCTGTCGGAGGTACTTGGGCCGCTTGTGATTTAGTTATATTTAATGATGGCGAGGACCACTTCTCAGGCTAGAGGTGCATGATTTGTGAGGTTGCGCAAACGACCCAGGGTGCCATGCGTCACGATGCAACACAATAGCCATCAAAGTCTCTTTGTTCTCTTGCGTTTGCTTTCAGACTATCAAACATCTTTTACTGGATAGGAAATACCCCAGAAAAAGAGCTGTGAAACAAAATCTATGTAAAATAATCCAGAATATATTCCACCACATTTTGTTCTTTCCTGAAATATCATCACAGGAATGGAAACAATAATCTGTCTATATACACTCACCTAAAGGATTATTAGGAACACCATACTAATACGGTGTTTGACCCCCTTTTGCCTTCAGAACTGCCTTAATTCT
>JAODLD010000038.1:6501799-6537964 GCA_026781065.1 Mormyrops boulengeri
TTGGGTTGGGCTGGGGGGGTCAATGACGTCACCCTGTGACTGGTGTGTGCAAGGCCCGTAAATGGAATCCCACGCGGGCATCCTGGTTCGTTAAAGCGGGGCCTAACGCCCCCCCCCCCCCCCAGTCGCCTTGTCTTTCCTTCGTTTTGGTGGGAATCCCTCCCCCGTTCTGTCTGTTTGTTCCTATTTCATTCAACGTGACAATCAACACATGTCACAGTAATAATTAAACTGTGGCGTTGTTATCTCAGACTGCTCCTGGATGAGGGACGAATGATCCGTCAACCAGTCCGCTACGCCTGAATAAAAAATATATATTGTAGTAATTACAGTGATGGTCACCATTCATTATACACAGTAACAAATTACAAATTACACCCCCCCAAATTAAAAATCCATGCATTATCTTCATCCTAATAGCACCGATAGTGGTACTGATAGCAGCTCATTACCTCATATTCTCATCAGCTTGTAAGTGTATTTCTTATAATATATTACAATATATACAATATATTATAAGATGTAATATATTATGCTGATCTCATAAATCGATAAAAAAAATAATTATTTTAAAATGGATTAGCTCTCTCGAAGTGGAATTTCTAATATCTTTATTATGGTGGACGTAATTACGGAGTACTTTACAGAGGAAGATGATGTATACTGCCTTACGTTTACGTAATGAATATCTAAATGATCTTGGGGGGGGGGGGGGGGGGCAGGAGCCTTGCATTAGTGCATTGTTCACCGGAAAGGACACTTTCTCACTTTTTCTTTTTATTTTATAGCATTTGTGTGATGTCCAGCTTTCCTGGTCATTTTGGAAAGCGAGTGGATATACATATGGTACCAGCAGTGTAATTTCAGTCCTTCCCGTTGCACATGAATCTGTCCTGGCGGACTGAAACGTACCTCGTATGAAATCGCCACTCAGCTGTGTTCCATTCTGGCTCTTCGACCTGTGAGTAAAACAGGCCCATGACCTACAGGTCAGGCTCTCCGACACCTTTGGAGGGTGGGGGAACTTAATCTCAGCCCCTCCCTCTTCAGTATACCGCCCGGCAGCCAATAGCTCGTCATATCGACACTGCGCTTGCCAGAGCATGTTCCATCGCATCCGTTTTTGCCAGTCGCAGGAGAATCTCCAGCAATCGTATCCAGTGAAGCGCCTAATGCCTGGAAGCTGAGATGGCGATAGAAACCTAAATGAGTGTTTGTACTAGTGAGCTGCTCTGAAGCTGCACAGAAACCTCGTTCTGCATTCCCGCCGCTCTTTCAAACGTCGTTACGGCATTAGCCTGCCGCCCTGGAACCCTATATTAGCCAAATAGTTTTCAGGTTTACCTTGGCTCACAGAGCCCCCTCTGCAATTAAAAGTGCAAGCAAATCACAGAGATGTAACTTCATAATTGCTAACCTGGTCCCGACACCGGAGTCTGCAGCCTACAGTAGGCCTTCCCCACATCCTGTGCTGGGTTCTGTTGTGCCTGGTCCTGCGCCCAGATCAGGCCTTTGAGTCAACCTCAGCCACAGTAATTATTATCTAAGGTTACTAACTAATATGGAATAATTTATGCTTATTTTGATCATTCTGTGCCTGTTTTATTTCTGCCTGGTACACAACGACATCTGACTGAGACAACCCCCCGTCCCCTCCTGCCCCCCAGCCTAACCCTCCCGCCATCTCCCACATTCAAAGACTTCCTGTGAATTTATTTATCGTGCTTAAGGGTTTTGTCTTGTGGCCTCGGATCTCCAGACGCACTCCTTGGTAGCACCATTGAAATGAGATGAATGCCCCTTTTTTTCGACCACACAGACGGTCCATGTCCTCTAAAGCACATGGCGGCTGTCTCTGAAGTCCTCATTAGTGATGTCCAGGTGAACCGAGAGATTATTTACCAGCACAGTGAGAAGCTTAATGTTTATTATGCTAATCTTTCAATAAACACCAGATAAACTAAATGAAGGTATTAATTAAATGTTTTTTTTAATCACTCACACCGAAGGTCTGAGTTTCACCGCCATTGTTAGCCCGCTGATAAATCTATATTAAAGTTGACAATGGTACATTCATCAGTGGCACGAAATGGGTTTTTGGCTTGTCTGACACTGCCCCCATTGGCGCCTCCCAGGACATTTATCAGCTGGTAATTACACGCCCCTGCCGACGAGGATGCCAATCTCTGACACCGGACGCTCGTCAGTTATTTTCACCTGTTAATTCGTCTGGTGTGTGGTAACAGTCATGGCGGCGGCAGGGGTGACAAACGCGGCAGCACCCGCTTTCCGCAATTAAAATCAGCGGGGGTCCTTATTTCCGATGGTGCAGATTGTGGCATTCGTCATAGGATACTGTCCCACCCCCGGCCGCATGACAGATGCCACTATGACGTCCCTGCTGTCCGCCTCCTGATTCATGAAAAAAAAATCTTAATAGCAATTGTCTCCTGGTGAACCCGTGTTATCGCATGACTGCTGGCGGTCTGGGAGCTGGGGGGGGGATGCTCCCTGAGTCGCCCAGAGCCAGCTTTACATCACAGAGGCGCCACCTTTGATCTCAGGGTTGCCAATTACGGCGTGACTTGTCTCAGATTGTCGAACAGTGCCCTTCCCATGCCAGGAAAGGGGATTCCGAGAAAATGGGCGGGGGTGTGTGTATGTGCATGTGGGTGTGTGCGCTGTTTTGTGGGGCGGCGGGTGTGCAGGTGAGAAGGCTAAAAGGAAATGCTGGCTAATTGCTGATAAGGGGTTTTTCCGACACAAATCCACACGGCATGCGAAAGTGTCCTAAAGCGGGATTTTTGGCTCCATCGCGGTCTCACTCATTGTCTGCTTTAACGAGGCTCTTTGCCTAGTTCACACGTTGTGGGGTGTGATTACATGTTTGGCGCTGTACGCATTACGCTCTGTGACGACCTTTAATGCAGGTGGCCAGGGGCTCAGCATGAGCTAATGAGCAAAAAAATAACAAAAAAAAACAAAAAAAGAAATCTAAGTGAAACTAATCCATCCCAGAAAAAGAATAGGATCACAAACAAACATGAATAATTAATACATTTTTCTTTTTATCATGGGAAAAAGAGAATGGCAAAGTTTATTATATAAATTCCTGCAAGGTCCTCAATTTCCAAATTTCCAGTTTATGTGCACTTTATATGTGCTATAGTCTAAAGAGTTGTTTGTATTCATATATAAACAGGAAGTCTAGTAATGCTGAACTGTAATGAAGCCCGCAATCCCGAAGCAGACAGTGCAAAGTAACAGTTTAATACATCCAGGAAAAGTAATAAATGCCAGAGTGATTAATTGTGCACAGCCGCCTCATAACAGAGGAATGGATTCTACCAGGTGTGCCGGACAGACTTCACCTTCCTCCTCGTTAAGCTCGTTAAAAGAAACGGCGCTTCTGCGCACCGGCGACCGCAGCGTGACACGTGCTAGGGTGAGCGAGTGCCACGCTCTGAAATACGCAGGTTAATGATGCTGCTGGCGGCGTGGAAAGGCCAGCGACGGGCGGTAAATAAGGCCAGCGGCGCGCCGACACGGCAAGACCCCGCCTGTGGCCCTGGGCCAGCAGCGGGCGGCGTACTAAATTTACAGCCCCGTTACTAAATTGCCCTCGTTAGTGGTGCTGGGCTCTTCGCCATTACCGTGTCTTCCAGGCTCTGACGAGCAACTTGGAAGGTCTGGTGGAGAAACGCAAGCAACTAGAGAGGAATTAAGGCCATTAAGGATGACAGTGATGGACTTGGAAACTTCATATTTAAAAGTCGAATCTGTCGGCATTAAATTCGCATTGTAACTGGACTTTGAATGCTAACTAAACTGTACTTCAGGGGAGCACGATATCCAGCGTGTAGTATTGCAGCCACACACCTGCCGGTTCAGGGTTCGAATCTCGTCTGTAAGTGTGTAGAGTTTGCATGTTCTCCCCATATCATGCAGGTCTCTACTAGGTGCTCTGGTTTTCTCCCACAGTCCAAAGACAAGTAAGTAGTCTAATTGGGATCTGTAAGGATATATTCACACTTGGCCCAGTTGCCTTGTACCGTGCCCAAGCACGATTGTCAGTTAATTGTGCTGCACATATGAGAAGACAGACCTGTATTTTACCAAATATCTCAAAGTTTTTGTGTGTTGAATCCCATTGTTCCTAGATATTCCTGTCAGCCCAAATTTCCAGCAAATACTTCACTGCTGCCATAAACCAAGGTGATCCTGTGTAGTGATCTGTACAGCCTACCCGATCTATACAGCCTTCCCGATCTGTACAGCCTACCCGATCTATACAGCCTACCCGATCTATACAGCCTTCCTGATCTGTACAGCCTACCCGATCTATACAGCCTACCCGATCTATACAGCCTACGCGATCTATACAGCCTACCCGATCTATACAGCCTACCCGATCTGTACAGCCTTCCCGATCTGTACAGCCTACCCGATCTGTACAGCCTACCCGATCCTAGATTTTAACAACTCTGAGCTATTACTTCAGTTCTCCCCAAACGAGCTTGATGGGCAGAATGGCCTTCCTCTCATTTGTAAATTTCTTATGTTCTTATGTACCCGATCTGTACAGCCTACCCGATCTATACAGCCTTCCCGATCTGTACAGCCTACCGATCCGTTCCTTCCAAGTCCAGTTAACTTACAGTATACACTTACGCACACGCATGTGCACAGTTGCATCATTAATGTCATATCTGTGTTTCGTGCTCTGGCACAGTTTGCAATCACCCTAGAAGTGTACTGTATCCGAGTCCAACTGAACCGTACCCAGGCCCATCTCTTCAAGCAGGCTCGGACATAATTCAGCGATCACACGAGTCATAGGAACTAGGTGTCAAATGTGCACGGGCAAAGTATTGATCGCCTACTGTGAGTACACCCTCGATTGCCCATAGAATGCGTGTGTATGCCCGTCCATCACATCCAGGGTGTACCTCTGCCTTGAGCTGCCTGGGATAGGTTCCAGGCATCCCTGACTGTATGTGTAGGGGGATTGTATTTATATGTATGTTTTTCCCATAGAAATGAACACATGGTCCCACAAAGATATGAATACAAATGTGTGTGTGTGTGGATTAGGATTATATTACTTTGTGGGGACTAAATGTCCCCCACAATGTAACAAAAAAACCTGTTTTTTTGACATTGTGGGGATCATTTTTCGGGTCGCTACAAAGACGTGTAAATGCAATCAAATAAGTAAAAATGCCAAAAGTCTCATATTTTGTTTGGTTACTTATGGGTAAGGTTAGGGCTGGGTAGGGGTTAAGTTGTCATGTTGTGATTAGAGTTTTCCCCATAGAAATGAATGGAGAGTCCCCACAAAGATGTAATTACAAACCTGCGTGTATATGTGTGTGTATGTGTGGTATGCGGTGGGATTGAAGGCCAGGCTCCACACCGTAGGCACGTCACCATCCTGACACACATGGCATATAGAGAGTCCTCCCTCACAGCAGCAAACGAGCTGGGCCGCAGGCCCTGCCATGGCAGACAGGGGGCGTCGCCGTGTTCTCTTAGGAAATGTGTCAGTTATGCGCCACACAGCCTAAGGGCTTCAGCAGCAGTCTGGGAGTCGGTAAGAAGCCGTCAACACCAGATGACTCCCCCTGGTCTTTCCAACCCCCCCCGCCCCCCAGCCCTGCCCCCCACCCTTTGCCACCAATGCTCAAACACCCCCTGAAGAAATGACCAGACAAGTTAATTGATAAATGGGGGGAATGTCGCATACGGGCATGAAAGGAATTCGTTTTAATGGGCTCTGGGCACATGATGGTCATTTACTCTCATTACCAGAAATCTGAAATGTTTGACACTTATAAATACAAGTTGCTGTTGTTTCATTCCCAGACCTCAGATGTCTCTTTATAGTTGTCCTTTATCGGGGAAAATGATTGCACTGCCAGCCTTATTTGGCAGTGGGGGATGGGGGGGCACAAAGGCCAGACATAACGACAGCACCCCCACCCATCTCACAAATCTTATCTAAGCATTTTGGATAGTGTAAGGAATAGGACAGCATTTGATGTTAATGCGACCGAATTTGAAAAAGAATACATTTGTTTAACTAAAGATCTCAGCGGCTGACGTTTAAATTCTGAGCATTTGTAAAGTTTTAATTGTAGCTGTGTTTAAAATGTTAAACATGAAGGGTAATGGAATCGAAAATTCCCCTGTGTAGCAATGTAGCTATTGGCTTGAAGGTTTTTTGTGTCGGAGATGCCACTGGAAAGAACTTGTTGTCTAAGCTGAGATTTGCGGGTTTGAGTCTTGCTTCTCACCAAGACTCTCGCCATAGAGGGGTGCCCTAACGGCGGTAAAGTTAGGATAATTCCAAGGGCCTATGAGTGACAGGGGTTGTAAATAATGTGCAACATAACTTGACTGATCTGTACTGGGGCCACAATATGATATATTTTCAAGGGGCCCAAAATCTCTAGCACTGCGCCTTTGTCACCAAGCATGTTTGAATGTGACAGCACTAGGCCCTGAATGCCATCGTAGAACTTTCTAGAAGTAGGTCCGCAATGTGGATCTGACCCAGGTGAGTGAGAAGGCAGCACGTTTCCACGGTGACCACGTTTGGCCTATACCTCCGGCCCCTCCCACTGCACCCCTGCTCTATGGCACCACTTTGAGGAGGTCAAGCTCGTCAAGTGGTGACCTCACTTTCATGTGTGCTTTCTGGAAGTTGTCCTTGTCTGGTCCTTTTTATCTCCTTTCACTCGCTCAGACTCCTCTTTTGGTCTTCAGCTGGCTGTCACGTATTCCCTGAAATGTGAGAGGATTTTTTTTTTTCAATTAACACACAGAAGGTGACCTCCAGCACAATACATGAGGGCATGTTAACCACCTTAAACATTTGCAACATTTCAGTCAGTTTCCAATCTCTGAAGCTACATTTTACAGTTAACATATAGCTCTTTAATTTACAATGTATTATTTCAGTTTGTCTAACTCTGCATAAACTATAATGATGAATTACATATTTCAGCATGATGTAACGGCTAAAAATAGCACTTTCATAGTTATTATTAAATGCTTTAATATATAACATAAAATATGTAGCATTTCATTTTGTTTGTGTTGTCATTTCATTCTGACGTGTTTAACAACAACGAACGATTATTCACAAATCCATAGCTCTTCAATTTTATTAACGATTTAACCATAAATTCCGTGTAAGTTAAAATTATATTCTCACAGCATATCATCTTAAAAAAGTAATTCAATGATCACTTTCAGATGTTTTTCCAGATTTCTTTTGTACATTGTCCTCCACTGATTGTTTACCATTAACCTTGATGATCTAGGCCTCATCATATTCATTAGTCCAATTTCCCTGCAGCCAAGTGTTTGGACAGTCGCTTGGCTATTTGCATCCTTGGATGGTTTTGTCTCTGCCACAGTGATGTCACTAGTCCTGAAGAGAATCCCAGGTTGGGGCAGGACTTGAGTGACGGGGGCGGAGCTTAGAGCCCACCTAGGATAAGCTTGCCCTTTCCAAAGCTCTTGCTCCCCATCACTCTCCTCTGACAGAATCCAAATTGGAATCATGGGCCAGGGTGAAGATATATTGCTCACACACACACACACACACACACACACACACACCAAATAAAGCAGAAAATTCTACCTCCTTTCAAGAATAGAACATAGGTAATGAGGACACATATAATGTATGTCAATAATTATCATGTCTTTGTTATTTTTACTTGCTATTTGTTTCTTTTTATTCCTTGTGTAAAACCATATATATTTTATATATCGTACATATATGTAAATGTATGCAAAAGCAAGCAAATGTGTTTATAGGTTTGGTTATTTTTAATGAAATATGTAACTAAATCTTTGCCTCTTTCAAGTTTTTCCTGCATGTGTTTTTTACCCTCTTGGTTCCAGACATGTGTCACATTTTGGAATTCTGCTCTCATGGGATAAATGCCAGATTACATGCTGTAGCATTTTTATCCTCTGTACATTAACCTAAAAAGCTTACAACATCAAAGGAGCGGTGGATCACTCACATCAGCAGAAAATGGAATGGGACTATAATGTGCTCCCTTTGATCTCCTCTTCTAATAATTATCCTGGCGACATGCGGGCATTCAGAGTAAGATTTGAATTAATAAGGCAAATCAATCCGGCGGACAGAAGCAGGGACTGTAAATGTGCATCTGAATCATCAGCAATAAGATAAACTGCAATGTAAGCCTTCTAGCTATTCTATTTAACAACATATATCTGTTGCTTTTTGTTTGCTCTCTATAACGAGCACATATAACGGGCATTAGTGAATATAAACAGGTGCAATTATGTGGTTGTACAATCAGATATTCATATCTGATATTTTTGGTTGTCTTAAAAAATGCATCAAATGGACAAATATTTAACATTTTTTTACGGGTGACCCACTACGTTAGATTATTTACAGACACACTTGATTTTGTTTGTTTCCTCTCTGGTTGTTTCGTTTGTTTGTTTATTTGTTGAGAGTGGGTACCATTTGCTTGTTGCTTGTTTGTTTTGTTTATTTGTTTGTTTAGAGTGGGCACCAGGTTAAACCCCCGGGTCACCTCTCTTTCTCACTTTCAGTATCAGAGAGACAGGTGGGAGTGAATGAACAGGACGACTCACATCTGTCCACTTTTTCCCATGGGAGGGCACTACATAAATGGATCGCTCTCTAGTGCCAGAGACATCAGCCAGGTGAGACTGGTGGTCTTTCTCATGCTGTCGTGATTCTCCCCAGGAATACACCAGTCTGGATGACTTCCTTCCTCGATGCTAGACTGCCACATCTTCATCAGGAACCTTCAAGGTCCTTGACTGGCCTACACCCTTCTTATTCCTACAGACCCAGCTATATCTGTAGGATCCCTAGTCTCTGCACCAGGAGCACTGCTTTGTTGTTCTACACCACCCCCAGCCTCACCTCACCCACAAAACGCCTGAACCTGCACACTGATGCCTGAATCTGCGTGTTCAGATATTAAATGTTGACACCCCATCATCGCTGCTTACAGTAACGCTGGTGCGAGTTTCTCACAATACGTAAGCAAATGAAGGTCCAAATAAACAGATATCTAAAATTAGCTACAGCAATATCCCGTCCAATGGTTTTTTTATCCCGTTTTTCGGTCCAGAATTGGCTATTTTATATCATGCCGATAAAAAAACGAGATAAGTCAACTTTACCAGAGCGTATTTCCACAATATCACAAGCAAGTATCACATAAATTCAAATAAATAAATTGTGTTGGATCATTATCTTAAAATTTAGAAACCTTGGTCCCATCAATAAAGAGAAATTGCAGTGAATAAAGAATCGCGATATCATTTTTGCATTAAATCATTACCTAATGGGTCATACCATTTTACTCAAATACAAAGTTTGTTCTTGTACCCGCGGATATTAGACAAATGTGGGGGCAGGATTCTGCGGGATTCCGCACACCGCCTTAACGTGTGTTTTGAACGCCGCTGCGTGAGTTCCTTTGATTGTGCTTCAGTTGACTTCATTACCATGTCTCCACCGTCCAGCACGAACCGCTCAGCGCCACCTGCATAAATAATATATCTAGGAAACAGGGGAGCATCTCGTTGTGGAAGTCGCAGATGCGACATGCGGGCAGAACGACCAGCGGGTGGCCGGCCTGCCTCGGAACGATGGGGGGGGGGCGAAATAGGGGGTGGGGATGGTAATCAGCGTCGTGGAGGCCACAGTCACAGCAGTCAGTGACACGGGGCCTTGGGATGACAGCGGACATGTTCTTGTCCCCCATACCAGTCCTGAATCTCACACAGCCAGGCTAAGTGAAGGTTTGAGCTAGCAGATTCAAAATAACAGCAGAGTGGCACATTTTACTCAGCCCGGTGCAGGTGTACTGACTGATAAACCAGAGTAACACATGCAATCTCATAACAGCAGGACAAAATTCCCAATTCGAGTCCAAGACTCCCAACTATTATCCACACTGAAATACTAACAGATAACACAGTAATAAATGCTTAGTGGCCTAGTAATATATTTTATAATTTTCACTTATTTGTGGTTAAAGGGGGGCTCCGAAGACTTGTCAAGATACTTATCAATGTCCACAAACGTTCTACAAATTTGGCATAATCATTAACAGATACTAATTGAAAAACATAAATTTTGTTATTGATTCGCATAAACTCAGCAGGCCATTTTGATCCAGAGTCATGAAGGATGCGAGCTGTTCCGCTTCCACCAGCTTCCTTCCAGCTATGGAGGTTATGGGGGCAAATTACCCTCGTGTGAAGATGTAGAGGGGTCACACAGAAATGCAGAGGAAACGGTTGACTCCCCTGCTGGCTCTTTAGCTCACAACGATGCGTGTGAGCGTGTGCCCCGTGATGGACTGGCATCCCATCCCGGGTGTCGCCCCCCCCCCTTGCGCTTTCTGGGACAGGGCCCCCCGACGTACCTCCTGCTGTACTGCATGGGGTAAGCGGTTCTGCGAGGCAGATGGATAGACGGGCGACTCTGAGTGGATCTTCCCTGGTGTGCACATTTGCGACATCTGAAAACAAATTTGTAGAATTAAAAAAAAAGAAGGAAATCGCAGCCATCCGTTTCACGGCAGGAAGTGCCACAGATATGGCTGTGATTCTCCAAGAACTGGGTGTCCCACATCTCAGCGTAAATTCTGCGTCTTAAGAAGATGTCGTCCCGCTGTTATTTCAATGGAAAACGGCCACCCGCATCCCGCCAACATGCCTTATATGTGAATGAGGTCCACATAGGGAGGAACTCCTAATCCCATCGAGGAGATGGGTGTAGCGGACTGTGAGTGTTGATAATGCATGCTCTTTTATTTTATAACCCCACAGAATGAGCAGCCTCGTTTATAAGTTGAAGGACCCTGAGCTGGCTTCTGCTATATCACATAGGTATTAAAAATATACTTGGATGCAGTTCAGAGCTTTACATTAAAAAGTTAATCACTTTTGGAGTCAGATAATGAGTTTGACTGCATCCGTCAAGGCGGCATTTACTCCGACCATAAAGACATAGTTTATATGGTTTACTAAAAGTTTAATTAAGCCCCTGAAAGGTAAAGTAAGAGACTATGTTCAGCTTTTTTGGCAAATGGCAAAAGAGAGTGCTTGAGAATTGCGCTCATAAGAAGTTTTCTGATGGGACAGGCTAAGATGTCTCTCCATGTCCTTCCCTCACGTTGTTCTAGTACAAAGGGTCCTTTCGTTTCTTCCTGCACTACCAGCTGAAACATTGGAGGTTACATAACCAGCAGGCTTTCCTGGATTAGACCAGCGTGACTTCTTAAGTAAGCAGGCAGGCTGACGAGACAACTCCCTAAGTAAAACAGAAAACGGCCGAGAAGCTTGCAGAAGCCCCAGAAAATCCTCTCTGTTTTGACATTCAGGCTGTGGGATGTTTCGTGGGAAAACATCTGCTTTGTTAATTACTCTACTGTTTAAGAGTAAGATCCTCTTAGAGGTGGAAGGGCGATGGAATCGCCCCAAAGGAAGAGGAAGTGTACACCCTGAGGCAAATGGTACTTAATTTAATTGATGTTTATCTTGTATCAGGCGATTAATTGAGGATATGCACTGACATCACTTCCTTGCCAGAACATGCCCCCCTCAGACAGACTGAATGGCAAAAGATTCAGAAACATAACTTATTTTAGTCGGGGAACCTGCAAACCCAGCCATTATCGGCTTAAATTAAAAGCAACTGGGCTGGACAGGAATCCATCCAACTTGCCAAAGGACCAGTGCACCATGGACATTGAAATGTGACCAGGAATTGGGTTTCCTGACATCAGAGGTGGGTAATTCAGGTCCAGGTATTAGAAGTCCAGAAGAAGATTTTATTTCAACTGATCAGTTGAGCATAAAGAGTTACAGTCACAGAGTACTAAACTGGTTGGTTGAAACAAAATCTTGGTCTGGAATTTTACTCTCTGGACCTGAACTACCCACCTCTGCCTGGAATTTATATGTGAGCTGTGCACAGCCTCCTTACTTGGCACGTCAGTGCACTCAAGCTAAACTGTCACTTACCAAGTATATGTAAAATTTACTGTATTTATAAATATCTTTATTATTCCTTCATTTTTATTTTTAAATTATTCTATTACTTTTAAATCCATTCCTTTAACTTACTTGTCATTACATTTAACTTACTTACATCTTCCTCTGTTTCTTTGTACTGCGCATTGGGACTTGAGGAAACACATTTTTGCACAGTGTGCTGATGTATAGGAATGTAAAAACTTTGAATATGAAATTGAAGTGAATTATGTGTGCCTGGTTTTGACACCGGGGACGTACTCAAAGCGGAGACCGAAGGCACACAAAAGCCTCGACGTTTGGTTGTTCTTCAAGGCTGGATTTGTTGACAAAATTAAAGTAACGAGAGCACCGATGAACATTCTGGTTGAATGTGGACAGGTTTGTGCAAAAATTTCTATTTTACGTGTGGAAAAGAGAGATGTTCTGGATGCCCGATGGTCTGGAATATCCACTGCTGGAAGGGAACTTGCAGCCATCTTATTGAAGAACTGAGGCGGAGGGACCCATGCTCACACACTGTCAGTGGCCTGTTCCACCTTCTTTACGATGGTCAGGTCCGGTACTCGGCCTGTTCATACATTATGGCTGTATGTATTTACAAAAAAGCTTTATGGCGCGTCGGCTGGTTCTGATACTGGCTAATTGCTGTTTTTCAGACCCTTATTATAACAGGTAGCTGCAGATGAGCTTCACACATGTTACTTTGCTGTGATGAAAACGTATAGTAATAAAATCATAATAGTTGATAATGAATGTACTACATAAATAACATATAATCATTGCTTTCTTGCTATCTGGCTTGTCTGTTTGTTTGTTTGTCTCTCTATTTGTTTTCTTCACACTTTTAACTATCCCCTGAGCACCACAATTGTTAATAATTGCTATTAGCGGTGTCTTGTCCTTTTCAAACAGCTTTCAAACAGCTTCTCTTTGCTTTCATCTTGGATAAAGGGCACAGCCATGCACATTTTCCTCCTCACAAATAGTACATTTTCACTAGGTGAATTGACCGAATGTTGTTTTTTTGAATAGGTATTCATCCTATTCACTAAAAAAAAAAATAAAGGAAAAATAACCGTAACATTTTATTCCATTTATTCCGAAGAACAGATGCAAGCCGCGTGGCCTCTCAGCGCCGTTTGAACTGATTTTCGTCAGATGAACAATGAGTAGCCAATCAAACGCAACTCGGTCGCTAATGCGCGTGGAGGGCCCGCGATGCGAGATTGCGCGGCGCAGTCCAGCTGTGACACTTTAAATGACGACACCCCTGCTGCACGACTTGGCCAAACAAACCAGAACGTGTGAGCCTGGATCTAGATGCTTAAAGCGGCCTGTTATCTGAGAGAGAGAACACGATGGTGGGACCTGAACACCTCCACGGACGGCCACACCGTGAAAGATGACGTAAAAGGCAAAGGGTCCTGCCTCAAGGTACTTTAAGATTCAGTACGAATCCACAATGGGGGCCAGAGTCAGCGACAGCAGTGTTACCAGGATGCCATGCAGAGATTGCCATTTGTATTCAAATTGGGGAGGGCAGCTGGCAACAGTAAAAATAATTCAATGGGGGGGGGGGGGGGGTGCTAAAATTTAATTTAATAATGTAGCAATTCTATTAAATCACTAAAGATTGGTTAAAATTTTTCCTTGTATGTCGGGTGGCCAGACGGCCATGTTCAGTGGCCGCTCCGTATCTGGTAAACCGTAGCATTTAAATGGTACTCACTGGATCCCAGGCAGATTCTGGGGTGATGGGGGGAGTGACCTTTGGGTCTACTGATCAATAAGGGTATATTTCACACCTTCAGCAGTGATGAGGCCTGTGGTGGGGGGGAAGTGGGGGGGGGCACCAAGGAGGGGTAGGGGCAGGAGAGCAGAGAGGTCAATCCCAAGAGGATGTGTCACCCGACATGTCACTGAGGTGAAATCAATAATGATCTGTTCATTGAGCGTGCCCGCCACTCCGCGTCTGCCTTTGCCAATAACAACCAAAATAAACCTGCTCGTGTCGAGGGCCTGTTTAGCCTGAAATCTGTCACACTGAAGCCACATTTACAAAGTTAATGCAGACGGCTTCAGGTAAACACAACAGAAAATTAATGTGGCAAGTTTGCGAGGAGACACACCTGACATGACGGATAACAGCTTGAATTAGCACAGGAAGAACTTCTGACAGGATACCGCTGCCTTCACATAGAAAAAAACAAGGATTTGTATAATAAATATGTGACAAAACAACTTTTTCCTCTTTCTTCCTACCGAGGGGCAATGAAAGCTAGACAGGGTGCTGATTGGGTGCGAGTAGACTCAGGCAGGGTGCTGATTGGGTAAGAGGAGCCGG
The DNA here is from genome assembly GCA_026781065.1 of Mormyrops boulengeri. Classification (NCBI taxonomy): domain Eukaryota; kingdom Metazoa; phylum Chordata; class Actinopteri; order Osteoglossiformes; family Mormyridae; genus Mormyrops; species Mormyrops boulengeri. Next base: position 6,516,225 of record JAODLD010000038.1, read on the forward strand.
ACAGGGTGCTGATTGGGTGAGAGGCGCTGACGTATGATGTGTTTATTTATTTACTTTCTGAGGGGGGGAGGGGGCTGAGCTGGGTAGATCATTACTTGCTGGCACCCCTTGTGATTAGCTTGTTGGCAGGCCACCTGGGGTGTTTGCTTGGGCAGGCGTGGATATGCACTACAGGGCTGTCTAATTTGACACCACCAGCACCCCCCCCCCCCCAACTTTGCGGTTTAACCTGCGGAAGTGATGTCTAAACCCCACGCCATCCCACTTTGATGATACGCTTCTTACTGCATGAGAGGGATCATGCAGGCACAGCTACCTTTGATAAGTGAAGCCTATGCTGTTTTTACTCATCTAATTTTGTTTGCTTTGCATTTGTTTGTACTGAACTTGACACCGCCTCACTGGTGGCGTAGACTGGCGATAACTTGACAATAGTCATTTGTGGTTTGCGAGACATTTTGAAGTCTCTAACTGAGCTCTTGTAAACTGATGTCCTTGATCTTGATCTTGCCTCAGATATGACAGGTATAAATCACTACTTTTCATTTCAATGGGGTCTATGCTTCCACTCTTTCAACTTCTGCGCCGTTCGGTAACCCTGTGAGATTACACTAACTTGATGTGCGCTCTGGTTCTAGTTGTTTAGTTTACTTTTCTTAATATGAAAATTAAAATAACTATTTTCATTAAAATGATTCACAATGAGTATTTTTTGTTTGTCAGCCCAGATAGTTCAGTTTAAGCTATAGTATAGTAACATAAAATAATAAATCTACAGATTTCAGCAGAAAACCAAAATATACTTTTAATGTTTGCTGTTATCATTAGTAAAAAAAAAATATGTCATTGACGGTGTAACTGATGGGACCCATTTAACAGAGACACCTGCAGGTCTGGTTCACTGTATGCACCAGATGTTTTAGAAAGGAACATTAGTGTCCTTCACAACCTAGTCTGTGTTGAACAGACATTTTCCTCAACCTGGATTTCGATTTTACAGCTTGGTTCCCAAAGTTGGGAACAGGTCTTCCAGAGAGTTCTGCCAAGGCAAGTCTCCCCAGTCCACAGTGGAACTTGTTTTCCCTCGATTCCATCCACCAGCGACGCTCGTTAAATACTTCATTCATTGTCCAGAGTAACAGCTGAAGTGTCCCTAGTAGTGCTTGAAGCTCATGTGGTGCCCTAGGCAAGCTTCACCAACAATGCCCCCCCCCCAGCCGAGGATGTTGAAAATCTGTAGGGGGTGGCTAGCATAAAGGTTATTGACTGTGGGAAGGTGGCATGGGGGTGATGATAAAAGTTGTTGACTGGGGATGACGACAGCTAAAGTTGTCGACTGGGATCACTGGCTTGGCAAGTCAGCGCCCCCTCAGAAGATGCCATCTTGCCCTTGCCAGGGTCCGCCACTGAGTGTCCCTCTCCTGCTTACCAGCAAACAGAAGCGTAGTGACAGTCTCATCCTTTGTAGAAATTCTCATGGCACACCTGCGGCCCGTCCCATGCCGCTCTTCCGGCAAAAGCAACACCTGCTCTACAATTAACACACCTCTGTAAATCCTCTCTTTCATCTGTGCCCTTTTCCTCACCCTCTTGTTATGGTTCCCTCCATCGCCCCTCCCCAACACTCACGCACAACACCTCCATCATGTCCGCCGGCACCGAAACATCACCCGTGCTGGATTCACTTATGTAGCTTTGCTCGTGCCTTGTTTTAAATGATTAAGTAGGTATTGGGTCAGATTGTCCCGCCATCCTGCAGGCTGTAATAATAAAGCCTCGTAGAAAACTGCACCCACACTGACAAACGCACCTTCTTGTGTACAGTATAAAAAAACAGCCTGTCATCCTGATTAGAGCGAGTGTCCTATTCTAAGCTCACTCCAGGGACAGAATATTCACCGACATGTAAAGGCGCAGTGTATCAGAATTACGTGACGCTGCTGCATTTTTCTGGCCGTGGAGTTGGGGGCGGGGGGGGGGTTGTGATCGTGGTAACACACGTCACACGATTCCTTGTTAATTAGAAGAAGCTACTCTTTTGCCTGTTGAGACGAATCATAAATTAGACTCAATTACTCCAGCTAATTACAGCGGAGCGTGAATCTGACTTGTCACCCGGCCCCCACTCAGCGTGCCACGAAAACCGTCTGCCGTAATCACGAACACTAGTTTCATAAGCAAACTGCCATTCTGTATTAACGGGTTACTGCCATTCACTGGCTCAGTACCAGAAGTGATCCACTGAAAGACTCCTTACTGCTGGGCCCATAATCATGTTAATTAACACGTAACGGCCATTTGACAATTAGCAGTTTTGAGCCTTTGATTATTTGGGAGTTCGGATGATCTGGGGGCACGGGAGCAGGGGCGTAGCAAGGAATTCTGGGTCCCTTGACTAAATGTCACCTTGGGCCCCCTCGGGAACACAGTGGCGAATAGGGAGGGACCCTCCAGTCCAGGATCCGGGGAAACCCCACTTCCCATGCTTCTGTAGATTATAATTATGTGTGTGATGTAAAAATTATCTGGTAAACACATGCAGGCTTGTGAATGTTACATTCGTTAGGTATTCTTTATTTATTCTTTTCTCATACAATTATTTTTGGTGAAAATATTTCAATGTGGACATCAGCTACAGCAGCGGCTCCTAATTATCATTTCACAGATTCTAGAATACTTGTACATTTGGGCACACGCCAAATGTTAAGAAGTAAATGGTTCACAAATACTTGGCAGGGGGGAATGTTAATTTGAACTTATTGCCTTCGAGGCGGCGTGTAATTATCCATCGCAGAGTTGGATTTCAGCATTTCGAAACGGAACATTCCAGAAGATCAAAATAAACAGTGCTGGTATTTTCTCTCTCTGCGCTGACCGCTGACCACTCGGCACCATAATTTTTTCTCATGCTATTTCAGGAACGTCAGGGAGGTCGCCCCACCCAGTTGCTGGTGTTAGCCGAATGGCATTTTAAATCGATCGTGTTCTATTTCGGTTCCAGTCGTCAGAAAGCACTTCTGTCTTCTCTGCATCCTGTCTATGGGTGCGTCCTCTGTATCTCCTGCATTTGTCATCGTGTTCCCAGCACGGACGCTGTAGCTCCCTAGCTCTGGCTAATGAGGGCCCTGTTAGTTTGGCTCATTTCTGCCATTCTAGAATTTGAATGGAAAGAGATGTTTTGCCGATGTACAGCATTATCGTACCAATGAAGAGTTTTTTTCAGGCTTCATATTATACTTTTTGCTCTTAATGTACAGTATATGGCACAATCAAAGCCAGACTTAACCTGAGCTGTAGCCCAGGGTCCTGAGTTGTAGGGGGCCATGATTTTATTTCTGATTGTTACAACAGCTGTTTATGCTGTAGGTTAGGGCCCCAACAATGACTTTAGCCTTGGGGTCCCCACCCCCCTAAAATTATTGATTGTGAGACAGGTATGAACACGCTTCCGGTAGTATATGGCTCCGTAGGTTTGGACTGTGCCATGATTGGAAGATTCAAATCCAGCAGTCAGTAGAGTGATTTACCCATTGGGCCCTTGAGCAAGACCCTTAACCTTGCTGACCCTGTTTTCTCAATTGTACAGTACTTTGGATAAAAGTCTCTGCTGAATATATGTGATAGGCTGTAACAGATTCTTTTGCATGTAACACTTTGGGCCTTCGGCCCTGATCAAGGTCATGTTGGAGGATTACTTTGCAGATGTAGGTCACGTCATTTGAGAGACTGGTCTAATTTGTTATGACTCTCTGTACAAATCACTGCCGCTAGCAAGTGCTTATAGGTGACCTAGTGGCTTGGGGTGTAGCTCCAGGGAGGCGGGATCTAATCCAGAGGTGCTGGATATATACACTAATCGAAGATTCTTCTTGCGTCCATATAGATTCTCCCAAATCCCAACTACCCAGTGATCCCAGAAGATGCCCCTAATGTGTGACAGTGCATGTGTGACACCCTACTCTCCTTGGGATATGCTCCGGGCCAATTTAACTCCAGTAGACCAGTTTCCATGGTGTGTGAATGGTACACTCTGAAAATGAGGTAGTAGACGTATGCTCACAGTGATGGAGGTTTGCACTGAATGAGAAGACATACGCCGGCGCTGTTGTGGGAGCGGCCAATGTGACGACCCGCCTGGCCCTTTAAACCCAGCCATTCAGCAGAGTCTGTTAATGGGCTGTGAATGTTCCACCCATCGTGGCTTATTAAGCAGGAGGTGCACCTCTCAAAAAAACACGTGGCTGCCCCAGCCCAACCCTGCCCGACCCCGCTCTACTCTGTCCCATCTTCATGTCCACTTTCCGGTTCAACTCCTCAATTAGATTTTACAGCATCATTACTTCCCCCTGGATGACTGGAGAAGCAATGGCCTGAATGACAACTGAAGAACCAGGTGGGGTGAGATACATCCCTGTTTCCCTCCTGATTCCACATGCGTGATCTCATCGATGCTACGAGGGAGGAGATGAGTGCAGATCCCCAATGAGGAACTCTACACAAGTCTCACAAGGTTCTCACAACTCAAGTCCTAAATCAATACTTCCGGCAGATGCAGGATGTAATTCATCTCAGTGTTTACAGCTTCGCTGTGGATGGAGCCAGGTGTAGCAGCCAAAAAACTGTTAGCTAAAGTATACAAAAGGATGTCCAAAAAGAGTGATGTCATCTCCTCTTTCAATGGCTTATATACATTATAGCCCAATACACACAGGGCAAGCTGCCACCAACTGAACCCTGCGTGCTTGGTTGTCATGGGTAGTCACTTTCAGTTGAGTCTGTAGCGTCAACCAATGGGCTGCAACCCAGAATTAAGCTGGACTCAAGGGTAGAAGCCTGAGTACAAGAAAGCTGTAGATGAAGCTGCAAGAAAGAAGTAGAGAAGTTGAACAGGCGAAGAACCAAAATCAGGTAATGACCAAAGATCACGAAGCATAAAATCACACCGGAGCCAATGATTCCCCTTGACTTAAACAATAGAAGAGCTTCAAGGCTGAGCAGGGAGCAGCATAGTGTTTAATGAATCAGTGGGCGATTCCTCCTTTTGGAGGGGACTGGCTGCTTGCTATTCTCCTGTAGGTTGCAGCAAAAGTAAATCAGTTTGCCTACTTGTGGCTGGGTGGATCTGTAACAAATTATCTCTGGCTTATATATCATAAAACCAGAGTGAGAGAAAGTTCAAGATTTCAGTCTGAATTTTGGTCCTCGTATATGATATTTGACAAAAGCCACGATTCCGATTTATTTATGGGATTCTACCACATGGAGTCCTTTCAGTATCATAAAAAAATGCATTTAATCAAAAATTCACGCTGAAGCTCATGTTTAAGTCCATGTGAGCCTCAGGCTCATTAAGGGGATCAGCTTGTGATGAGACATGACTTACTTATTTTGCATTTTCTTGCACTGGAGGACAGAGCTCCCCAAGACACCCGTGATTAAACACAGCCTCTCCGACCGCTGAGACTCCCTCACCTCCGGCGTATTTACCGTCAGTGGCATGTAGAGGGACAATCATAGTGCACGAAGACGAGAGAACTTGGCGTGCATCCCATCAAGCAGGGGAAAAAAATTACACTGCACTCCAGTACAAAATCACATTTCATAACAAAGAGGCACATTTCTCCATCTCTCCTGAGCCGATGAATTAAGGACTGTACTCTTCCTCTTCTGCTTTTATTACAGGCAGAAGAAATAATTAAAACAGTTTGGAAAGCTCCTGAAGCTAGTGTGGTGATGCTCTCACAATCGCATCTGCATTTATTAGTCAACACAGAGGCTCCATGGGAAAGCAGAATTTGTTTGCCGGGCTTTTATTGTCCTCCAAGTGTGTTCCAGAGATGGCACTTGATATACATAAAGTGAGAATAGATATCCAGTTACTGGAATTGTGGCGTGTTAGCTAGCTCTTCTGCACTCGGTGCGCCTCGGCGAAATGGAACAACAAGGTCGTCTCTCGTAATTGCAATACATGCTCTTAAGAGATCAAAGTTCATGTTGATTAGAAAAAAAATGCTTGAGTGGTCTCTAATACTTTTATTTGCATCACATAGCAAAAAGCAGCATCTTAAATGCAGTGTTACAAGGACGGTATAGTAAAATAGACCAGAATGAGCAGGGTTGAACATTCAAACCATGTTAACCAGCAGCTAGTTAACCGTGTGATTAATGAGCTAGTTAATGTGATACTGGTGCCAAGCATCTGTGGACACTCTTTGACTCCTCAGCAATCACTCGGAACTAAATAGGATTGAAAATGTGGCGTGTCGGCACTTGAACTGTCTTTATGACTGAGGCCGAGCCACGAGCAGCAGATAGATGACTCCGAACCTCCTCTGCGATCCGTAGCCTTGGAAGTTGTTGCTGTTTCGAACACAAGAGAGAACCACATGCCCACCTGTGGAAATCTATAAGACTGGATGGGAATTTATGCTGTGTTCCATTTACCTCAGAAGTCGGAACTCGGAACTGGGAATGAGGCACGAGCTAACCGTGTTCCAGTACAGCAAGCCGGAAAGCTATTTACCAATACCATCAAATTATCCAGTTAAGCAAGAAATCCTGCTTTGTGAAATAGGCCACAGGTTAACTGTTAGCCATTGTTAGCAATATCAGTTGACATCAGTTGACAATGCATTATGTGGTATTTTGTGCATGGAAACTCCATAACAACACGTCCACAGATAGTAGTTGGACAGTACTGTGTGTATGACTGATTTAATGAGCCACAAATAAGATGTAAGTGCTAATAAAGAGGATAAAACTCGGGTTCGGGGTTGTGGAGATTCCTCCAAATTCATGAGTCGGAATTCCATCTTGGGGGGTTGGGGGGGGCGGGGGAGTTCCAGCTGAATTCTCCAAGTAGGAACTCTGAATTTATGAGTTACGAGTTCAAATGGAATGCAACATCATGCCTCTAATATACACTCCTGCTAGTTCCCTGTCCAGATAATAATAATAATTGATATTTCATTGATCCCCAAATTCCCTTTGTAGGTGAGAGCAAGCTGGCTATGAAGAGCAGATATGTGTTGGGGCATCCAGGGAGCTGGGGGTTAAGGACCTTGCTCAAGGATGCGGCAAGGCCAGGCTCAAACCAGCAACCTTCTGATTACAGGCACAGAGGCTTAGCCCACTGAGTCGCACGCTGCCCCTGAACACAATCTCATTAGCTACTGGTCTGTGCCATATGTTGGCAAGCCTCCCACAAATTTATTTCCAGGGTTCCTGTGTAGGCTTTTATGTTCTGTTAACAACGATGAGATGAGAACACGGGGATGAGATGTTGCTATTGACGTGAATGCGTGGTTGTGAAATTCAGACCAGGTTTTCCTTGATGCCTGTCTTCATCCCCCTACGGTGTGGCCTAGTGGAGCTTGTTCAATGAGGAAATGATGCAACAGCCCAGGTGTGAGATTGATTTAGAGCCACTAGTAAAGCGACTGCATTAAAGTTATGAAATCGGGTATGATGAGCATGCAGTGGGGTTATAAAATGAGCAAGATGCACTTGTGTGGAGGCAGAGAAAGGCACTCAAGTGCTTCTAGAAAATCGGATGGTAGAGCGGCCATTTTTATTTTTTGGTTTATATAGAAGAGTGTATCACTTGTTTGTGAATCACCTCATGAGACGCATGGCAAGCTTTGACTTTGCTGTTTCGCTGACTCATTCCCCTGCCTGGCGAAAGCTGTGTCAGCTGTAGCGATGTAGTTTTGATCCCCAGCTGGTATCGTACATGACTGGTCAATCCTATAAGCAACATAGGGGACTGCCAGTTTCATTTTGCCTTGGATGGGGGTCGCCGACAGTGGTCTTAACCTAGACCGGCACTTTGGCATATCTGTTACATTTATACAAACTGAGCAATCTGGTGAGAGGACGAATAGCTCACCCATGTATGGATATTGAGTCTCCTGCTTATTGATGTCTGGGCTGCAGTGTGGTGTATGACATGACTACGCGTAAACAGAGAGACAACATAAAAAGCACAGAGAGTGTCAAGGTGTTGCTGCTGCTGCCGGTGAGCCATGTTAACATTTTCGTCTGTCAACTCCCTTAGCTAGCAAACCGCTAGCTAAATTCACCCGGGTAATCACATTCATCGGATCCCACCGCTTATTCCTCCTGCTTGTTCTGCTTGACTGCTCCTCTTACCCTCTTTCAGTGAGCTTAGGCCCTGAGATGCCTCCTGTAAAAACGACCCAAGGGCCGCAAGACGGTTCAAACTGAAAACCGCATTGTGACAAACACGGCTTGTAATCGACTGTCGGGAAAACTTATCGAGGCCTTTTTAATGCTACACATTTAAATTTTTGCATCTTGCACATTTTTGCATTTTGCACAAAAAAATCACACGGTCTCATGATTACCAGCATAAGGCTACCTGTGTTCGTACCATAACACGATATCTCACATATTCTACTGTGCTGCTTCCATCTCAAATATGGCCACATATAATGAAAATATAATAAAAATGTTTTGCAGAACATTCATATTATATTGTTGCCACATTTTGGCATAGGCTACCAGTTCCTGTATGCTACATCATTGTAGATCAAGAAAAAATGTTTTGCTCCACAACCATTGTGGCAAAAGTGCTGGGGAGGTACCGTGGGGGTCCTCACATGAATTTCATGGAGTCCATCTATGTGCCCGATCTTCCCAAACATCTCATACAGGCGTTTTCAAGTTTTGATTACCTGTTTAATATTCCTGGTAAGAGACAACTAACAATTTATTGACCTTCAAAGTAATGCAGTGTTCTCCAAGGTTTCTCAGACTATAAATCTGTTTAAAATTACCGTTAGCTGATTGCTCTAAATAGATGGTCCAGTGGAAAGAACAGTTAGGCAATTACTTAGATATTTTGTCCTTGCCGAAATATAAACCTCATTTACATAATTTCAACCACCACTATAAAACATAAATCTGAAAAACACACATATCATGATCTAATTGCGAATGCCAGGTACAGGAAATGATTTATTTTCTTACTATTTCATGTTCACCAGAAGACGAGAATAACAGTGTGTCATTTATTCTAACCATAATTGCATGAGACTCAAACCATCTCCATAAAACATTTTTGGGAAAAGCGCAGGACACTCTGGAAAATGGCATAAAAACTAATATTTCCAGACATTCTTTGGACAAATTAGCTGCCTAATAGGGAAACTTAACGTAAATGCACATTATCATGTATTATAATCTATAAATTATGCAAACAAATGCTTTAATTAAAATCGAATCAGCATTACTTCAGGGGCTGAACGTCAAGAGCCAGACGTGGGGAGTCTTTTGAGGTATCCAGACAAAAGGAGGAGGGGGAGGGAGGGGGCATCCCCTGTGCCTCACGCGCGGCGTGGCGGAGTCCTGGGATGTCATCCGCATGCTCAATCAAAACCTATCAACCTCCGAGCGCATACACCGAATTAGCATGCGCAAATGCGCGACAAACATTATCAATCGGGTCACAAATGAGGCACATGTGACATCCCTTTCGCGACGCCGGGGTTTGTTTCAGGATGTGCGTGTTTAGCGGGAGTTTTGCTGGCTCGGGGAGACGACAGCTGTCTGTGTGCGTTATCAAAGGGCTTTGATAATGAATGAGCAAGACGTGGCTGCAAGGTGATGCAGAATCCTCACCCGGCTCTCTGCACTGCCGAACAGCCTTCAGATCGAATCTTATCCCGCGTTACCTTTCATACGCCATCATCCGCTTGCGCACTGACGATAGCTGAGACCCCCCCTCCCCGCTCTAATTTCCCCGCCGTTCCACCCACAAGACCCGCGTCTTCCACCCACTCTCCGTGCTGATAACTGAATTTTTGACCTTGACTCTGCAGGTCCCGCAGCTTCTTGTGCCACAAACGAAAATTACAGGTACTCCATCTACGTGTTCGCACAGTTTGCCTTTGCTTCCTGAAGTCTAATGATCAATAGTTTAATACACAGAATCACACATATTTTACTAGTCTAAAAAGTTATTTTTAATTTGAGCTAGGAAAAAAAACATGACTGGTAAATGTTTTATTTAGCCAGCTAAAGTTTGAGTGCATTAAGTACAAATAATTAAATAACCAATCTAACACCGTGATGCATATCTACAGCTGTGGAAAAAATTAAGAGACTATGGCACTATTTTTTGCTTCACTCATTTTCTTGCAGCCTGGTACTTCGCTGTTTCTCATTAATGAAGGGCTTTTCCTTGCTTTATGGGACTTCAGACCAGATACAAACTGTCCTAGCAGTGCACTTCACACCTGCATTTAATGTTTCCCATTTTTGAACATCACTTGATGTCATCCTACAATTCATGAGAAACTGTCGGATAAGTTGACTGTCATCTCTGGCATTAGAAAGTCGCTTCTGCCCTTTTACCTAGTTGGTTTCTCGTCATTCCCGTCTTCAGTCATGAGTTAATACAAAACTCAATGAAATCACAAGAGGTGAATCAGAGTACCGTGGAATCACTAAGGATTACATGTATTCTGTCCACTTGTCAGGTCATGAATGCCAAATCTGAAAATTTCTCTAAATGAAGCCAGATTTATCAAAAACTATTTACTCTCTTGGCCTCTACATTTCAGTCAATTTTGTCTGATGTTTCATTCAGAAGGTGGCGTCTACCAGCGACGTGAAACCAACCAAGATTTCAAGATTCTGAAAAGTACATAATGGGTTGGAAGGGAATTAACGGACCAATCATTTTTAACCACAGGCACATCCCTGGGGGTCTGGGGAGGGGGGGCTCTTCCTAGACACAGGATGTGTAGGTAGGGGTGATTCTGGCCTTAACTGGGGCGCTGTCTGCTTCATTAACCAAATGAACCCCATCTCTCTCGGAGTACCCCCGCTAACGAGTGTCCTGATTCCACCCGCGCACGCCAAGACGCCTCCACCGCTCATCCCAACACCTGAAAATATCATCTCCTCCTAATACAGTTTCCCCTTTTTCCACGGAAGTGCTGAGGAAGCCAGTTCTTTTGTGAAGAGTGTGTGCTTGTGTGCGTGAGTCTCTTTTATGGGCCTTTTATTGGGAACAATTAACGCTCATCTACGTGAAATCTGCTCCAAGGGATTGAGAAAGACAAGGCCATGGCTCCAAACATTGCTCTTTCGCATCAGGGCGTCCGTTACCCGAGGCGTCCGCACAAATCGGTTTACTGTGGCACCATGTATAAATTTCAATGTCAATTATGTGCCAAGCCGCATTAAACAAATCAAACTGGTTACATATGATTATGGATAGTCATACGCAGATTCTGACAGAAAGTGGTCATTTGCAGGTTAACGGCCGTGGTTTGTGTTAAGTACAGGGCTGCGTGTGTGTGCGACTGGCAAGCATTTAACCGCTTCAGTGGAATGGGCCTGAAACACACACTGTTATTATGCGTCTTTGTATATTTATTTCATAATCACCAGCGAGAACGAACTCGCCGCCGTCTCTACACATGGTTTACTTTTCACTATGCACTATCTGTGTCTGCTAAAGTCTCACACAGTGATGAATTATTGAGTACCGGTCCTGCCAGGAATGTTGCTATGAATTAAAGCTTGAAACAGCTCCAACGTGCTGCTTGCGGTTTCGGTGCAGGCAGGAGGCCGCCGTGCGGAGAGCCGACGTTTTAATTGTCGTCTGAAGAAACGTATTCAGGAGTTTTGGAACATTCTATCTGTTTATCAGATGTTATAGCTATGGGCTTTCACCCATTGAGAGTTCCTCATAACTTAAAGGCAACGAGGCATCCCTTGTTCTGACCGGCTGGTTTTTCACTCCTCAGTCCCACTTCTCTGTCTCTCTGAGTCCGATTCATCGGCAACGTCTCTGGGAAACAATGGAGCCGCTTTTCCCAAGAGCTCAGAGCAAAAATCGGGTTACAGGTCGAACGTCTGCTTGCATAGACGCTGCCAGGAATCACTGTGGATAGGGCTTGTCTTTCGAATACATGGGTGACTGATTGAGTCAGGTGGATGCCAACTATGGACGGACCGAGTCTTTCACATCGTCCGTGCCTTCATGGCTACCTTTCCTCCATTCCATCATCCATTTATCCATCTTTGATGAGTGCTTATCCAGTACAGCAGTGTTTAACAATCCGGTCCTTAGGGACTCACAGACAGTCCACGTTTTTGCACCCAGAGGACCAGATTAAGAAACACTGTGGAACACAGTCACAAGGGGCTGGATGCTATCATACAGAAACACATGGCATTCCTAAATAGATGCCAGCAGAGGTGGAAAATTCAGGTCGAGAGAGTACAAATCGAGACCAAGATAACCAGCTGAGAACCGTTTGACTATTCTGTGATTATTTTTACTCAGCTAATTAGTTGAAACAAAACTTTAGCCTGAATTTGTACTTTCTGCACCTAAAATTTCCACCTCTGGGTGCCAGTCCTATTACAGGGCTCTTCACACTCACACACAAGCATGAGATACCAGATCAGCTAACCATAAGTTTTCGGATTGTGGGAACAAACCCGAAAACCCAAGTGAATGCAAGAAGAACACATTCCCATAATACACTTGGATTACATTTGTTATTATGTATATTTTACATAACCACCCACCATACCCTCCTTATTCCATTTTTCAACTATGACAGCCGTGATCAAGGCAAACATATGTAATTACAAGGAGCAAATTACTTATAATTATGTTCCACTGAGCTGAACAAATCTGTTAATTTAAGACCATCTTCGTAGATTTGTTCAGTGGCGGCAACCCCAAATTGCTGTCAAATGGGGTAGTTTTACATTCCAAAAACATGGGATATGTTTCATTTTGCCTAGAATGTCGCTCCGTCCTTGACACTACAGAGGCTGAGACAAACGGCATATTGTGTTTTGTAAGTTTTGGTCCTTGGAGTCACATACCACTCCATGACTACTGGAGACTTTCATGAGAGGAAGGCATTTCTGGTAGCATTGCTACTTTCCAGTAAGGCCAGAACCATGAAGGTTTGGCTTGGTGACGTCTGAGAGCCGGACAGGCAAAGGGAGTCCCGACACAACAAAAGAGGAGAGGAAAATCGTGTTTTCATCCCTTCAGAGGCTTCAGCTGGGAAGCTGGATTATTCATTCTCAAGGCATGATGAGTAATCCCAAGCAGGAAGCCGTATGACTCTGATCGCTGGCTTTGCTTGCTGCCAGATCATTTCACTCCCGAATGATTAAGAACCTATGGACAAATTTGTCCCGGTGCATTCATTTTAGCTTCCTTTATGCCTTTATGGAATGTTCCTGTGCATGTTTTAAACCTCCGGGATTCCTGCCATCAAACTTGTTATTCAATGAGTAATTGAGCTATAATCTACTATTTTGATCTCACAAAAGACTACCACATTTTTCCACTGTTTTTGTAAGTAACTGGCTGAAACCAGATAGACAGACAGGCAGACAGACAGATAGATAGATAGATAGATAGATAGATAGATCATTTTGATCATTTTCAAGACATTTATGACATGAATATATTTCTGTCATATTTGTCTCCTTGACTTGTCTTATATTCCCCCACTGTTAGGGAAACCATTTTTTTCTGCAGGATAATGACTTAAAAGTTGTCCTGAACTACCGTGAGGTAGAAAGTCGCCAAGACATGTTTCTATTCTGCTTCACTCTCGATTCATTTTAATACGCACTGCAGAAATTCTGCAGATCTCAACGTTTCAGTGCGTGATGGATGCCCAGGGAAGCACAAAGTATGACAGAGAGGGAGAGATGGAGGAGAGCTATTGTGTTCCATTTTTTGGGGGAAAATGACGGATCAAATTTCTCTTTAACAAGCGACCGATTTAACAAACCACATGTGGCTAACGACAGTGACAGAAGAGGGGCTTATTTCTGATCTGAATTTGAATAGCACAAATACACGTCCAGAAGCATACATAATTACTGCAATACATCACAAGAGGAGTATAACGTTTAACGATAAAATATTGAAATCCTGGATATGACTGCAAATCATTTATCCGTGCCAGGCCGATTGCACTGAGTCTGAACTGGTCAATAATCCTTATTTTCATAACCTAATAATTCCAGAAAACAGCTGCAACAATATGCCCTCATAATACCAAACACATAATGATTAAAGTTGATTCATCTACAAAACACATGGCGATTAATTTCGATTCATTTATCTTGGCCACTGACAAGTTTAACTGTGGTTGGGGAGACATTTTCCTTAAGGTGTTACGAGTTACATCATACTGCATGATGGCCTCATTCCACTTTATTTTTGCAATACAAAGAAATTGTGTCAACGGCACCACCATATGTACGCCATGGGCTGTTGTGTTTGGGGAAAATGCAAAACAGGAGGGTGAGGAACGTCAGAAGTCCAAGACGAAGATCGGAGCTGAATGGCAGCGTCGTGGGAGGTGTGAAATCGCTGCGCTCCCACAATACACTTTTTGCTTTATGGGGGTGGCCCGCTTCCGGTGGTGCTGACTCTGAGAAATTTGGCCAAAAACCTTGGAACACGCAGCGAGTGAGAGCAGGTTGGAAATTCCTCAGAGATTGGGACACGCACACATAAATTGACCGAGAAGGCCTTCAGAGAAGCGGCGGGGGGGTGGGGGGTGGGAGAGATCGGGATTGGGGTGATTCGCCTCATTGCGTCCCGGGTGAAGCGAAGGTGAGTAGAAGCCGGAGGAAGCCGAGCGGAAATAGCGCAGGTCAGAAATGGCCCCGTCGGGGCCCAGAGAGCCCGGGGGGATCGCACTTTTCTGGGCAGAATGGCGGCCTGGGGGGGCCACGAGGATAGCTAGCAATAGCTCCCGACTCTCGCTGCCTCCCCGATTACACGTGTGGGGCAGCCCAGACCTCAGCTACATTAGAACCAGATCGGGCATCTGGCATCGATACCGGCGAGCTCTTAAGACCTTACAGCGGGAGGAATGCGTCCGATGCATCTGGATGAAAGACGCATTAGCGAGCAGTGTTCGGACTATGACGGAAACGCCGGCAGTGGTCTCGGGCCCCTGGCTGTCAGCCACAACGTCGTGGTGTAGCAGGCCAACATGCGACACGTCGAAGGCAAAGTGAATAACAGTGGGAAGCCATCAAAACAACAGTAAATGAAACAATGTAGACAAACAAGTGACAAGTGTGTTGATCTTCACTGATGTACTCGTATATCACACCAATATTTATAACGTTAAAAAAATAACTTATTTTTACATGCATTAGCTATGCTTTAGTTAAACAATAAAATATAATAACAAATAACCAGATATTCTTTCACAATATCTTTATTTTATTATCATATCTTATTTTTTTATTCACTTGGTCAAATTTATTCTCTATCTTTCCCCAATCCTTTTATATAAACATCAGAAGAAAATTAAAAAGTTAATGGTTGTTGTATAAAAATATAATTACAAAATACACCATACCCATCCTAATTGAAAACTGATTGTTCTCACAGGCGCTTGTATTTAAGGAATGTACCTGAAACGGCTTAAAAAGTTGGACATTTCCCGGAGAGTTTTGATTTATTTCCTTTTCGGACAGCCAAAAAAACAGCGGCACGATAAAGGAACTTTAATAGTGAAACACTTAAAAGCCATCAATCATTCCCCGCCTCACACGGACGCGATCCCCGGAAGAATACAGAACCGCGAACCGGCTTCTCTTCTTGACCGTTTTCGGAGGGACCGGTTTCACTCCGGAATCTGTGTTACTCAGAACTCGCAGGTGCATCAAGTTCATGCAATATCTACAAAAACTGGTTTTTGAAACTGTAGCATGGTTTTGACAAACCATTTTATTTATTATACTACAGTCCGGAAGCATGAAGCTTAGCGGTTGCATAATGAGGGGGATCTGCAGAATTTTTGGCAATACAACAGCGCTCCCTGCTGGCACAGTTACGAATAATCTAGCCTGAAGGGTTAAAAAACTATATGTGTTTCTCACCTTTGAGCCGTGCGTAACGTTAATTAGAACCATAATGATGACTGAGAAAGCACGGGATTTTAATTCATGTTCTTTCAACAGGCCGAACTTTCCATTTTTGTAGTCTACCTTTAAAAAACACTATAATGTTATCCATTTTACAGTTAGAAATACTTCGACCACACGCTAAACAATTTTTCCCTCAGCCTAAGGTTATTGACCAAAAAAGATAGACAAACACATAAATCCGAAAAAATGTTTGGATATTATATTTCAGATGAACGTAACATTTAGTAGAGTACAGTATTAGCTCTGGCTTACAGGAAGATTCTGACCTCTGTGACGTCACAATCAAGCACGTGTTCAAAGGATCACCCCAGAACACTAAATCAATGGATTGTTTGGTACAGAGATACCTAATGATACCTTGTTACATTAAAATAAAAGAAAATGGATTTGTATAAATGTTAATTCAAAGCACTGGTATTATATATTATACTGGAAACTGTCTTTAACCACAGTTATGGGGGTAGCGTATCCGACAGCCAGACAAAAAACATAGTCATGTCTGAATACAAGCCGAGACTATGTTGTATACCAGAAGTGCACCAGTGAAACAAATGAAACCATACAGTAAGCTTTTCATTGAGCACCGTCAGCTTTCTCTACATCATTAAAGACGTACAAAACGGCGAGCGTAGGTTTAATCCTGCATAATAATGATACCTCAGTGGGCAAATTTCATTTTAATACCTTCATTTTAAGACAGTAGTGTCATGTTAGTTGGACATGTGAATGTAACAAAAAGTAATAACAATAATAACACATTGTTTTCGCATCTGTCAAAGGTCACAAGTTACAATTATGCAGAGTTTGACCTAAAATGAGCAATACGCTATAACAAAATTTTATATATTTGTAAACTGGCCAAACCCAAATTATAATTTTATCATCTAAGTCTCTGCACTGCTATTTGTTTGATTTATGCATTTTTTTCTGACTTGACAGGTAAATAAGAAAAATTGCCATATTAACTGCTAATAAATATAAATAATATTGTAATTTGCCTGAAAATAATATTTTCAGGCTGGAAGGCTGGAAAGCTAAATCGATGCATGTATCACAGAAATTGCATACAGTGCTGCATTTTGGCGCCGCATTTGAAGGACTCATATATTAAATACTGCTGGAGGGAAATAGATTTTCTGTAGTTATACATCCCACCTGGATTTTGGGGTCTGGAAAAATCTCATTGTAAATATTCTCTGGGAAAATTAGGTCTGGGGGGAGAAAAATAAAAGTTATCAGTTTGTGCTGAAATGGACACAGTACACAAGCTAACTTCCTGCTAAGTCTGATGCACTTACATATAGGGGTATATTCACACAGATATACATTTTATAGTATAGGGGTATATTCACCTTATGTATAGGGGTATATTCACACAGATATACATAATATACAGTACTTATAGTCATATGTATGAGACCTTCTCTTGGATTACAGAGGGTGCTATGCATTTAAGAACAACATTTGACATCATATTTGTTTCTTTAGATTGGTTTTACTTGCATTCAAGTATTGTAAATCAGTAATATTGAAAAAATAATGTTTATTTTTGCAGTGACATACTCTCAATATCATACTAATCTTTAATCATACCTAACATGCTATGCTATGGATCATAACATGAGAAATCAATATTTTCAGTATAATTAGGTCATTGAAAAGGTATAAAGAAGATCCAGTACCTAGTAGAAATGTACTGTAGATGTCAGTGAAGGTTGCTCTATTCCCAGCTTATTCGTTAGCTGCTTTGTTCTTGGTCACTGTTCATCTCCACTCTCAGAAGGACGATCAGGCCGGTCACTGGACCACTGCCTTTTTGGGGGGAAGTAAAGACAAACTGTCATGGCTCTGGTTCTGTGCCGTACACGTTGTCACCCCGGTTGACATCACTATAATTAGATATTTTATCCCATGCAGCAATAGCAGTTGGAGATACTATTGACTATATGACTATCCACGATGTTCTTGGGTTTATGATGAGTCTAGAGCCCAGCCGAGGGTGTGCAGGGTGCAGGGTAGGGGTACACCCTGGATGGGATGGCAGTCCATCGCAGGGCATATATACGCATGCAGTCACAGTGTGGGAAATTTAGAGGCGATAATTAACCTAACTGGTTTGGGACTGCAGGAAGAAAGCGGTTGGCAGGGAGACCAAAAAGGGACAATTTCAAGGTCCCCTGAGTGACAATATCTCTAACACTACCTATGCCTGGGGGAAACGCGTGCAACACCCTTGGAGCGGGACTGACATTCATCCCTCTAACCCTAGAGGTGCCTCCTTTTGTGGAGCAATTCAGATTAATTAAACATCTAAACAAACACAGTTAGGCTCAAAGCAGTGAACCGTTACAAGCCCATGTCCTTTTACCGATGGTGCCACCCCCTCTGCCCCGGAGGGAATCCAGGGTAATGGCGAAAAGTTTCAACAACTGACAAAACTTTCTTTTCACTCTCTTTCACCTACTGCCTACCTCTTCTTTTCATTTGATATATTTTATGTTTAGAAGCACACTGTAGAATAACGACAAGATTTCATCAGACCACCAAGGATATTTTTATAATAATGAATATGTGTGTGTGTGTGTGTGTGTGTGTGTATATATATATATTCATATACGCATATATATTTCTGTCTATCTCCATTTCTCCATAAAACGGCCCCCCTCCAACCTCATTACAGCCCCCCCCGCTGTCATCTGCTGTCATAGTCTAATTACAGACATTCTTGATCTCGAACATCAGGACGGTGAGACCTGCAGATGCCTGACTTGCGAGGACAACCCCATCCTGGGCCTGATCCACACTGTCTCCTCTCTGCATGCCTGACACCCTCCCCGCCCCCCCCGGCTATCACCCCAGAGGAGCTGATCCTAGCACAAGCCGCACTTTTACTGTGGCCAACTCCACATCACAGCGGGCTGCGGGCCGGGCCGGGCGAAGGCAGTCATTAGTGGGATCCGCTCGTTAATGAGCGCGTGGGCTGCAGCATCCAGGCGAAATTCTCATTAGCCGGAAGGCCGAGCCTGTGTCGGCATGAAAGGGGACAGTGGGAGCTGGCGAGCCGGAAGCCCGTCCCAGGCAGCACAGGACACAGGGCTGGGGGGCACTTTGGGCACAATGCCAGAGACACTCACACACTACAGGCAGTTTAGGGGCTCCAATTAGCTTAGCCACATATCTGTGGGCCGTGGAGGAGGAGAACATGCAAACTCCATGCACAGAGCAGAGACAGGATTTCAGCCACGTGAGGCAACACGCGTCATGATGAGAACATGCAAACTCCATGCACAGAGCAGAGACAGGATTTCAGCCATGTGAGGCAAGATGCGACATGATGAGAACATGCAAACTCCACGCACAGAGCAGACGTGCGATTCCAGCCATGTGAGGCAACATGCAACATAATGAGAACATGCTATTCCAGCCATGTGATGCAACATGCAACATGATGAGAACATGCAAACTCCACGCACAAAGCAGAGACAGGCTTGGTATGTGATGTATGTACCACACATACAGCCTGTGATTTCTGCGATTGACTCCACGCCCACCATGACCCTGTGTTAGATTAGCACTTACAGAATATAGATAGCTAATAATACTGTATGTTGTAATATATACACTATTCCAGTGTTCCCAAATCTGGTCTTTGGGGACCTCCACGTTTTTGCTCCCTCCTGTCTGACAGGGAGCTGGGAGTGAGCAAAAACGTCTGTGGGTCCCAAAGGGCCAGACTGGGAAAAACTGCACTGTTCCATACATGGTTCTTCCATAACTCTATGTCTTGCTGCTACATGGGCAGAGACATGTCAGCCATGTTGGACCAGAATGCTCAGCAATATTCACGCCCTGGGTACAATACAAAAAGGCCTTAACAGCTAAAAGATACTGTAATCAGGCAGTTACTGGCTCAGCAAAACCGAAACTGCCAAAGTCTTGAAAGGTTCTGGAACATTCTTTATGACACTCTCTTGATACCCCTGACTCTGCTACAACAATGTCCTTTTCAGACACTTTCATAGAGAGCTAGGTAAATAAATAAAAGCAATGCTGTGAAGGAGAGCATGAAAGCTCTCAGACAGGACATTAATATCGGAAGAAACTTCTGTGGTTTTTATTTCATTGAGTCTTGAAGGCATGGTGGATAACAGATTGCCATATAGTTCTATTAAGTATCTATTAGGAGCAGGATTTTAGAAAATAACATCAAGTAATTCAAGTAAAATCTAAAATAGTAGAATGGTACTGTTTAGATTCTTAATTTGGTTGGTAAGTGTTTGATTAGTAGCTGTTTTTGCATCGTGCCTGGTGATCTGTAGTAAGTGTGTGGAGGAATTCAGGAGTTTTGGTTTCAGGAAGAGCAGTTACCACCTGCATTCAGATGTAATTTGTGTGTAGTTTCTGCAACTCTGAGGCTATATCTCCAGTAATACGGAGTTTCTGAAAGAAAAAATCTGCGTCTGCACTACCGTTATCACTAGCGTTGAAAAAAACCTTTCGCACTGCTCCGTGTAAAAGGCAAATGACGTAGCTATAAGATTGGTAGTTAATGTATACATTAGACATTTTAATTTGCACATTTAATAAAAGCTAAGTGAGGTTCATATTGACCCCTATGATGAAGAAAATCAAGGAGGATGTGACCCCACCCAGTTTGGGGAGGCCGGGCCCCCGCCCTGGAACCAGGCCTGGGGTGGGAGCTCGTATGCGAGCACTTGGTGGCCGGGCCTCCACCCATGAGGCCCGGCTAGGCATAGCCCGAAGGGGTAACGTGGGTTCGCCCCTCTGTGGTCCCACCACCTGCAGGGGGAGCCATGCACATATTTTATTTGACAAAAGTGAAATATCATAATACTGTAGCGTCGCAAACACAAAGCTGTACATAAAGGGATCCATCACTGCAACAACACAGGGATCCAGAAATTTAGTCACTACACGTCTCACTCTCTTCCCCTCAGTTTCAGTGACTCTCATGTTTGATGGCTGGATGTCTTTATCATAAGCTAGAGCTACACTTAAACCCAGCTCAGGTACAGTGTCATTTTGAACTTCACAATAGATGTAAACCGCATACAATGTACACAAAATACAAGTAAGCTAAACAAGATATGCCAGGTAGCGAAAGTCCTGTACATCCTCCATGTTCACGTGTGGCTTACTTCCGTGAAAACAAAAGTAAAGCATTCTTCATTCCCGTGAAGAATAACCAAATAGGAAAAGAGACATCGAAAAGAAGAGAGCTAATCAGGAAAGGGTCACGAGCCAAGTACGAACCAATCGGAGCTCATTGATGTAGGGATAACAAAATTTTTTCATTTATGAGCGTCCACAGTAATGCGTTTACAGAAAGATTAGTTGTCACAGTGCCAGACCATCCACGATTATGAATTTTCTTACTTCTAGTGTCTATGCACCAGGCAACCAAGTACAATTAAACAAGAACTTGAAATATTGCTTCTGAAATGCAATAAAAACAAATATCGTTTGCATAACTGTTGTTACTATTACCACGATATTGCTATACTATTTAGCCAAAGTAATGATTTGTTTATTTTTGGCCCTCTTGTGCAACACACTTACCATAGACAGAGCCAACAGCATTATGTTGCAACAGAATATTGTGTACAGGTTTGGTCAACATACTTTAAAAAGGACATTGCTGCCTTGGAAAGGGTGCAACGTAGGGCTACGAGTATGATTCCTGGTCTTAGAGGAATGTCTTATGAGGAGAGGTTAGCTGAGCTGAATCTGTTTAGCCTCGAGCAAAGGAG